>CM077090.1:54120172-54589412 GCA_039513925.1 Platanthera zijinensis | reverse complement strand
TCGATCAAGTCTGTCCTGCGCGAATACATGTATGTGGGCCCTGCCTTGCGGCGAGCTCCTCCAAGTGCATCTGATAACTCCCCATCAAATCCCCCCGACTGAAAGGCTTTCATCTCCGATGAATGGAGATGATCGTACTGAAGTTGAAGTCTGGGGGCGAGCCGATCTAGCTCTGCCGGTAGTATCCAAGTATCGTCTGTGTCAGGTCGGCCCCGCCAATATACCAGGTAGCGGCAACGCGGTCCGTCCGAGGTGGGAACAAACTGGTGGGATCTGATCTCTGTGATGCTCTCATCTCTCGCCTCTCGGAAGGTGGGTCCGGTGCGATCGGTGGTGCCTACGGGGGAACCAAAGTGGACGAAGTCCCAGGTGGGTGGGTGGCAACAGTGGGTGGACTAGGATGGCCAGCAGGTGGTGGCGAAGTGGACGGGTGGTATGGTAGCAACAGTGGTGGTGGGGGTGGCTGGGCATCTCCCCCGCTCGGGTCCACATACTCATGAGACTCATAGTATGGAGTCAGGTCTTCAACATTAAACACAGGGTAAATTCCCATACTGGCCGGGATGTCAAGCCGGTAGGCGTTGGTCCCAATACGACTAATAATGGAATATGGACATATTCTCTTCGCGCTTAACTTCTTGGCAGGCCCGAAGGGAGCCTCTCGGGGCGGACTCGCATCATTACCTTCTCGCCTACATTAAATATTTGCCCTCGCCTTCGCTTATCTGCATGGGCTTCATAATTATCAATGTTTATTATTATTCGTCGGCAGACTAACTCATGCAAATCATGTAAATATTGTGCAAATGACTCAGCAGACTCACTAGGGCGGGACTCTAAAGGACTCGGGACAAGGTCTATAGGTTTCCTAGGGTCGTATCCTGAAACTACATGAAATGGACTCAACCCGGTGGACCTATTGACTGAGCTATTGTAGGCAAACTCGGCGATCGGCAAATCTAAGTCCCAACTACCTACATGCTCTCCAGCTAGACACCGCAACAGATTCCCTAGGCTCCTATTCACTACCTCAGTCTGACCGTCCGTCTGTGGGTGGATATGCCGAGGAAAACCTAAGGATAGTACCAGTCTTGTGCCACAGGGTTTTCCAAAAGTAGCTCATGAACCTCACATCGCGGTCAGACACGATCGACTTGGGTAGTCCATGCAACCGAAAGACATCCCTCATGAATATAAATGCAATGTGGGTCGCATCTGCCATCTTGCGGCAAGCAATGAAGTGTGGCATCTTCGAAAACCGATCAACACCACGATGGAATCGTGTTTTGTGAGGTGCGGGGAAGTCCGAGAACAAAATCCTGTTGATGTCCTCCCAAGGGCGGTGTGGAACGGGTAGGGGTGTATAAAGGCCGGTGTTCTGCTTATTTCCCTTGGCCGTCTGACAGATACGGCAGTGGCGCACAACCCTAGCTACGTCCTTCTTGAGGCTAGGCCAGTAGAGACGGTCCTCAACAATGGCTATGGACTTATCTCGCCCGAAGTGACCCGCGGCTCCGCCCGCATGCAGTTCCCAAATCAAGTAGTCTCGGTAAGACGTCTGAGGAACGCATAAGCGGGAACCCCGGTACAGATATCCCTCAAAAAGGTCGGGTGGGTCTCGGGATAGGGCGGTATAAATCTCGCCAAAGTCAGGGCACGTAGGGTAATCGAGCATCAGTCGCTCAAGTCCCTGCACACTCGTCGTCATCGTCTGCAATAGGGACACGCGGCGACTCAATGCATCAGCCGGCTTATTCTCAACACCCGCGCGGTGCTTGAGAACATAATGAAAATCCTGCAGATACTCGACCCACTTCGCATGCCGGTGGCCCAGCCTGCGTTGCGAATCGAGGTAACGAAGGGCCTGGTGATCGGAGTACAACACGAACTCCTGGGGAAGGAGATAGTGTCGCCAGTAGCGCAGAGACTGGACAATAGCATAAAATTCTCGATCGTAATTCGAGTAATTTTGCTTTGCTTCATTCAGCTTCTCACTAAAGTAAGAAATTGGGTGTCCCTCTTGACTCACTACGCCACCTATACCGATATCGGACGCGTCGCAGGCGAGCTCAAAGGCGCGACTAAAATCTGGCAACCGTAGGACGGGAGCTGTCGTCAATCTCTCCTTAATCTCCTCGAAGGCTCTAGTGGTTGCGGGGGTCCACTGAAACTCTCCGTTCTTGAGACAGCTGGTGAAGGGGGCCATGATCGTGCTGAACCCCTGGACAAACCTCCTATAGAAGGTGGCAAGCCCGTGAAAGCTACGGGCCTCGTGGATATTCCTAGGTACAGGCCAATCTCAAATAGAACTGACCTTCTCAGGGTCTACGGAGACTCCAGTGGAGGAAATAATAAAGCCCAGGAAGTGAACGGACTCGGAGAGGAAGGCGCACTTCTTCAGGTTCGCATACAGTTTCTCTTGGCGGAGGGTGCCAAAGAGAAGTCTCAAATGATCGAGGTGAGCGGCCTGAGTCTGGTTGTAGACTAATATGTCATCAAAGTACACCACCAGAAACTTGCCCATGTAGGGCCGCAACACCTGCGTCATAACGCGCATAAACGTGCTCGGGGCATTGGATAGCCCGAATGGCATGACTAGCCACTCATACAGACCGTCCTTGGTCTTAAATGCGGTCTTCCACTCGTCCCCCTCACGAACTCGTATCTGATGGTACCCACTGCGGAGGTCGATCTTGGAGAAGATCTGGGCACCGGACATAGTATCCAGTAAGTCATCGAGTCGTGGGATAGGGAAGCGATACTTGACCGTGATCTTATTGATGGAGCGGCTATCGATGCACATACGCCAACTACCGTCCTTCTTAGGGGTAAGAAGGGCGGGGACCGCACAAGGACTCATGCTCTCACGAATGAACTGCTTCCGGAGAAGCTCATCAACCTGCCGTTTGAGCTCAGCGTGCTCATTCGGGTGCATACGGTAGTGGGGCAGGTTTGGGAGGGAAGCTCCCGGGACTAAATCAATGGCATGCTGAATGTCCCGTGGGGGAGGCAGCTCATCGGGGAGCTCGTTTGGCATAATGTCCGCAAACTCGCCTAACAGGGGACGCACCGCGAGTGGGAAATCAACCAGGGCGTCCTAAGTAACTTGGGTAGCGGCGACTACATAAATAACGTCGGACTCAGCACTATCTCGTAGAAACTCACCTCACCTCAGAATATGCAGTGGCCGCGAGGCGCTTGTGCTCGCAGACGACTCTACCACACCCTTGGGTCGATCTCGGGGCTGGGTGGGTGTCAACGTGATCTTCCGCCCCTTATCATAAAAGACACGTGTTCGAGCGACCGAAGCACATGACATCACGATCAAAAAACCAGGGGCGGCCAAGAAACACGTGAGCGACGTCCATAGGAATGACATCGCACCAGACCTTGTCCTGAAAGGACACAATAGTGATCGGGACTAAGCAACGCTGGGTGACCTGAATCACCGTCTTGTCAACCCAGACGACACGATACGGATGGGGGTGAGGCTTTGCCTTCACCTGCATACGGTAAAGCGCCTTCTGGGCTACGATATTCACGCAACTCCCACCATCAATAGCTAGCTTGCAGGGACCGCCTGCATTAGGGAAGTACGTGTAAAAGATGGTCGTGCGTCGCCAATCCTCGTCCACACGTGGGGTGTGTAGGAGGCGTCGAATCACTCCCACCTCTAACGATCACTCGGCGTCACTCTCCCAACCTTCCTCGACTGCGGCTCTAACCTCCTCTAGGGCCTCCTCTTCACCCTCTAAACCTTGTTCCTCCTCCTCAAGTAACAGGTTCCGCGTGGAGCACTGCGCCGCCACGTGGCCCCTGCCAGAACATCTAAAACATACAATGCCCCCAGATCGCTGGCCATTAGTGGTTATGGCTTTACCCTTCGCATCCGCGGGGATACGTGAGGGTGCAGCCTTGGTGATCTGGGGCGGAGCGGGTTTCCTAAAGGTCGAGGAATCAGTCCGAGAGGTGAACTGCCTCGCGTACTAGACGAACGAAGGTACTGCTCATACTCGAGGGAGAGCTGGAATATCTGATCAACAGTATCCAGACGGTGGGGAATCAACTCTCTCCGAATATCGGAACGAAGGCCCGCCTTGAAGCGGGAAGCAGTGGCAATGGGCTCCCTAGAAATATCACTCCTAACGATCAGCTCATCAAAGCAAGCCATGTACTCGGCGACGGTAAGTGTCCCCTGCCGTAAATTCTGCAGCTGCTCAAATAGCTGATCTCGGTATGACGCGGGGAGGTACTTCTCCTTCAGTCTCTCCTTCATCTCATCCCATCTGGCGATGGGGTAGTAACCATCCCGCTCTAAAGCTCTCTCAACACTGATCCAAACTACCTTCGCTTGCCCGATCAACTTCATCTTCGCAAAACAGACACAACGCTCGTCACTCATGTCGTACCACTCGAAGTAGTGGTCCATGTCCAAGAGCCAGTCGCTGAAAGCCTTCGGATCTAGACGACCATCAAACGAAGGGGCGTCGAGTCGGATACGACGAGTGATGTCCAAGTAGTGGCCACCTCTCCGTGGATCAGGGTAGTCCTCAGGGTAATCATCTTGAGCGTAGTCGTGTCGAGCGGGTGGGGGACCACGCTCTCTCCGACCTGGAGGATAATACTCATCACGGCGGTGGTCTCAGTGACCGAGTGGGGGCACTCGATCCCTGGGGTCAGGCTGAGGTCTACGCGGCACACGGTACTCATCACGTGGAGGTAGGGGCCTTTCACGCACCGAATCAAGATGTCGCCTGCCCGGCGGGGCTAGGGCTCGGTGGTGAGGATAACGACGGTAGCGGTCTGCCGGAGGCTGACCATCTCTTGGGCGCTGGTCATAACGTGGAGGAGCGTCAGGGTCGTCCTCAAGTGAATCGTCATGTTGTGTCGGAGTGTCTTTGGCATCCTCTAAGTGGCCTAAACGAAGGTTCACCTCGGCAAGATCATGACGCACATCGTCGAACTGGGCTCCTATGGTGTCAAGGTGACCTAGGACAAGGCGTTGGAAGCGTCCGAGTTCGAACTCGTCGCTCGGTCCTCGGTGTTCCGTGGCTCTACCATGCTTTCTCTAAATGTCCTACCACTACGGAGCATGCAAATGGTCTGACCTTGACCTCTGATACCAAAATAATGTAGGGGTAGGCTAGTGGTGCTCGGAAGCTAGGACTCTACGTGCACGTGTGAGGGGATATGCGAATGCAATGCTATATGCAATGAAACAGTTGGATAGCAACGACAATTAATTTAAGCAATGAGAATTAACAACATCACGCAGTTAATCAAAATAAAAAAGCAATTAAATAATTTTAGCAATTTGGCAACGGCTTCCTCCGCGCGGAGGGCCTAACAAGCGGCGGCGATTAATTCCACAAGCAAATATTAGCGTAAAAGTACAACTACCAAACTATGATCACAGCACAATATAGATAAACAACCAAGTGCAAATGTCAAATACAAAGCACGATACCAAGAGATACTCACGATGCAGTGGGCTGATCCGAGGTGGTGGAGAATTTGAGGGACCGGATGCAAAAACGGCGATCGGAGGCGAACACGGTGGCACGGTGACGTCACGGTGGCTGCCCATGGTGGAAAAGAGGGGATGTGGGCCGGAAACGGCGAGATCCGGCCACTAGAGAATGGATCGGACTGTCGGTGGGTAGATCCGCTAAGTTTAGGGCGGATCCGGGCTACGGGAGTGGGAATACGTCAGTGAACGGTAGATCGGGGGACGGTAGTGCTAGATCTAGGATTTTCGGAGCGTTGGGGGGTGGATCCACGAAGGGCAAGGGGAAGGAGTGGCCGGCTAGGGCTAAGGAAGCCTTGGAGGTGGCCGGTTTTGAGGTGGAGTAGGGCGGCGGGGCTGGGTGGCTAACAGCAGGCCGGTGGCCTAATCTGGGCAGGGAGGAGGAGGCGTACAGGGGGTGTGAAGGGGATCGGCCTGCTGTAATGCAGCCGGTAGTGCTAGTGAACAAGGGAGGGGAAAAACTATAGCGTGAACAGTAAATTTAATAAATGAATAGTGCTATAAGGAGGAGTTTTCTGGACACACATGCGGCTGATTTTGGGGAGGTTGTAGGGCTGATTCCGGCGGCTGGAGGCGGGGAATAGGAGGGGGAAAA
The DNA here is from genome assembly GCA_039513925.1 of Platanthera zijinensis. NCBI lineage: Eukaryota > Viridiplantae > Streptophyta > Magnoliopsida > Asparagales > Orchidaceae > Platanthera > Platanthera zijinensis. Next base: position 54,583,290 of record CM077090.1, on the reverse strand, counting down.
CAACGGTGGGGGTAGGGGTTACCTTGGGGAGGAGTTTGGCGGTCTAGGAGTCGTCACCTAGGGTTCCACGGCGTCGGCACCGGGGAGGGATCGCTGGAATTCGGGAATGCTCTTCTCCAAATTCAACAATAGTCTCAAATCAGCCCCCTAGCATCCTTTTTATAAGAAAACACAAACTAGAGCATCCCCATCAACGGCTATGATTGGCCGGTGGGTTAGCCCTTAAAATACATCAAAATAAACTCAAAAAATATCAAGTAATATAGCTTTTTGACTCGCGGCGACGTTCCGGATGCAACCGCGGAGTCCGATCGGCGATCCGATCAAGTCTTCCTGCACGAATACATGTATGTGGGCCCCGCCTTGCGGCGAGCTCCTCCAAGTGCATCTGATGGATCCCCATCATGTTTACTCCAATTTAAAGTTACGGGTCTACGGATTGCGGAGAACGTATCTGTCTTATATCCTTGGGTATAAATAGACATGTGATTAGATTTTCGTTTAGGGATTTTGAAGCTTAGACGGGAAAAGAGTTTTCCCGAAACTAGAACCCGTCGCTCTCCTTCCGCGAGATCCATTTCCGGCTGTCGCCGCCGACGTCGTCTCTCTTGGAACGGATCTAGCAATTCGTGGAGAGGCTGAGGGCATTCCTTCTCTAACCCAAATCTTGTTGGGCAAGACCGTGAGGTTCTCCACCGTCCGTATGGACTATTGTAGAGTCGCAAATCCATTTTTGTGTGAACTCAAGAAGCCGCCAATGTCGATTACGCCATAGCCCATTGAAGGGTCATTTGGATTTGGAATCCGTTTTTCAGGAAAACTTTTTTGGAGCATCTTAATCGACTTTGTCTCAATCCCACTCAAGTAGCGACGACATTAACTGTGTTTTACTTTTTGATTCATAGTTATCGCAAGATCCTATTACTGTTTAGGGCTTTCTAGTAATCTATTCCGCTGAGCACATATGATGTGTAACCTCTTAAGAAAAACCCAATAGTGGTATCAGAGGGAGGTTGTGCGATGATCATTTTTCAGAGGGAGGTCGTGCGCTGCCACTTGGACCCCATTAGGGGCTCTGCCCTAAGACCCCGCTAGGGGCGCGGCCCCTTGGAACCCCGCAAGCCTGTGATTTCGTTGTGATTTCATGTTTTAGAAATTATTTCTCATTATCATTAACCGTCTCGCAGAGTGGTTTGTGAACCTGAAAGTTGTCTTGGATTTTGAATCTGATAATGAGACAAGCTTGTCTACTGCATAAGTGAAGATGCTTGTGCATGTGTCCAATACATGTAAATCTTCTGATTTACAAGGGTTCAAAATGTTCAGATTTAGCCTTTTTAACATCAAGAGTTGATGATTTTAATTTTTGCACATCTTAAATGTATCTGAAATGTGAATGGTGTAAAGATTTTTATATTTCTGTGAAAATATGAGCAATGATTAAAAGTTAATCATGATTAATTGTTAATCACATGTCATAAAATCCCTTAAAATTAATATTAAGTACACTGATGTCTTTTGATGGATGACGCTCCTCCTATCTTGATCGATGAAATGTGAGTTTACCAAAGCAAGGTGCATTAATCTATCCTGATAAGGGTGCGAGTGGATAATTGTTATATCTCACTATAGACATCGGGTCCGACTTAACTAGGTGACCTCAAAGGTTGAGTGTCTAGAGGCATAGGGTTAGCAAGAACCATAAGATAGATGTGAATAAGTGTTATTCACCAATCATACAAGAGTTGCATGATGGATGACACTCTTCCTGTCTCGATCGATGAAATGTGGGTTTGCCAAAGCAATATGCATTAATCTATCTTGGTAAGGGTGCGAGCGGATAATTGTGATATCCTACTGTCGACATCAGGTCCGACTTAACAAGGTGACCTCAAAGGTTGAGTGTCTAGAGCCATAGGGTTGGCATGCACCAGAAGATGGATGCGAATAAGTGTTATTCATCAACCATATAAGAGTTGCATGATGATGCAATTGGATAAGGTTGTCTACCTAAATAGTCATATTATGGGTGATCGGCCAAAGCTGACTTATGATGGGGTGAAATACGGATCTTGTCCACTAGAGAGTAGCCCGCATAAACTCTCTGAACTGATATTAAGGGTTATCAATTTAAACAAATAGTGGGAGCTTTTAATAAAAGTCCATATTAAAATAAAATGTATTTTGAAATATAGACAAACTATTTTGAATAATTTTTGTTGAAATTTCATGGCAAGTAGATCACACTATACTTTGTCCCTGAGAGTCATTCTTGAGAAGGACAAGCTTAATAGGACTAACTTTCTTAACTGGTATAGAAACCTAAGGATTGTCCTCAGGCAAGAGTGGAAGCTTCATGTCTTGAAGAGGATCCCCCTGAGAAGCCAGCCGGGAATTCATCACGAGAAAACAAAGATGTTTTCAAGAAGTATCAAGATGATTTCTTAGATGTTGAATGTCGCATACTTGCTACCATAACCTCTGAGCTTCAGAAGAAATAGGAGACCGTGTCTGGTTATGAGATAATCGAGCACCTAAAGAAAATGTTTCAAGAGCAAGATTGACAAGAGAGGTTTGAGATCCCTAAGACATTATTTCAATGCAAGATGGGAGCTTGAGATCCAGTAGGGACTCATGTACTCAATATGATTAGTTACATTGAGAACCTTGAGAGAACGGGCTTTCTCTTGAGCCAAGAGTTAGCTACTGATCTGAATCTGTAATCATTGTCGGACAGTTATGAGCAGTTCTTCTTGAACTACAACATGAATGAGATTGACAAGACACTGCCCGAGCTTCTAGGTATGTTGAGAACTGTCGAGAATAATATGAAGAAGGTCAAGCCTACTAGCCTCATACTAATGGTATAAAGGCAAGGGCAAGGGATCCAAGAAGATTAAGGTAGGACCTAAGTCGTATCTTGATCTCAAGTATTTAGCACTGAAGAAGAAGGGTGCCCAAAGAAGGGAAGTGCCACTATTGTGGCAAGGCAGGGCACTGGAGGAAGAACTGTCCTCTCTATCTTGAGGATTTGCAGAAGAATAAGGGAAGTGTGACTTTCGCTTCAGGAATATTTATTATAGAAATAAAACTTCTTGCTCTTTCATCTTGGGTATTAGATATCGGATGTAGTTTCTCACATTTGTACAAATGTGCAGGAACTAGAAAGGAGAAGATTGTTAAGTAAAGTAGAGGTAGACATGCGCGTTGGAAATGAAGCAAGAGTTTTTGTCGTCGTCGAAGGAGTTTATCGTCTTTCTTTGTCTACTTGTCATATTATAGAACTGGATAATTATTATTTTGTTCCTGCTATAACTAGAAACATTATTTTTATTTCATGATTGGACATGAATGATTTTTCTTTCATAATTAAGAACAATAGTTGTTCTATTTATAAGAATGATGTTTGTTATAGCATAGCTCAATTGTTTAATGATTTATATATTTTGAACTTGAATCAATCAATCTATAACATAAAAAATATTAAAATACAAAAAACAAATGACTCAAATCTCACGTACATTTAGCATTGTCATTTGAGGCATATAAACGAGAAACGTATATCCAAGCTCCATAAAGATAGACTACTTGACTCATTTGATTATGAATCATTTGAGAGATAAGAATCATGTTTATTAGGCAAGATGACTAAAGCTCATTTTACTAGTCATACTGAAAGGACTGATGATCTTTAGAATGTAATACATAATGATGTATACGGTCTCATGAGTTTTATAGCTAGAACTGGGTTCCACAATTTCATTACATTTACTGATGATTTCAATAGATATAGATATATAAATCTTATGAAAAATAAATCTGAAACCTTTGAAAAATTTAAAGAGTTTAAGAATAAAGTGCAGAACTAACTGGGAAAAAGAATTAAAGCGCTTCGATCTGATCGAGCTGGCGAATATTTGAGTCATGAGTTTCTTGATCATCAAAAGGAGTGTGGTATTGTATCACAGCTCACTTTACCTGGAACAACACAACATAATAGTATTTCTGAAAGAAGGAATCCTACTTTGTTAGACATGGTGTGATCAATGATGAGTCATGCAGATCTGTCTGTTTCCTTTTGGGGATATGCTCTAGAGACTAACGCTTTTATATTAAATTATATTCCAACGAAGATGGTTCTAAAGACATCATATGAGACATGGATTGAGAATAGCCCTGATATGTTTTTTATTAAGATTTGGGGTTGTGAGGCATACGTGAGACATCAAATGTCCGACAAACTTGAGGTCAAATCAAATAAATATTATTTAGTGGGATATCCTAAGGAAACTAAAGAATATTATTTTTATAATTGGTCCGAGGGAAAAATGTTTTTCGGAATGACTTGTGTCTTTTTAGAGAAAGAGTTCTTATCCAGAAAGACTGCAAATGTGGAACTTGAAGAAGTTCAAAAACCGCAGACAAAAATTAAATCGGAATTGAAACCTGAGCAAGAACTTCAAACTGTTGTAGCTAGAGAGCTTGTTCAAGAAACGCAAGTCCTACGTAGATCTGGTAGACTTAGATTTGAGTGTAACAACCCAAAATGAAATACGTATAAAATTTATTTTTCTCTCCCCGATGATGAAAAAGACACATATTTTACAATTTCTTTCGTGTTGGTTTGATTTTTCGGGGTTGCCTTTTTAATTTCTTTGGGTTTGCTGCCTTTGATGTGGGCTGATTTTTTGTGGGCTGATTTTCTGTGGGCTGTCTATATGCTTATGGGCTTTGTAATGGGCTGAAATGCTTGGTGCAATTGGTGGGCTGGCTGGAATTATGTGTTGGTTGTTTTGATGTGCTGGCTGGAATGAGGTGTTGGTTGGGTGGCATGTTGGATTTGGTTATTAACACCTGGAGCGGTGCTTTGGCCCGATGTTGCCGCTAGCCGCTGATTCCACTGTATAAAACGAGCCCGTCCATTATTCTTCTCCCGCACTGCAAAGCTTTTCCGTCGCCTTCCTGCTTCTGTGATTTCCCGGCGATTTCTTCTTCTTACAGTTTTGTGCAAACAGAGGAAAGCTTCTCCATCTTCTTCTCCTTCTTTTACTTCATCTCTTTGCTCTGTGCCGAGCAAGCGGTGTCGTCGCTGTCGTGTTCCCGTGCCGACGCTGTTTCGTCTCTGTCGCAGCTGTGCCGCCGATTCTTCTAGGCTGACGGCTCTGCTGTGCCAAATAGAGCTGCTGTTGCTTCCCTCTTCTCCTGCAAGGCTGTTGTTGCTACCATTCTTCTTCTGCTGCACTGATTAGGACTTTCCTGCTACTGCCTCCTCCTCGGTTTTTTCTTCTTCTTCTTTCTCTGGTCGATTACTTCTCTGCTCCTCTCTTCTTCTTCTATTGTTGTACCTGAGTATTACCTCTGTTGTTCTTCAATTGCTGTCTCTGCTCCTGATTTAGGGTTACTGCCGCTCCCGAGTTGCTCCTGCGTAGCTGCTGTCGCTGTGAAGTCGCTACTCTCCTTGTAGCTGCTCCTTGTAGCTGCTCCCGAGCTGCTGCCTCCCTGTTGCTGCTTCCAAGCCACTGCCTCCTTCTCCTCCTTGGCTGGTTTGGTTTATTTTCCTCTCTACTTGGTTAATTACTTTACTCTTTGGCTATTTTTGAGTTTTGGGGGTGTTAAATTGCTGATTTTGGGGGCCGATATTTGCTGGACAGCCACTTTATTTGCTTGTTCATATGGTGTTTTACTTTATTTGAGATGTTTCACGCATATTTTAACGAAATTCTATTTAAGGTGATTTCGAGCTATTTCGAGCCATTTTATCAATTTGTGTCGTTTGGTCGGGCCAATATTTCAGTCTCGAAAGAGAACTGTTGTGGATTGGATACCTTTTTGGACATTCTTGCTTTTTCTTTACCTTTCAAGATTGAAGTGTATGTTGTAAGCATTACGACTACGATTATCAGGTGACGCAACCCAATAAAACGTGCGTATAATTTCAGTGGTTCCCAAGATCCCGTAACCAGAGGATGGCGTCACAAGAAAACCGTGGCGGAAATTCAAATAAAGGCAAAGTTGTTGTGAGATTCTTATTTCTTGATTTAGTTTACTCACTTACTTTCTTATTTTGCTTAATTTTATGAAATAACCAAGTGTTTGTGCATATAAGTTTAACTCATTAAGATATCGTTGTGGGATAGAATGTGGGCGAGGGAAAAAAGCGATATATATATTTCTGAGCTGATCAGTTTTATTCAAAACTCTTATTTACACGTCAAGATAAAATTCATTTAAAACTCTGCATAGGGAAATGTAATGGTTTCGAATCCTATGATGTAGAGCCATCTACTGATAGATTCACCAGAAGGGGTGAGCCTACAATTACGCTCTTCGGGGGCGGGGCCCAATTCAAGTTTGCATCACCAGAGCATTTCCTATTTATATAACTCAAATTAAGGAGTAAATTAAGATTCAGTTTTGAGAATAATGTTATTGATTATTGTACTGTATGCATATTGATAGTATATCCTTTGTTTGCATGTACAGCACTTCACGAAATATTTATCTCATCTAGTCATAATTTTTATGACTAACCCTCAGTGGAATCATTTTTTCATACAATAGGTGTGACTCCAAGTGTACGGCGGAGGTTCGCGCCTGAAGAGTTAAAGCAGGTATGATTGAATGTCTACAAAAGAATCGAAGAAGGTTCTGAGAGTCATAAATTACTATGTTCAGAAAATTATTGTAAATTTTTATCAGATTTTGATTTAACGCTTGTATGATCGTGTTAATAAATAAAAGGATGGAATAAAATACTGTTGTGGATGTTCATTGTACTGTTCTTAGATGTGCTGCGACTACTTTGTTGAATTTCTGTTCACTTTTTGAAATCATTGGGAAGCCCGAGAATTTTGGATCTTCACAACTTGGTATCAGAGAGAGGCGGTTTCAATAAATTATGTCGTAACATAAACAGTACGAAAACATTTCAATCTAAGAATGTAACATAATTAAATAAACTTCGTGTGTAGGAACCCATCCAAGTTTATTCTAGCCGTCGCAGTCAACGTCGTCAGGAGAATCAAGAAGATCATGACCATCAAGCAGCTACCAGGTCTGAGGGAAGTGACAACGGGCATCAACACCATCGGCGTCCTTCGGATTTTGTGCTATCAATAGCAGAAGCTTTAAGTTAGTTTTCCCAACGTTAGCTGCTTTAAGACCCACACTTCCCCAAGAGAATCCTAACCCACTACATCAACCACATCAACCACATCAACATCCGATGAACCCTCCTTCAAATCTCCCTCCAAGAGTAGAAGCTCCAGCACCCCAATACCGTCAAATGGACTATGATCCTAAACAGTTTATGGAGTTAAAACCACCAACTTTTGTAGGAGGTCTGTCTCCCTTAGAAACAGAAGATTGGATACTCCGCATTGAAACCATCTTCCAGGTCATGCGCTGCCCAGAGGATCGGAAAGTTGAACTCGCGTCATTTTTACTTGAAGGCACAGCAAAGCGTTGGTGGAACAATTTAGTTGCCACAAAATTTGTCAGACTTGACCTGGTAACATGGCCATACTTTATCCAGGAATTTACGAATTGGTTTGTGCTGCGATCGGAGAAAAGAGTCCTATATGACCAATTCCTGCGACTAGTTCAAGGGACAAACAGTTCTACAATACAAGATGGAATTCTCAAAATTAGCATATTATGTCGACTCTCTCGTAGCCTCGGAAGAAGATCGTTGCAAGCAATTTCAACAAGGACTGCAGGACGACATTCGCAATCTACTCATACCTCTGGATATCCTAGAATATGAAAAGTTGGTCGAGCGAGCGCGATTAGAGGAGATCGATCAAGGCAAAACGCAGAAATATCGAGATAGTGGGAAGAGAAAAGCCACGGAAACCCCAACTCAAAGTGAAGTACAGGGCAAAGATGTTGCTAAGACGATACAAACTGGTCCATCAACCAGTAATGCGTCCCAAGTAAACTCGACGAAATGCGCCAAGTGAAACCGATTTCATAAAGGAGAATGTTTGATTGGGGCATGTTATTATTGTCGTCAGCCGGGGCATACAAAGAAAAATTGTCCAAAGCTCTTGAATAAAGAAATCAATTCACAACCTCCTCTTCAGCGGCAATTATATCAAATGCTTGCTGAATCTTTCGCATCAGCACCATCACCAGTACCTGCACCTATAGTTGCTCCCGCTCCTGTCCACACTTCAGCTCCTCCTCCTGAAGTACCGAAAGAATGTTTAATTATGCCGCGAGCCTTTAATTTAGAACAATATCTCAAGAAATAAAAATGTAGCTTCCTTAAATGTAAACATTGTAAATATTCTTTTTGATAAATAAAGTGAACGTTTATTTTTGAGGACGAAAACTCTTTTAAGGAGGTAAGGATTTGTAACAACCCAAAATGAAATATGTATAAAATTTATTTTTCTCTCCCCGATGATGAAAAAGGTACATATTTTACGATTTCTTTCATGTTGGTTTGATTTTTTGGGGTTGCCTTTTTAATTTCTTTGGGTTTGCTGCCTTTGATGTGGGCTGATTTTATGTGGGCTGTTTATATGCTTATGGGCTTTGTAATGGGCTGAAATGCTTGGTGCAATTGGTGGGTTGGCTGTTTTGATGTGCTGGCTGTTTTGATGTGCTGGCTGGAATGAGGTGTTGGCTGGGTGGCATGTTGGATTTGGTTATTAACACCTGGAGCGGTGCTTTGGCCCGATGTTGCCGCTAGCCGCTGATTCCATTGTATAAAACGAGCCCGTCGTTATTCTTCTCCCGCACTGCAAAGCTTTTTTGTCGTCTTCCTGCTTCTGCGATTTCCCGGCGATTTCTTCTTCTTACTGCTCTGTGCCAACAGAGGAAAGCTTCTTCATCTTCTTCTCCTTCTTCTACTTCATCTCTTTGCTCTGTGCCGAGCTAGCGGTGCTGTCGCTGTCGTGTTCCCGTGTCGACGCTGCTTCGTCTCTGTTGCAGCTGTGCCGCCGATTCTTCTAGGTTGACAGCTCTGTTGTGCCAAATAGAGTTGCTGCTGCTTCCCTCTTCTCCTGCTGGACTGTTGCTGCTACCATTCTTCTTTTGCTGCACTGATTAGGACTTTCCTGTTACTGCCTTCTCCTCCACGGTTTATTCTTCTTCTTCTTTCTCTGGTTGATTACTTCTCTGCTCCTCTCTTCTTCTTCTACTGTTGTACCCGAATATTACCTATGTTGTTCTTCAGTTGTTGTCTTTGCTCCTGATTTAGGGTTACTGTCGCTCCCGAGCTGCTCCTGCGTAGCTGCTGTCGCTGTGAAGTTGTTGTTGCTCCTTGTAGCTGCTCCCGAGCTGCTGTCTCCCTGATGCTGCTTCCAAGCCACTGTCTCCTTCTCCTCCTTGGCTGGTTTGGTTTATTTTCCTCTCTACTTGGTTAATTACTTTACTCTTTTGCTATTTTTGAGTTTTGGGGGTGTTAAATTGCTGATTTTGGGGGCCGATATTTGCTGGACAGCCACTTTATTTGCTGATTCATATGGTGTTTTACTTTATTTGAGATGTTTCACGCATATTTTAACGAATTTCCATTTAAGGTGATTTCGAGCTATTTCGAGTCATTTTAGCAATTTGTGCCGTTTGGTCAGCCAATATTTCAGTCTCAAAAGAGGAATGTTGTGGATTGGATATCTTTTTGGACATTTTTGCTTTTTTTTTTACCTTTCGAGATTTAAGCATATGTTGTAAGCATTACGACTACGATTATCAAGTGACGCAACCCAATAAAACGTGCGTATAATTTCAGTGGTTTCCAAGATCCCGTAACCAGAGGATGGCGTCGGAAGAAAACCGTGGCGAAAATGCAAATAAAGGCAAAGCTGTTGTGAGTTTCGTATTTCTTGATTTAGTTTACTCACAAACTTTCCTATTTTTCTTCATTTTATGAAATAACCAAGTGCATGTGCATATAAGTTTAACTCATTAAGATATCGATGTGGGATAGAATGTGGGCGAGGGAAAAACATAAAGTGATATATATATTTCTGAGGGGATCAATTTTATTCAAAACTCTTATTTACACGTCAAGATAAAATTCATTTAAAATTCTGCATAGGGAAATGTGATGTTTCGAATCCTATGATGTAGAGGCATCTACTGATGGATTCACCAGTAGGGGTGAGCCTACAATTACGCTCTTCGGGGGCGGGGCCCAATTCAAGTTTGCATCACCGGAGCATTTCCTATTTTATGTAAATCAAATTAAGGGATAAATTAAGATTCAGTTTTGAGAATAATGTTATTGATTATTGTATTGTATGCATATTGATAGTATATCCTTTGTTTGCATGTACAGTACTTCACAAAATATTTATCTCACCTAGTCATAATCTTTATGATTAACCCTCGGTGGATTCATTTTTTTCAGACAACAGGTGTGATTCTAAGTGTACGGCGGAGGTTCGCGCCTGAAGAGTTAAAGCAGGTATGGTTGAATGTCTACAAAGGAATCGAAAAAGGTTCTGAGAGTCATAAATTACTATGTTTAGAAAATTATTATAAATTTTTATCAGATTTCGATTAAACGTCTGTATGATCGTGTTAATAAATAAAAGGATGGAATAAAATACTACTTTGGATGTTCATTGTACTATTCTTAGATATGTTGCGACTACTTTGTTGAATTTCTATTCACTTTTTGAAATCATTGGGAAGCCTGAGAATTTTGGGTCTTCGCATTGAGCCTGAGAGATATATATTTCTCATGTCTCAAATAGGTAATGTGTTGTTTATGTATCATGATGATGAGCCTAAAACCTACCAAAAGGCTATGAATAGACAAGAATCCGAGAAGTGACTTGAGGACATGAAATCTAAAATGAACTTCATATATACAAACCAAATTTGGAACTTGGTGGAGCCACCTGAAGGGATACGACCAATAAGGTGCAAGTAGGTCTTCAAGAAGAAGACTGACATTGATGGGAATGTTCAGACATTCAAGGGGCGATTAATGGTTAAAGGTTTCAAGCAAATTCATGGTGTAGACTATGATGAGACCTTTTCCCTTATTATCATGGTACAGACCATCAGAATTTTATTTGTTATTGTTGCGTATTATAACTATGAAATCTGGCAAATGGATGTCAAAACAGCTCTTCATAATGAAAAACTACTTAAGGAAGTGTACATGACACAACCTGAGAGTTTTATATCTCCAGATGAAGTCACTAAAATTGCTTGCAGAGATCCATTTATGGATTGAAACAAGCTTCTCGAAGTTATAATCTACGTTTTGATGAAAAAATTAAAGAGTTTGGTTTCATCAAAAGAGCGAAGATGAGCCTTGTGTTTGCAAGAGAATTAGTTTGAGCATCGTTGTATTCCTAATATTGAACGTAGGTGGCATACTATTAATTGAGAATGACATTTCGACCATACAAGTTGTTACGAACAGGTTAGGGGCCGCTTTTACATGAAAGACTTAGGTGAAGCGACTTATATACTTGGTATTAAGATCTATAGAGATAGATCGAAAAGGTTATCGGGTTTTGACTCAGAGTACGTGCATTGAGAAGGTGTTGAAGCGATTCAACATACTTGAGTTCAAGAAGGGATTCTTGTTCATGTCTCACAGTGTGAGCCTCTCTAAGGCCAATGTCCTAAATTTTTGGAAGATAAGAACCATATGAAGTTGATTTCATATGTTTCGTTAATTGGATCAATCGTATAAGCAATATTATGTACTTGACTTAATGTCTTATATGCTTTGAGCATGATTAATAGGCATCAGCCTGATCCTAGTAATGGTCACTAGACAGCAGTCAAGAATATCTTGAAGTACTTGAGAAGGACTAAGGATGTATTCTTGGTGTTTGGTGGAGAGGAATAGTTCATTGTAAAAGATTACACGGACACTAGCTTCTAAACTGATATGGATAACTCAAAGTCTCAGTCAGGTTTTGTGTTTTGACTGAATAGAAGAGCAGTGAGTTGGAAGAGTTCTGAGCATGTGACAGTTGTTAATTTTACGACTACTGAAAATGCGGCAAAGGAAACTGTATGGATTAGGAAATTCATCGGCGAGCTTGATGTAGTTCATAGCAATGTTGATCTAGTAATTATTTACTGTGACAATAACGGTGTCATTGCACATGCCAACGAACCTAGATCTCATCAGCGCTCCAAACACATATTTCGGCGATTCTATCTTACTTGAGAGATTGTCGATCGAGGAAATGTGAGCCTATGCAGAGTACCAACTGAAAAAAATATTACGGATCCACTAATGAAGGCTCTTTCACAGAGAAAGCATGATTGTCATACTAGATTAATGGATATTAGATACCTGAATGATCAACTCTAGTAGGAGTTGTGGATTTTATATGTGTCAGTTGTTATTTATGCGATGAATAGAGTACTATGTATTCATTTTACATTTATGTCAAGTTCTTTTGTTATGTAAATTTATCAATATGTGATAGATAATTAACATAATAAATGTTATTATAATGTTTGTTTTCATAGGAATTCAAGTGTGTGACTTGAATGTGAGGGTCTATGTTTATTAGAAGCATCATTATTAAATGGTCTCTGGTCGAGTTATCATTTTAGAAATTAGAGCGATAATGATACATTAAGACTAGTATGTGGTTGACTGACGACTGATTCTCACAGGTCATGATATTGTGATATCAGGTCATCACATAGGTAATTGTTAGAAAACAAGTTGTACTGGATAGACGCACAATGGGACTACTTTGTGGATTGTTATACAAACGTCAAGTAGATCTCAAGTGACAATGGTGTTTGTGGTTCTTTGACATGAACTCACAGCATTTATCAATTGAGAAAGAGAATACTTTGATGACAATTAAAGTCTTTCTTGAGAAAGGTTAATGATAAGGGTGGTTATTGGGTACATTACGAATCATTTGGGTGTTTGTGTGTGAACAGATATGAGATTTATCCTCCAGTATGACAGGAGTTGTATCCATGGGCCCCTTGATGGACCGGGACTGAGAAATGCATGGTCATGCTTGGTTGAGTCAATATATGATATTGGGCTCACCAATTTTTATAAGTTCATACTAGATCAAGAAACAGAGATTGAACAATTATGAGGGAGACACGGTCCATGCCTCTTGTTCAATCCGGATGTAAGAGACAAAAGGACAATACAACACGGATACATTGGTCACAAACAGACTTATTGAATTATGAACTCTTATTGTTTGAGTAGCAATGATGCATTGCTAAATGCCGCTCATTGCTTGTGAGACTTTTGTTGATACGTTCAAGATCAAGTGGGAGATTGTTAGAGTTTCAAGGGTGATCTGGAAGTAGTCAAACAGTTAGTCGCACTGTCAACGCAATATGAGTTTATAGGGTTACACATAAGAGCGTTTGAAGAAGTTTGAGGAAGGATTGTGTCTGGCTCACTTATATTGGATATGAGTGAAGGACCAATCATGTGACTCATTGGAGTTAAGTTGACCGGGTTGTATGTTGTCGAGTTAACAAGTCGTTATTATAAATAACACCGTGTTTACAAGATGCTATTTTGAATAACGTCGGGTGGACAAAACGACACCCGGAAGATTTTGTCGTCGAGTTAACAAGACGCTACTGTGAATAGCGTCGTATTGATACGACACTATTTTGAATTGCGTCATGTTGACAAGACGACATTATTTATATGGCTCTTCAAAACAATATCATCGTGTAAACAAGAAGCTATTTTGGATAGCGTCGCGATAACACAACGACATTCTGTTTACTCTAATTTAAAGTCACGGGTCTGCGGATTGGAGAGGCGCATGTATGTCTAATATCTTTGGGTATAAATAGACTGTGATTAGATTCTTGCTGAGGAATTTTAAAGCTTAGATGGGAAAAGAGTTTTCCTGAAACCTAGAACTCGTCGCTCTCCTTTCGCAAGACCCATTTCCAGTTGTCGTCGTCGTCGTCGCCTCTCCTGAAACGGATCTAGCAATTCGTGGAGACGTTGAGGGCATTCCTTCCCTAAACCAGATCTTGTTGGACAAGATTGTGGGGTTCTCCACCGTTCGTGTGGATAACTGTAGAGTCACAGATCAATTTCTGCATGAACTCAAGAAGTCGTTGGTGTCGATTCCGCCACAAACCAGTGAAGGGGCATTTGGATTTGGAATCCGTTTTTCAGCAAAGCTTTTTTGGAGCATCTTGATCGTCTTTGTCTCGATCCCGCTCAGGTAACGACAACATTAACTATGTTTTACTTCTTGATTCATGTTTATCACAAGATCCTATTACTGTTTAAAATTTTCTGGTAATTTATTCTGCAGCGCACATGTGATGTGTAACATCTTAAGGAAAACCCAACAATTGAGACAATGATGACTTTTAAAAGGAAATTGCTTAAGACTTGACTTCCTCATCAGCTCATTTCTTCCCCGTCGGGGGATTTGTAAAATTTCTCCAGTGAAGTCACAAGTCTTCGTAATAGAGGATTCACCACCTTCGTGCTTCGGAGGTCGCCTATCTTCTCGAGGTCTCGGTTTAACCAAGACGTATTCTTTAATCTCCTGAGCATATCAACTTCACAATTGAGTCATGGAGGTGATCACTGTTACGGTCCTCCGTCAGTTATCTTATTATCTTGTCGTATGTATTGAGTCATAGTTATTAGACTCGTCATAATGTTTTAGTGTTTTAATATTTTATGCATCTTATGTAATTACGGGTATGCCACCCGGGGTTCTATAAATAGACCCTTGTCTTGTATTTGGATTTTCAAGCAATGAAGAAATGAAGTTTCCTTGACCTCTCTAAAATTCCTCTCCCTCTCTCTCTAAGTTCTTCTCTCCTTCCTCCACCCTCTAGGGTTTCTTCCTCTCTCATCTCCTCCTCCACCATTCTAGGGCTCGCCCCTTTTATCTCCACCTCCAACAAATCCTCAACAAGCCAAGACCACAACAATCACATAATTCAATAACATAGTTGATTGTCATGAGAGAAGGCATAGTATCTTTTTATATCTCTACTTTCAGGTACCATCATCATCAGCATAGGCTAATGGAAGAATTATTTATTTTTTTGATCATGTGCAAAAAGTAGGTAATGATGTGCAAGGTGAAGTATAATTCTCATACATAATCTTTCCAGTGGTAACCAGATTTTTCCACTAGTAATCGGGTAGTATGTTACATTTTGAATTCAGTAAAGATCGGCGTGGATCAAGAAGGAAACTAGAAAAAAATTAATGGGGTCGCGTCATTTTGTTTGGTGAACAAAAGCTAACAGTTGATAGCTCCAATAAAGTTTTGAAGGGATACACGGAACTTGAATCGTGCCATGTGGTTGGCAGGTCTGTTTTCTCCAAAAATGATGACCATTGAACTTTAATGAAACTAGCACACTCAAAATCTTCAAGCTAATATAGGAGGAAGGTGGTTCTTCACCTAGATCAAATTAACTGAGCCCCTCCTAGGGAAATTGATCAGCTACTAACTGCCCTGGTATGTGAATAGTGAATAGCCCTTAGGTACATTGTAGGAAGCACACCGACAATTATGATAGTGAGGATGAGGTAACCACAATGCAACTAAAGAGCTTATATCAATTAAAACATGATAATGCCTTAGATGAAATGGAATGGATAAATCTACCAATATCAACATAAAATACATGAGAAGCTTCACCATCTTCCAAAATTCATTAACAATGATTGATGTCCTCCAAAAGTATTTTTGAGGACATTGGGCTTCTCGGAATGACTCATACACTTATAAAACTTTCTGATGACGACGCTCTTCGCCAACGCCGTGACGCTTCTTCGTCAACGCCGTGACGCTCCTTCGCCAACGCCGCTTCATATTTTGCACGACATCTGCCGGCACCATTTTAAATAAAATATATAATTATAAATTAAAATTATAATTATATATTTTATTATTTATCTTTTATCATTTATAGCAATTTCTATTTAAGCAATGTTTTAATTTAAGCAATCTTATTATTATATTTTTATTCTTGTAATTATGATGGATACTTATAACCATCATATATTTGCTTCCATTTTCATGCATTTTAATTTTGGAATTGTTTTTATTTTGTTCTAAATATGTATGGAGGAGATTGAGTGGTGTAAGGCTATATATAGCCATGTTTTGTTTGATTAAGTATTGAAAGAATGAAAAATTGAAAAAAACCTAGAGATTCTTGAGAGAATTTTCCTCCCCCCCCCCCCCCTCTTTGGCAAATTTCGGCCAACCCCTCTCTCCCTCTCTCTACCTTGGCCGCCGGCCACCCCCTCCCCTTTCTTCTCAATCTCGGCTACCTCTTTTCTCCTTTCTCCTCCTCCTCCTCAATATTCTCCCTAACCTCCACCACCCCAACCCAAGCCCACTTTTACTTCCCCAAAAAAATATCGGCCTCCCTTTTCCCTCCAAGCCGCCGGCCACCACCACCCCCTTAGGGCTCGGCCAAGTCCAAAGCCGCCACCTCCTCTCCCTCTTTAATCTCTCTCGGCAACCTCCTCTCTTTCCTCCCCCTAGGCAATATTCGGTCTTCTCCTCCCTCTCCCCTTTCTTGGTTTTCTTCTCCCTCCTTCATATCTTCCTCTTCCTCTAGCTACCCGAGCCCTCCTCTTCCTCTACGAAGAAAACCGACCCCTTCCACCCAACAAGCCAAAAACCGGCCTCTTCCCTTCATCACAATCCGAGCCCCCCACACCTCCTCATATGACTGTTGGACGTTTTCAAGAAAATCTCTCTTCTAAACCATGGGCCTGCATCACTTTCCACACTCACAACACTTTTAGAATATTGAATCTAGATTTAACTATGCATAATTCTAAAAATATTACTTAATAGGTCGGTGATAAATCAAAAACAAAAAAGTAGAATTATAAAGAAGTAAAACTCTCTTGGACTAAAGAAGTCACTCTGTGTAATATGGTATTTTACAAATTTAACTATGAGCACCAATTGCAGAAAAAATGCGAGAAGCTTGACTGAGATGGTTTGGGCACGTACAAAGGAGACCATTAGAGGCATCTGTTAGGCGTTGTGAGAGTTTAGTCACTAGGCATGTTAAATGAGGGAGGGGTAAACCAATAAAGACTTGGATTGAAACTATAAGGAAAGACATGATGTACTTGGGCATTAGTGAGATTATGACAAAAGATAGGGCACAATGGCGACAAAGGATCCATATTGCCGACCCCACTAAGTGGTATAGAGGATTGAGTGTTGTTGTTGTGTAACTATGAGCTTTAAAGTATGTGTACAACTCATATTTGCCGAGGGTGGACCCATTCAGAACCAGGTCAGCAAGAAGTCAAAGTCAGCGGGTCAAGGCAAAGACCAAAGTCAGCATTCAAGGCAGTAGAAGGCCTGGACGAGTATGGCAAGCTCTCCTCGCATACTCGCCAGGTGGGCGACTAGGGCATATACTCGCTCAAGTCAGGCGAGTTCCCCCAGAGGTAGCCTAGTCATCGATGGGGGTTGGGCTATAAATAAGACCCCCTCCCCCCCCCCTTTCTATAAATAGAACCCCAGGGGTACGAGGATTTAGACTTCGGAATCTCGCAAAAGATCTCGACTGGACCTTTTTCCGTACTTCTAGCCGTACGAGATAGAGATCATCCCCTTGGTCGCTATCCTCAGATAGTCGCTAACAAGTGTTCATCTTGTACCATGCTTAGTCATCTTTGGTTTTGGAGGGGAAGCTTCTTTCAAGCATCCGGGTACGTGGTGGGGCCTCCCTACGGCAGCACCTGGGGTCCTTCTACTTGTCCTTCTGTTTTTGTGTCCGAGCCTGTGAAGACTTCAAGCCCAATCGTTGGACCAGTAACCTTAGGTTGCATTGATTTGAATTTTGGAGTAGGGATTTTCCTAACTTCAACGGTATGAAAATGCCAAAAGATCGAAAAGTCTGAAAGAAGTTCTTTCTTTATCCAAGTGTTGATTATTTGTGCCAAATACTTCCATCTACATGCTTCATCACATTGTCTCTAAGGATGGCACTCTCCTTCCATAAAGCGGGAAGTGTTTATCTCCAACAAATACATTAGCTTCTTACCTCTTATCTCTAACTTACCATTGTCAAGGAGTTGATGTTAAGATTTATGAGCCAAGATCTTGTGGTAGCCAACGTCCTTCATATCAAGTACCTTTTGTTGCCCACATTGTACCAAGACTACTTTCTACCAAGATAGGGTACCAAATGTCGATCACACATTCTATGTTGTTTTCTCACATTGTAATGACATGTTTGTAGAGAGTCTTTTCAAACATTTAAATTTATATTAAAAAACATACAAACAATCAACTAATAAATATATTAAATATTTTCATATTTTTTGTGAAATGAAATTAAAAATAGTGACACAATTATACAAAATTGGTTGTAAAAAAACGTTAAAAATATTGAAAAAATAAGTCGAATCAATTTAAACATACATAATATAATAAATATAGGTGATTTAATCATATGATGTTAGTCCATTAATAAAACATAAAATAAATAACGGATAATATATTTAAAAGTCGTGTCGGTCGATATATCGGAAAAAATTTGACATGTCAGCCTATATTTTACAAAATGACATAATCTATTTTTTTAGAAAAACATGTCATTTTTCCCTTAAAATGACATGTCGGGAGGCATGTCGGAGGACATTTAAAATATGAATGCAACAATCAAGGAGATCAAGACCTGAACGGTATTCAACTCAGCGACTGGGGAGAATGTCTCTTCATAGTTGAGTAAATATTGTTGAGTGAACCCGAGAACCACAAGACGAGTTTTGAGGCGCTCAACGGTCCCATCAATACGATGCTTCACAATGAAGACCCGTTTGCACCCCACACGGGATTGGCTAGGAGGAAGGGGGTAAGGTCCCTAACGCGGGCAAATTTATAGGCGGCGGATAAACTGCGACCTAACCCTACATGTTATGCAGATCCGACGGTTAGATCACAAATTAGATAATAAAAACTATCATCTCACGCAGAATATAGAAAACAAGATACAAATAATTTATTAGGGCAAACAAGCTTAGACTTTCCTCCGCGTGGAGGGCCAAAGATAGAGCGCACGGCGAATAAAGTCCTGCAAATCACAATATTTATTTAACAAACTACTACTATACGATATATCCAAATTAATATGATGTCCAATCCGATAAATAAATGCTGAAAAATAATAATCCAATACAACAATACTCACTAAATAGTGGGCTGACCAAGGCAATAAAGATTCCAGAGCCGGATGCGTGGATCGGTGATTGAAAGTGGAACCGGCGGCGTGGAAATAATGGAAGTGGCTGTCCTCGGCAGCGGAAGATGAAAATGGGCCGGAAATGGATAGATCCGGCCATGTATGAGTAAATCTGGGTGGGGGATGGATGGATCCGATTTTTGATGGCGGATCCGGGCTAGGAAATGAGGGAGGGTGGGGGAAATAGCGGATAGGGACTGATTTGTCCAGATCTGAACAAATCTGGAAATAGGGTGGCTGATTTAGGTGGTTCCACGAGAGGGGGAGGAGGTAGAGGGGCGGCGGTTAAGGGAGATGGGTTGCGGCGTGGGGGTGGGTTGGAAGGAAGGGCAGCCGGCAGTTGGACTGAAGGGCCAGAGAGGGGCGGTTGGCGGTTTGACGGCTGGGAGGGAAAGGGGAGGCAGGCAGCAGCTCCAGCAGGGAAAACAGGGAGAAACGACGGCTTGCTGGAAGGGGGCCTGAAGGCCGGCGGTGTAGGGAATGGGTAGCAGCAGGCCGGCGGGGGTTCAGACTGAGGAAAACTTTATTGTTGAACAGTGAATTTCATTTTTGAATAGTATGTTGAAATTAATAGAGAGAGAAAATCTGGACAGCAACGGTGTGCTATTTGGAAGGTTGTAGAGGGCTGCGGGAGAGGTTCTGGGAAGGGGAAAAAAGGGCCAGGGTTAGGGAATACATTGGGGAGGAAGATAGGCACCTAGGAGTCGTCACCTAGGGTTTCACAGAGTCGGCATCGTGGCTTAATCGCTGGAATTCGTGATTTCTTTTCATCAAATTCTGTAATACTTTAGATCAGCCCCTAACACCTCTATTTATAAAAAAAACAAGGATTAGAGCATCCCCCATCAACGACTATGATTGGTCGGAGGTGAGGCTACCCAAATACATCAAAATAAATGCAAACATAGTAAAATAATATATCAAATCGATCTGCAACGTGAATCCGGACACATCTGCGGAGTCCGATCGTCGACCCGGGCACTCCATATATGGTACGTCGCCAAATCAGTCCCGATCGGGCCCAAAACTCGTACTCAAAACTCGTACTCGTCTCTGTTCTGCATCAGTCCCAGGTCTGATTTTCCCAGAGGAAAGCTATTTCTTCATCCATCATTGCCCACCTGCATATCACCCTGGATGCTGAAGAGCCTCCTGCAAAGAAGAGGGGGTGGAAATAGAAGATAGAGAAGTCACAAACTTGTGATATTCAGGAGACATTGTGAGAGAGGGGGTGAGTGGTAGACGTCATAGGCAGATCAGCATGTAGTGGAATCTCGCCAGTAGGGGTAATTGTCTCAGGGTATCAGAGGAGGGACGACGGCGAGTGTAGGCACGAAGATGGGGAGGAGATAATTGTGGGAGTACAGGAGGTGGTGTTGGAAGTAGAGGAAGCATGTTGTTGGTGATAGGTAAGTTAGGTCATGGGATAATAAGAAAGAAGGTATTATTAGAAGTCGAGTAGAAGAGTTGATCCTCAAGGAAGGTAACATCCGCAAATGCAACGAGTTTTCGAGAAGTGGGAGAGTAACATACATAACACGGCTATGTGTGAGAGTATCTAACAAACATAGACTTGGTAGCGTTTGGTGTCAATTTGTTCATAGAAGGGTCAAGATGATGGACAAATCAAGCACTGCCGAAAACACAATGAGTTAAAGGGAAGAGGGATGACGAAGGAAAGATGATGGAGAATGACGCAAAGTTAAGAATGAAAGAGTGAATGTATATAATGATACAAATTTATAAAAATAGTGTATATATGTGAATAAATTTATTTAAATAGTAAAATCTGACATTGCCCGACCCCACTATAGTGGGATAAAGGCTTGAATGTTGTATTAAAATCTGACATTGTAAAATATCCCCAATATTTTGCCCGCAATCTGACATCCGACATTTCAAACTCAAACTGACATGAATCTGACATCTGTAACCTTGGTAGTTTTATACGAGCCACGGATATCTGAGTGCACAAAATCAAAAGGAGCATAGCTCCAAGTACAGTGGGGAGAGAAAGTAGAGTGATGTTGTTTCCTGTGGATGTATGATTCACATGTAAAATCAGAAAAGGAAAAATTAAGAAGAACTTTCTACATAATAGAAAGAGGAGTATTCCCAAGACGCTGGTGCCTATCCACAAAGCTAACAGAGGAAAGCACTAAGGTGAGAAGGTCTAGAGTGTAGAGTCCATTTGACAATCAACCTCCAGTAATGATATTTTGCGTTCGCTAATCTTACACAACAAAGGAAAATGAGAAAAAGGTGATGGAACAATTATGATCATTGGTAAGAAGACTAACAGGAAGAAGATTGAATTGAGAGCCAGAAACATGAAGCACAGAGCGGAGAGAGAAGGCCGAATGAGGGGCACATCTTCAGAGCAGCAAATCGTGGTGGTATTTTGCATTCACTGATCTCACACAATAAAGGAAAACGAGAAAAAAGTGATGGAACAATCATGGTCATTGGTAAGAAGACTAACAGGAAGAAGATTGAATTGAGAGTCAAGAACATGAAGCACAGAGCGGAGAGAGAGGGCAGAGTAAGGGGCACATCTTAAGAGCAACAAATCGGGGTGGTATCGCCATTGGCCACCGTGATAAACTACGGACAAGTAAAATTTGTATACTGAGAAGGCTTCTGCGGGGTAAAATGATTTGTCACCCAAGAGTCCATTATCTAAGCGGGGTTATGGGAAAAGGATGATATACCTTCATGAGAGATAAACAGCGGAGTTAGACGTCCGAGTAACTAGCCCCCAAAAATGTAGTTCTTCTCACAAGGTATCAATGTATAAGCGAGAGATGGTATGACCATCCACAACAGGAGAAGCGTGGTGTTGAGAGGTGGAGGGATGCGGAGGGAACTCAGGTTTTTTATAGCAGGTGGCCTCAAAAGAAGCGAGTGTTCTGCCCCTTGGAGCGATTGAGGCCATCGCGCCCACCACCCCGAGATCCAAGGCGACCTCCATGGTGCCCGGGATGTGCAGGGCGAGCGTCTGGAGAGTGTTGCAATGGGGCAGGAGAGGGATGCAATGGTATATCGACGGGAGGAGTCACCTTCAAGATCACGCACATATGAGAGGGACGGAATAGTGGGAGAGGATAATATGGCCGCACGAACACCGTGGAGATGAGGTGGTAGTCATACCATCATTAAAGATATGCCCTTTGGAGTGGCAAGACCATAAGCAGAGGAGCTGAGTATCGCGAGCGGACAAACAGTAGGCAGAGGAGCTGCGAGAAATAGGTGTATGGTGTGCTTATAAAAAGGCAGGCGGGGAGTCTTAATCGTGGGGTTGACAATTAAACAAGGAACATGAGTACTAAGTAACAGGAGTCGAGTGCCCAAACAGAGAGACAAAAATTTGGAGAAAGACTCAATCAATGCGAGAAATCAATCGTCAAGAGTCCTTCGATTTGAATCGTGTCCCTCTGATACCATGTAGAAATCCACAATATAAATGGAAAAAGAATTTATTTTTTTCCTATTCATCAATAAATTTAAGGATTTGTACATAAATATTAGCAAAGAGTAAAATCTCAACTCCAAATCAAGGCGTGAAACTAAACTAAACATGGGCTTTTACATAGGTTAAGTCAATTTTTCTACACACAATCAAAATTTCAAATGTACACATGGCATTTCAAACATTTCTCCTAGGATTGGACTTATGACATAATCACAACATTCCGTAACAAAAATCAACATTGTATGCACAAAGAAATATTTTGACTAGATTAGTGTCCCCTACCGTAATCGATTCCCAAGAAGCTGACGAATAGGTTCTGATCAAAGATCGGGAGCACCTCTGAATCGTCTTGGCTGTAGCTCCGCCGTCGCGCACCGTCACATAGGGATTCACGACACCGGCCGACCGCCCTTCTTGCTTCTTCTGGCTTCTGTCCAGCTGGACCACCGTCTTCTTTCTTCCGATTTGCTTTCCCCAGCCTCTCACTATCGCGATTTCCCTAGCTCTGTCCTCCTCACAGTCACGGCGACACAGTCGTCGGATACATTTTTCAGGAGAATGTTTATTTTACTCCCTACTGGCTTTATTGGGTTTTTTTTGGGTGTTGTTATTAGCAAATCCACTCTCATTTCTAGCAAAATTACTTTCGTTTCTAACAAATCAGAAAAAAAACAGGTTTTATTTATTTTTTACATTTTTTTTGTTTCCAAAAATTACTACTAGCAAATCAATCTTGCTTTTTAGTAATTTTTGCATTTTTGAATTTTGAGTCCCAAATATTTCTCATTTGAAAAAGCGATCAACATAAAGTTGGAGATCTACAACTTTTATGTTGATCATTTTTTGATTTGAAACCGTTTAGGCCTCCAATTTGGGTCCTAAAAAAGACATGCATGAAACGTATAGACTTTCGACGTGACTTTTTTCGGGGCCCAAATAGGAGGTCTAAACAGCTTCAAATCAAAAAGTGTTCAACATGAAAGTTATAGATCTCGACGAGATCTACAACTTTTATTTTGAACACTTTTTGATTTGAAGCTGTTTATGCTCCCGATTTGGCCCCCGAAAAAATTCACGCCGATCTCGGGCGTCCGTACATATGTACGACGTAACTTTTTTCAGGGGTCAAATCGAGGGTCTAAAGTGCTTTAAATCAAAAGGTGTTCAACATGAAAATTATAGATCTCGTCTAGATCTACAACTTTCATGTTGAACATTTCTCATGAAATTGTACGTATAAGACACAATTCAAAAGGACGTATATATTCTTATATACACTTAACTCGTATATACAACACACACAAAAAAAACTCGTATGTACAACACATCCTTATAGGAATTAGAAATCAAATATATTTTTAAACCCACCGATATTTTGTTTAAGGATTTTTGTGCAGATAATGATATTTTGTTGAAAAAATAGTTTTTTGACATACTAAACATTTGCGGCATTTTGACTCATCTATAATGCTAACATAAGTGGTTGAATGAATACATTTGAAATCATTTGTAATGTCATTATATGCAGCGGGTTATTTTGAAAGAATGAATGTTTAAACTTAATTTTTTTAAAAAAAAATTTGTGTTTGTTTGCTAGTAACAAAATAATTTTCAAATAGTCATTTTGAAAAATGAGGGTTTGTTAATAGTAATGGTTTGCTAGAAACCAAACTGAGTTTGCTAGTAACAGCACCTTTTTTTGTGATTGTTAACCGCAAACCTGTTATTTGTCAGTGGCACCCCAAAATCTCATAATTTTTCGCGTCTTTTCGAAATACATCTTGTACATGCAATTTTAGAACGAGATCTACAACTTTCGTGTTGAATACTTTTCCTGAAATTGCATGTACAAGGCGTATTTCGAAAAGGCGCGAAAAGTTAGCAGATTTTGGGGTGCGACTAGCCAATAACGGGTTGCAGTTAACAATCACCTTTTTTGCGTTGTTAATAGGATTGTTTTTCAAAGGGTGTTGTTAAGTTCACATCACTTTTGGCTATGTGCACATCAAATTCTTAAAATAAATGGTGATGTTATGTGTACATCACTTTTGGCTATGTGCACACCAAACTCTTAAAATAAAAAATATTATTACTTTTTTCCAATCCCACTCATATTAAACCTAAGCGCACACTTCACTTCTATTTTCTCCTGAAAGCTGAAACCTTACCCACCTATTTATGGTGTTTACTTGACATTTTGACGTGCAAATAAAATTTATGGTGTGCACATAGCCAAAAGTGATGTGCACGTAACAAAATCCTTTTTTAAAATTGGTTATTCACAACTCACAAGCATGAAAGTTATTCACACTTAAAATTTGTAAAATGGAAATAATTATCAACAAACAAAAAAATCAAATTTCTCAATCATGTGCAAGAGATTTTGGTCGTGTTCTCGGATCGCAGACCCAAATGAATTTGTTGCACACCCAAAGACCGAATGAATGGTAATCTTTGACGATTTCTAAATCCGCATCAGAGTAAATAGAGGGTCTCAAATGAGACCAAGATTATTTTTCATTTCTCTAATTTGATCAAATTGGTTAAAAAGCTCACCATTGATTGCCCTTAAAGTCGCCCTTAGTTCAACACTCTACTAAAAATTCATATATTATATTGAATTTAATGTAATATTAAGGTTACAGATGTCGGGTGACGGATTCATGTCGATTTGAATTTGAAATGTCATATGTCGGATTGCAGATGATATATTGAGAATATTTTACAATGTCACATTTTAATACTTAAATAAATATATTCATATATATAAATATTTTTTGTAAATATGTGCAGTTAAATAGATAATTTATTTTTATAAATTACAAATATATATATATACACATAACATATGTTCATAAATTATAAAATAAACATATATACACGTAATGTATGTTTATAAATTATACAATAAACATATATACACATAATATATATTTATTAATTGCACAAAAAGAAGGGTTGACAATAGTAAATGACATAAAGAACACCAAATGAGAGTGAGACGAGAAAGAAATCAAATCTTGGCTCAAAGATGCACAAAATATAACACAAAATAAAATATTACCGCTCGAATACTTAAAGAAATGAATATATAATTGCAGTACACGTCATCTACTGTTCGGAAGATATCGCTCAATATATCAGGTAAGACCAATATATCATAGCCTGAAGTCCGATATGTTGGGGATATTTTCAAAAATGACATTTTTGCTTAAAATGTCGATGTCGTGGTGTTTTCTGTTCAAAATCTTTATGTCAGTCGACATATCAGACATGTCGTCCGACATCTACAACACTGTGTAATATAATAATATGCTATAAGATTTTCTTTTTACAAAATTATCTATTATTATTGTAATAATCTTCCACTTATGAGTTAGAGTTAAGCCAACCCACAAGTTGATTGGGAATAAGTGAAAGATGTGTAAGAATAGCTATGTTATTTGACCCAAGGACCAAGTTGGGCGTGAGGGAAGGAATGTTGAATTTTTTGAAGTGAAAGTGGCGGTCTGGGCGGACTGTCCGCGCGGACTAGGCGGGCAGAAGTGGCGGCCTGGGTGGTCCGATCGCGTGGACTGGGCTGACAGGTTTGGCGACTTGCTAGGTTGGTTAGTGATTCTGCAGTCGGCTTGTTCCAAGGATGTAACCGGGCGGATAAGATTGGTATCCGCGGGAGCTGCGGACTCATCTGGAGTTCACCGAGTCCGACATGTTGCGGACTCTTCTGGAGCTTGCGAGTTCAACTTGTAGTTGTGCCCTTGGACTTGTTTTGGTGGAGTGGTTTGGTATAACAGCGGAGTTCGTCGGTTAGTGCGGACTGGTGTTGGAGTTATCCAGATTATGCGGACTGGTTCTTGAGTTCGTCGGTTTGAAGTCCGCGCTTTGGACTCTTGTTGGTATGGATTTGGTCTGTTTTGAACTAAGTTCGGTTGTTCTCAGTTCGCGCGGTTAATGTGGACTGCTTTTCTATCCGCCGAGCTCGGCAGCTTGTCAGCTTGGTATAGTTGCGAGCTCGGAGTGTGCGGATTGGAGTTGTGTCCGCAGAATGTTGCAGACTGATTGAGGTATTCGTAGTGTCCGCGGGTATAGCGGGCTGATCCAAGTTCTGGCGACAAGACGGACTGGTTCGTATCTGCGATGTGCGGTTTCGCTTTGTGCTCGTCGCGAGATAGGTGGTGTTCCTATCGATTTGGACGGTGATCACACTTCTCACCGCGCCTATAAATAGGACCCCCTATCACATCACAATCGCAACTGAATAAACAGTAAGTGAGCTCGGACGATTGCTGCAGACAGATTTTTGTATCCGCGCAGTTTGAAAAGTTTATCAGTTTTTCTCTATGCAGATTGTGCGGATAGAGCTAAGAAGCCAGAGACTTAGTTCTGACTTAGGTCAGGGATCAGTACGGACTCTGCGATTACAATCGGTGATTACCAGCAGGTCGCGGCTTGCGACCAGACAGTCTTCTCTTTGGCAATCTTTCTCAGTTCAATAAGATGTCCGCTTATGGCAGTCTGTTCAGTTCCGTAGTAGCTATTCGCGACTAATCTTGCGGCTAGGCGACCTCGCGGTTAGGCAGCTTGCAGATTACAGACAGTTTCTTAAGCATTGGAATAACGGAGTGTTCGTGCGGTTAGATTGCGGTCTGGCGACCTGACGGATTCAGCGGACTCCATAGTGCAGCTCGGCAGAGCCGGCGGTTACTCCTTCAGTCCGGGCGGCTAGATGCCTTGGACTAGATGGACAGTTTTGTGGCGGATTTGGTGGGAGGAAGTGAAGGTTTGCCTGCACTCCCGCGATAGACCGAGAAAGATTTGTCATTCCCACCCGGCACGAGTTAGTAGTGATTCTGCCGCTTGTGGGAGCGATTCCTAGAGAGTGGTCGTGACCCTACACGCAACTGCGGGCCACACACCAATGATGTCTGGCATTGCAGTGGGAGTATTCGAGGCTGACAAACGCTGTGAGGGACAAATGCCCGGTACTCGGACCCGTACAAGTACCCGTTACCCCCACAGATTGATTTTGTTGCATTCATCTCCTCCAGAGGCGGCGCTAACGCGGTTGGCATGACGGACCTGGAGACCACCCTTTCTAACGTATTTTGAAATGACTCAAAATCCAAAGAGGCACTCACATCAGGGGCGTAGGGTATGCTTCTAATTTCTGCATTTTGTAATCAAAGAAACCCACTAGGGGCTTACTTTTTGCTTGCAGATCATCACTATAGAGTTTCCGCAGGAGGAGCGTGAGTTTGAGATGAACATGAGCGCCATGCAGGACACAATGGCACAAATGCAAGCGTGGATCTCCATTTTTGAGGTGGAACTTGTAGAATCGAGGGAGACAGTTGGCCTCCTTAGTTTGCTATCATGACCGCGCGCATGCCATCCACACCGAGCATTTTATCTCTTATTGTAATTACTCGCGACTGTTACTTGTGAAATAATTTAAATTTTCTGTCGTTTGTCGTGTTGCACTGGAATACGTCGTTACGCGGTCGTGAGGGAACCATTCCATGGGCGCAATTTCGAGCGGGGCTCACTGGGGGGTGCATGCACCGACATCGATTCACCTTTCGAGGTAATACTATAAATAGTAAGCCCCGTCAGGATACCTTCTAGCAAAAATTACAATTATTTGTCATGAGAGATGACACGAGCTCCTCTGCCACTCCGCTCGGAGTGTACAATTGCATTGCTGAGCGACGAGCCTCCTCTGCCCGCGCTAGCTTGGGCGGATTTGGCTGACTTTCATTTGAGGCGCCCACTCGACGAACGCTTCTCTGTGCGCCTGTCGGTAGAAAAAGAAAGGGTGAACATTGTCTTCGAGGGCGAGCTCATGGTCCCCTTTGACCACTTTAAGGTGGGATGGACGCTCCTAATCTTCCCCGAGATGGTGGAGGTACTAAACTTCTACGGGGTAGTGCCCACGCAACTAACGCCGAAATCGATGGCCACCATCGTGGATTTCCTGATCTATCTGCGGACACAGTGGATCAACTTCTCCCTGGAGGTTTTTTGCTTCTTGTTTAGAACCTGGGCCCAGAAATGCGAGTAACTAAGCTTCGATTCAGAAAGGATGCACGCCCTAAATCTTTCGATCAATGGTGCAAGCTGGCAGATGCGCTTTTCTATCTTCAAGAACGACTTTGATGGGCTCAACATCGTCCCCAACCTTTGTGAGGAGGAAATTTTCCTGCCTCCTAAGTTGTTTACTATTAGCTTGTGGATAGTGCGCTTCCTAAGCAAGAGTGTTTGGACACTCAGCACTACGTTCACCGCGTGAAGTAGGCGCAAGATTTGCTTGTCGGAAAATGTGAGTAAAGAATTCATACATAATGCTCATGCGCACCTGAAATGACCCGCTTATTTGTAGTTTTCTGATGGTGTTCTGCTCCAATCCATACACCCCGCCGGGGGATGTTATGACCACTACAAAAAAAACGACGTGCACGACGTAGGAGGAAGGTTGATGTTGACTTATCCGCTGAAATGCATCTGAGGGAGGATTTCCTTGATGAAGCGGGTAACCCGTTGGTTAGTCTGTGGCCTGGGTCTGTGACACTTAACATAAGGTTACCCTCCCAGAGGGAGTCTGCGCTGACCCTTCCCCATGCCTAGGCGATTGTCGCAACCACCTGTGGATCGGAAGACCTCCGGGAGACAGAGACAGTTCCTACTAACGAACTCCCTTTTAGGGCCACAGAGGCGACCTTACGAGCACTTACTTTCAACAATGCAGCTTGGAGCCTTCTTTAAGATGCGCTGGCGACGAAAGCCTGCGTAAGAGAAAACCTAAAGGAAAAATTCCCTTGCTTGTGACATTTTATCCGCACAAAAAGTCGTATCCTTTTAAGTATCATTGGTGCAAGCAAAAAAATTGGTCGAGGATCTGAAGTTCCATAAGGAGATAGCTCGGATAGGGAAACAATCCACGATGATGGCGCTCCTCCTTTTGAAGAAGAAAGACGCCTTGAAGCCGGAGTATGCTATAAAGACTACATTACTCTGTCCGTGGATCATAGAGACCTGGTGACCTCGAGCTCGGTGACGGATTCTGCCAAAGATTAACCGCAAGTTGCCCGCACGCCCTCTTCTAATTCTCTATTATTATAATAAATGTATAGACAATGTTTATATATAAATATATAAATATATATATATATATACACATACACAAGTGCCTGACACGGGGCTCCGCCCCTATGGACATGCACGACAGTTCCCGACCGGCGACAACGGGCTTCGCCCGCCCCATCAAGGCGGGTTTCGCCGGCAACATATACATATGAGTACTCAAAATGACCGTAAAAATATACATAAATATTACAATTTTATTTTGTAAAATAATATACGTTATGACCTAAAAATATTAATTTTGACTTTAATAAAATTGATTGATTTAATATTATCACCTCAAAAATACCACTGATATGCCTAATGACAACCATAGTAGGTGTAGGAGCTTTGCTAAAAATCTTTTTAAATTATGGATTTTCATCATTATCTCTAATTTTTTGATAATGTAATTACTTGAATGAACATTGTATTTTAGTTTCTTTGAAATAGATTATAATATATGTCAAGTCATTAAAATATAAAAATGAGGGTATAATTGATATTTTTGAATGTTTCACCAAAAGACAACTTTTTCCTTATAATAGTGAAAGATATATATATGATAATTTCAATTGATACCTTTTTGTCTTTCCTAAGTTTGTGCATCTGTAATGGAATGCTTATGACACAATAGTATGGTCGGTCATGTGCATGCATATACCTCCGAGGTTGCGTGTGAATATCCGTCAATCTGTGCATATTCAAGATTAAAATTGGACAAGCAACCATGCTTACGATATCCGCCTTTTATAATAAGAATCAGAACTGAGCGCACAAATGATTATGTCAGCACTTCTTGAGAAAAAAACCTAAGAGACCTCCTAGCGATTCCATCTAGGGTATCCTCCCATTAAAGGAGCCTGAAAATTTATTAAAAGAAGACAAAATAGGAAACCTTGCCGAGAGTGTCCACTTATTTAGAGAGAGATTGAATATATATGAGCCGGACAAGCGACCCTGCTTAGGGTGTCTGCCTGTTAGTGAGCTTGAAAGGAGTGCATGATCAGTCATACAGACACTCATTGAAGTAGGAGAGGTGGAGTTTTGCAAATTATCATGTGAGCACTCGCTGAAATAATCAAGGTGGAGTGTTGTGAATTAACATGTGAGCACTCGCTGAAATACCCAAGACAGAGTGTTGCAAATTACCTTGAGGACACTCACTGAAATAACTAAGGTGGAGTGCTATAAATTACCGTGCAAGTACTCGCCGAAATAACCAAGATGGAGTGATGTGAATTATCATGTGGGCACTAGCCGAAATTACCAAGGCGGAGTGCTGCGAATTATCATGCGAGCACTTGCCAAAATAACCAAGGTGAAGTACTACGAATTACCATGAGAGCGCACATCAAAATAATGAAGGCGGAGTGTTGTGGATTACCATGCGGGCACTCGCCAAAATAACCATTCGTAGAGGGAATTGCGGGAATTGAGAGAATGGATTGTGGTGCTTCCTCAGTTGGGGCTGTCCGATGGGGTCATGGGTGTCTGAGGACAAAGTGATCCTTCAAAAGGATGCACTTGGGGGGAAAATATGTCAACCATTTGCGTCTAGGGGTTCCTAGCCAGAGGTTAGGGGTGCCAGTCGGGCATAAGGTATCTGTAGGGTTCTCATCCACAGGCAGTGTTGAAAAGCGCCAAAGAGGTATAAAGCACAAGTTGGACGGAGCTTGTCCTCAGAAAGGAACCTATCAGGTAGCTGCACCTCAGTGGTTACGTAGATGTCTATCACATCCAGACCTGTCACATTTGCTAGTCGGGAGTGTCTCCACGAGAAAAATTATAGCGATCTTAGGGCGGGGGAAGTAGTTCATACCAGTAAGAGGGTCGGAAGCTTGGCGACCTCTGCTCGAGGCGTCTGGATTCGCGCGAGGGGGTCCAAGCAAGCTCTGGTAACCACATTAGGGGAGTGAAAATGAGCATCGATCGCGAGACCCATTAACTTATCCACGAGTCTGATACCAAGTAGCATTATTCAACAGAATCATCAATTAAGCGGGGAATGAAAATTTTTCAAACAGACGTCCACATAAGAAAATTTCAAGATATGTTAACAAGAAAAACCAACAGATTCAAAGACGTAAAAAAGAATAGTATCACTAGTGCCCTATTGCTTGCTTTGTCATGCTTCAGGTGTTGAAGCCAAAAACTGGCATCAACGAGTGTTCGGACCTTGAGGTGTAGCCAACACATATTTCTCTCAAACCCGACCCCTGACTAACAATGAAGAACCGATAACTGACCCGAAGCCACAGTTAGGAGGTCCCTCCTCTAACCCGGAATATCTCTGAGCGCTTGATGGCGCACCCCCTCCACCTCTACTTGGAGACGATGCTGACGATGATGAGGTTGACCCGGTTGCTGAGGCGATTCAACTGAAGGACGTGAGGCGTCACGATGATGCTAGCGGAAGGCTACGTTACAACCTCCGCCCGCGGCGCGCAACATTCGCCGCACCGCATTAAAACATTTCCCTTTCATGCTTTATTATTTCTATTTTAGGAATATAAAATTATCCAAGTTTGAAGTGATAATTTTATATTCAATATTGCACTTTTTATTTTTGCATTTGGACAATATTTTTATTTGGTGTGCATTTAACCATTTGGATGGATGAGATTACATCTCCATCATGAATGGTTAAGGCTTGTTTGTAACTCCTATTTAAGGAGGCCATGTTATGAGATCATTAGTGAAAATTTGAAACCCTATTCCTCTCTTTGAGAATTTCGGCCAAGGAGGTTGCCTCTCATTGCCGCCGCCCCCCCTCTAGTGGTGTGAAGCCGCCGGCCCCCCTTTGCTCCCTCCATCCGGTTCGGTGCGACTCCGGCGCGGCTTCCTTCGGTGCGACTCCGTGGAAGAAGGTTGCAAGCCCTTCGGTGTGACGCCGGTGGATCCGTGGAGAGAGTGAATCTCCCACAATTATCTTGTGTGAACGTTCTCCGGTTGGGTAAAATTTCTCATCCCTCCTTGTGTGATTTCTTCTAATTAGTTGTGGTGGATCGCAAATCGTTTTATCCGCTTTGTTAAATCAATCGCTGCACTTTTCATTTCGAAATCGCCGTTGCTAGGCTTTTTATTTCCGAATCGGGTGGATCCTATTTGCCGGAGCAGATCTTGGCCTATAGCCTTGGTTTTGCTCCCAAAAAGGTTGGCAATCTTTATGTTAATTTGGGGAACGATTCGACTCAAATTTTGATCGCTATTTTCGAGTCGACCAATCCTCCTTGTTATTTTTATGCGCTGCGTTTGTGACGAGGAAATATTATGAGCGATAGGTGCTGTGTAGGTGCGATAGTTCTAAGACGATATTGGGCGAGGAGTGAATTATTTCCGTAGAGATTTCCGATTCCGGACATCCCTACATCAGCGCTTCCCCTCCTCAGCCAATTACTGGGCTGGGAGCACCTCAGGAAGCACTAAACTGATTTGAGAAAGTCTGGAAGCTTGCCTTCTGAGGTACCCTGTGAGTCATATTTATAGATTTTTAGTATCTGGTCTGCCAATAACGTAATTCCGTTGTGCAAAAAAGGGTATTCCGGTAATTTTTCCAGAGGGCAATCTGGTAATTTTACCCGAGGGCAATCTTGTAATTTTACCCGAGGAAAATCTGGTAATTTTACCCGAGGGCAATCCGGTAATTTTACCCGAGGGAAATAATGGGCGAGAGCCCTTCTGCCACTCTATAAGTCTTTTGCTTGCCCCAAACCAACCTTGAGGGGATCACGCCTACCCAAGCGCAAGCCCTCTTGCATTGTCACAACCCGTATTTTCTCCGCAAGAATGGGGTATATCAGAGTAAGGGAAAATGCGCGTCATGATGCCATACCAGCAGGGGATAACTGCGGACGCTCAGGCAAAACTCCTACTTGACACAAAAGAGAGATCTTTAAGTGATTTAGAGAAAATCCAATTTAGGTTAAGCATTTAACCGTATCCCACGGCTTGGTGGCTCATCATGTCCACGAAAGAAAAATAATTTATACGCTGCGGAAAAATACTTCATTTAAGTGATTACACATCCTTCATGAGTACAAACGTCCCCGAAGGACAACTAATGATATGCAAGACTCTAGATTTATAATAAGTATAGTAAAAGGTCTTTACGCTAACCAGAAAGTAATGACTTAGTTTTGAAAGAGATTACATGTATGATATACTAATAATAGGGTTTTATAAGTTAAAAATATCTAACATGCAGTCATAGCATAAATCATCCCAGAGAGCAAGTAATCTAATTCATCACAAAGAAAACAACTAGCAGCTAGCAAGTATCCAAAATCAACAACCATGTGGGCGTCAACAATCTGACACGAACCCACAAAAAATAAAAGTATGTCTGATCTAAGTAAAGCAAACTGAAACAACAAACTACCTCGCAACGGCGAGGTGAAAACCACAACCAACACTACTGCCCAAGGACTCCCAAAAACCAGCTCCACTACCTGCTAAAGCTCCGGACCTGAGGCATTCCAAACACAGAACACCTCAACAAGAAGGTACAAGCAGTGACAGAAAAAGTAAGCAAAAAAGTAAACAATGTCAAAAAGGGTACCAACCCAAGGCCAAAAGTACCGGAGTAAAGTACAAAAGAATCAGTAAATAGAACTTACGTGAAACGTCACGCATGTCAAAATACACCAGATGCACACGACTAAAAAGGTGGAAAGCATGATTAAATCATAAGCAAGAATATCATAACAACCCTATCAGCTATAGATGGTCAACTCTATCCAGAAACACAGGCGTGGTGGTCACTCATCTGGACACACCCTTATAGACATAATATCTATCTAACTGCGAAGGAGACTCATACACTCCACCATTCACCGCAGACGCCCAAACACCTGGTAGAGTTCCACAAGGTACTAATAAGTCTCTAAATATTGCGGAGGTGGATACGCCAACTAACTCCTGCAAACAAGAGAATCATGATATATCTCAAGACTTGACACATCAGATTCTACTAGACATTTCTAGATTTAAGAAACGGTTGATCAACCTTAGGATGGATTTCACAATCCTAAATAACTCTTAACACATCCTACATAATAATTAGGAACGATTAAAGCCAACAATTTAACATTTCCATCAAACCACTACAACATTACAAGGTTAAATCATCATATCAAAACTAATAATTCAAGTGAATTTCAAAGGAAGATTAAATATATCTACAAATTGAAATGACAATAGTGCAGAAAGATTAAAGAAAATGAGGTTAACAGTTATCATCAAGATTTGAAGGGAGAAGGAAAAGAGAAAACCACCACTTGCCTTGATTTTGCCGGAAAAACTCTCCAAATCGTTCCTTGTCGAAGATCGGGACTAAAGAAGACGAGAGAAGTCAAAATCTAACAAGAATGGACAAAAGAAGAGGTTAGGGACAAAAATCCTAACGAGAAAAACTCAAGAAATGAGGAAAACTTTACCACGATGGCAAAGCTCTCGCCGAGAGCTTTCAGGATCTATGATCGGTTTAAGATTTGTAGCACTGGAGCACCGTCGGCGGCGACCAAAAGGTTCACGGAAACACTTCCTCTCCTACGTTCACGCCGCTCTGGTTCGGGAGATGAACAGTAGTTCGGTCTAAGTGAAAGGGGAGAAAGAAGAAGTAGGGTATATATATACTAGGTGTAATTTTAGAATAACTGAACTTAAGAAAATGAACCGGAATTGGCTGAACTGGACTTCTCTAGAAGAAGGTTTGGGTTTTCTCGAGAACAAAAACATACTTCTCGAGTACTAAAAGGGACTATCTTGAGAAAAGACTACTTGACATCTCGAGAACAACCATCATTTTCTCGAGAATAAGAGGAAAATTTCTCGAGAGCTTCTCGAGAAATAAGAAGACTTCTCGAGTAATGGGTAAGAATTACTCGAGAACAACTCAGGACTACTCGAGTACTAGACCGCCTCTCCCGAGAACAAGAAGATTCTTCTCGAGAACAATAAGGGGATTTCCCGAGAACTACAGGACTTCTCGAGAACAAGAGGGAAGAA
Source organism: Platanthera zijinensis (assembly GCA_039513925.1). Lineage (NCBI taxonomy): Eukaryota > Viridiplantae > Streptophyta > Magnoliopsida > Asparagales > Orchidaceae > Platanthera > Platanthera zijinensis. Next base: position 54,547,493 of record CM077090.1, on the reverse strand, counting down.
CAACTCCGTTCGGCGAATTCTGCTCGAAGTTCGTCGAACCCAAAAACCCGTTCGACGATTTCCGGTCGAAGTTCGCCGAACACAAGGAAAAGCCCGCTCGACGCTTCGTCGAGCTCCGTTCGACGCTTCGTCGAGCTCCGTTCGACGCTTCGTCGCGATCGTCGAGCTCCGCTCGAAGCTAAGACAAACCCAGACAGCGCCTCCCGATCGACTTTCGTCGAGCTCCGCTCGACTTTCGTCGAGCTCAGCTCGACGATCGTCGACCTCATCTCGATGCTTATTCAAAGTCCAGACAGCACCTAGAAAAAATCAACTCCCGCCTCCGCTCGACGAAAACCTACCCTTAAGGAGGGCTTCCCAAGAATCAAAACAAGCATAAGGCTTTAATAATATAATAATAATCATATTCAAATGGTTTGAACAAGAAAAATACGAGATCAAAACAGAGGCCCAAACGCGAGACGAATTAAACGAATTTAATAGCGATGACAACCCTAGAATCCGACGCACCATTCTTGAGACGCTATCATCAAATGCTTTCACAAGCAAAAATCATCGCCAAAATCCAAACACGCACCGAGACCCAAAATTCTCCGATCGCAATAAAACTGGACAAGTCCAAAATTTCAAAAACTCAATCCTTTCAATCAAGGAAAACCTTCAATCCAAATCAAAATCCCAAAAAATCTGGTCAAACAAACCCAACGGACACAAAAATGCACTAGCGGTGCAGCGTCGTCAACATAACGTAAAAAGTAACGCCTTGACGTCATAAATATGACGATACCAAATCAAATAATATTATCAGAAAATCGGGGGCGTTACTGTCCCCCCTAAAAAGAAGTTTCGTCCAAAAACTTAATACAACTCCAAAATCAAACCAAAGCGAGAAAATCATACACTATAAAAGCATGGAGACATACTTGAAACTAAGGGAAGAGGTGCGGATGAGATTCCCTCATCACCGACTCCAATTCCCAGGTCGCGCTCTCGACGTCTTGATTTCTCCAAAGAACCTTGACCATGGGTATGGTCTTTCTTCGTAACACTCGATCTTGAGATTCTAAAACACGAACAGGTTCTTCCACATACAAAAGGTTGGGCTGAATCTAAGGTACCGAGTCAAGGACTTAACGATAACTACGAACACACTTCCGCAACTGGCTCACATGGAACACATCATGGACACCAGGGAAGGTAGCAGGCAAATCCAATCTATAAGCTGACACTCTGATGCACTCAAGAATTTTAAAAGGTACCACATACCGGGGGTCTAACTTGTGGTTCCTTCCAAACCTTTTAACACCTGACATCGGAGAGACTTTCAGAAAAACCAAGTCCCCAACAACGAACTCCAGATTGACCTTTCGTCGATTAGCATATTTCTCATAACACTCTTGTGCTATACGGAGCTTCTCTCGAATATGAGTCACAACACAATTCATCTCTTCAAGGGCTTCAGGACCTAGCAATAGTCTCTCACCAATCTCTGCCCAAAATAAAGGTGTCCTACAATGCCTTCCGTACAAGGCCTCAAACGGGGCCATCTGCAGACTCTCTTGATAACTATTATTGTATGCAAATTCCATGAGTCTGAGGCATTCATCCCAAGCACCACCATGATCCAATATATAACACCTGATCATATCTTCCATAATCTGATTTACCCTTTCCGTCTAACCATTTGTCTGTGGATGATAGGCGATGGAATACCTTAAATTGGTACTCAACCCCTCTTGCAAGCTCTTCCAAAAATGAGACGTAAATCTAGAGTCTCGATCCGACAGAATGCTAACCGATACTCCATGCAATCTAATGACTTCATCAAGGTACAACTCAGCTATCTTCTTCATAGAATACCCAATATTAAAGGGCACAAAGTAAGCACAATTAGTCAATCAATCAACTATCACCCAAACAGAATCGTGCCCACGGGGAGACTTTGGTAAACCGGTGATGAAATCCATCGAAATACTTTCCCACTTCCAACTTGGAATATCAAGCGGTATCAGTTTACCACCAGGCCTTCCGTGGTCAGTCTTAACACGCTGACACGTATAACATTCTGACACAAACTTTGCTAAATCATTCTTCATTCCCGACCACCAAACGATTTGCTTCAGATCTTTATATATTTTGTTGGAACCAGGATTTTAGGAAATACTGGAACCATGAACTTCATTTACAAATTTTAGCCTGAATATCACCAAAAGCGGGGATACAAAATCTACCCCGATATTTCAGAGAGTATCTAACTCGTCCAAAGAGAAATCGGGTAGCTCTCCCTTCTCAGTTCTATTTCGGAGATGCAACTAATCAGGGTCATCCTTCTGGTGCACTCTGTTAAGGGAAATCCAAGAGGGCTCTTCTGCTTCCAAACTAGCAGGCACAGTACTACTCCCAACTTCAATGTCCATCAACAAGAATTCTTCCACCAAGGACTGTACAGATAGATTGAAGATTTTGGCAGTCTTCCTACTCAAAGCATCGACTACTACGTTAGCCTTTCCCGGATGATAAAGAATCTCCACTTCATAATCGACCACATATTCTAACCACCTACGCTGACGCAGATTTAACTCCTTTTGAGTGAAGACGTACTTCAAACTCTTATGGTCTGTGTAAATCTTGCACAACGCGCCATACAATAAATGTCTCCAAAGTTTCAACGCATAAATCACAGCAGCAAACTCCAAATCATGCGTAGGATAGTTTCTTTCATGAATCTTTAGTTGTCTTGATCCGTATGCGATCACCTTTCCTTCTTGCATCAAGACACAACCAAGTTCAATGTGTGGTGCATCCACATACACAACGTACTCAACTCCTTCGATAGGCAAAGTCAAAACTGGGGCAGTGCACAATCTCTTTTTCAATTCTTGAAAATCTTCTTCACACTTATCGCTCCAAATGAACGCAGTGTTCTTCTGTGTAAGTCTAGTTAGAGGTGCAGACAACACATAGAACCCTTCCACAAATCTTCTATAATAGCTGGCCAGACCTAAGAAGCTCCTAATCTCCTTAGGTGAGAAAGGTCTCTTCCATTCCATCACAACAGAAATCTTGGTCGGATATACGAAAATACCGTCCTTGTCCACAACATGGCCCAGAAAGGACACTTAGGGTAACCAGAATTCACACTTACTCAGCTTGGCATTGAGTTTGTGCTTCCTCAGGATTGACAAAACTAAGCGCAAGTTTTGAGCATGCTCCTCAACACTGTGAGAATACATGAGAATGTCATCTATGAACATGACCATTAAATGGTCCAAGAAATTCTTGAACACTCTATTCATTAAGTCTATAAAAGCAGAGGGGGAATTTGTCAAACCAAAGGACATCACCAAGAACTCAAAGTGCCCGTGCCTAGAATGAAAAGCCATCCGTTGTATATTAGCCTCACGGACCCTCAATTGGTGGTAGCCTGAACGAAGGTAAATCTTCGAAAATACAGTGCATCCCCACAACTGATCAAATAGATCATCAATCCAAGGCAACAAATATCTGTTCTTGATGGTTACCTTATTTAACTCTCGGTAATCTATGCAGAGGCTCATGGAACCGTCTTTCTTCTTTACGAACAAAAAAAGAGCACCCCACGAAGAAGAACTCGGCCTAATAAAACCACACTGCAACAACTCATCCAACTGAGTACGCAACTCTTCTAACTCACGCGGAGCTATACGGTACGGTGCCTTAGCAATAGGACGAGTACCTGGCTCGAGGTCTATCACAAACTCCACCTCTCTCTTAGGAGGAAGTCCTGGAAGACTATCAGGAAAGACAATTGGAAACTCTCGCATAACCGAGATATCCTCAAGACGTGGTGTAACAAAAGATGTTTCCATAGCAGAAATAGAAACAAGATACGCATCACAACCAGACTCTAGATCACGACAAGCATGTACCGCAGAAATAAGGAGGGAACCCTTGTCCTGAAAACCATAGACACTCATGGGTTGGCCATTATCCATCTTGAAGTCCAATCGCTTTGCCTTGCATTGGATGACCGCATCATACTTGGACAACCAGTCCATGCCCAAAATCATGTCGAAATCTGCCAGATCCAACACCATCAGATTCGCAAAGGCTAGGAAATCACCCAGACAAATGAGGCATCTCAGAACTCCTTGATTTGATATCACCAGGTCTCTAGAGGGGAACTTGACGTTGAAGGAATCTCTTAATTAATCAAGGTTCAAACGATGTTTATCTACGAAACTCCACGCCACAAAGGAATGGGAGGCACCTGAATAGAAAAGAACGCGCACCCACCTATTCTTCAACTTAAACTCCCCTAAAACCGTAGCATACATAACTAAATGAACGAAAAACATGGCAAATAAAGGAGAGTAAAAATTAAACTAGAATCTAACCTGATTGTTGATGCCAGGAAAAATACCGACCTCAGAAATCGGACTAGGCGGCCTAAAGCTACTAGTCGAGCGGTCAATGAGACAGTCCACAGGGACGGGAACAGAAATGAGTTATAGAAACAGGACCTCAGGATGTTGCGGCAGGAAGGTCCCACCACGTACCCAGTTGCTTGGAAGAAGCAACCCCTTCTCAACCAAAATGGTCGAGCTAGGTACGAAGGAGGCAAGTGAGTAACGAGGTAGCTAGTCGCAGATTGTTCTCTGAGAAAAGGGAATCTGAGGAACTCGCGAGTATCTATCCGAGGTTCGTCTATCCTCTCCTTCGTACCCCTGGGGTCCTATTTATAGGGAAATCCAAAGAGAGGGGGGGGGGAGTCTTACTTATACCCCCACCCTGGCGATCGGGCGACTTTCTGGGGAGCTCGCGCGGGACAGGCGAGTATCTCGCCTTAGTCGCCACCTGGTGAGTAGGCCTGGGGAGCTCACCATACTCGCTCGAGTCTTCTGCGGCCTGGGGCGCTGATCTTGACCCCCTTTCTTGACTTGTTGACCTTGACTTCTGATGACCTGGCGGTGGTAGGGCCTACCCTCGTCGAATACGGGTTGTACACAATCCCCGCTCTTTTTGGGCGACGTAGGAGCCCTGAAAGAAACATCCAACACTTATTCAGCGAGCACATCTGCCGAGTATCCGGATTGCTCGCCTTGTCGCGGGCTTGGTGGAGTCTATAAATAGGGGGGGTTGATTTCCGAGACGGACTTTGAAGCTCGCCGAAAATGTCGGAGGACAACGCGAAGATGCTTCAGGACGGCCTCGCCACCTTGTCTGATCTCCTCGGTAACGCAAGACCAAAAAGGCCGCGCGAGGAGGATGCCGCCTCCGAGGTTCCGCCGTCGAAAAGGAAAAAGGCTAAGAAGCCCAAACAACCCGCCACCACGGTGGTCGACTCGCCTCCACCTTCTAAGCCAGTCACGACAGCTACTGAGAATCCCACGCCTTCTGCCAGCACCAAGAAACTTCTGAGCGACCTCGGGCTCGACGACATTCCCGAGTAGGTCATGAACAGTCCGTCGGAGAATCCCGAAGCGGCCAAGGAGCCCGCGACGTCCCGGATCGAAGTCGTCACCGTGGCAGGTCGCCGTTCTTCAAAGTTCCATTCCTTCTAGCTCGCCGCCGCATGCTAGTGTTGATTTTCTTTACTGTGCAGATTCTCCTCCGAATGTCGTGGATGCGCCTCTTGACGTCACCCCCTTGAGCTCGGCCCCCTTGCTCGCGTTGGCAGCCGACAGGCCGCTCCTGACCGCTCACACGGTTCAGGTGAATCTAGGCTCGAGGAGGGAATCAGGGGCTCCCTTAGCAAAGGACGTCCCCCCGGCAAGCAAAGAACTGCTGACGAAGGACCTCCCCGCCAGGGAAGTCGCACCAGTAAGAAAGGACCCCCCGGCGAGTAAAGTCGCTTCTGCTGCCGTGGGCGACGCGATGCTGGCAGTGACTAGCGTCTCTTTGCCGCCACCACCGCCCTTGGTCGCTGCTCCTAGCCAGGCACCGGGTATCGTTTTGCCTCCGCCGCCGCCTTTGTCTGCTCAACAGAGAGCGTGAAAGAAAAGGGATAGATACTACTCTAGAGGGGGGGGGGGTGAATAGAGTAATCAAAAATTGCACTAGCAAAGTTGACTGTCTACTCAACTCCCTTGGAGTTAATTGCGGAATGAAGGTTATAGATATTTAAGATGAAACCCTAAAGCCTAACACAAGTGATGTGCACAAAGGCAGCCAACTATAATTACAGTTAAGGCTTGGAATCCTAAACAGCAACTAGCAATCCTAGTTAAAATCTAATCACAGCCAATCAGCACAGAGAATTAATTAAACAATCCAGACGACACAAGGAATTTATAGTGGTTCCCCAAACAACTTGGGTACGTCCACTCTTCTACCAACAAGGTAGGAATCCACTCAGGTTTTTGATCAGGTGCCCTGCCACCAACAAGATCTGCTGCAGGTAGATCTAGAGACCCTTTAGACTTTTGATCAGGTGTCTAAAAACCAACACAGGTTTTTGATCAGGTGCCCTGCCACCAAGGTATACTTTTGAAGGGAGTAATAACCCTTTACAGGAGGGGGAAAGAAGGTTAGAATGTCTTCTCTATTTTACAATAGATTAGAGAAGCACAAGAACTTGCACTGAGCTAGAAAGCTCTAAAGAATCAAGGCTCCCCCTGGCTAAAAGAATGTCCAGGTGAAGTCTTGCTTCAGTGCAGAAACTCTTCAGAAAATCTGATGGAAAAAGCTACAAGAAGATAAATAATATGAAATAAAATTTCTTCTTTAGGCAGCTATCTTCTTCTTCTTCTTCAAAAGGCTCTGAGAGTAAATCTTCCTGGAGGCAGGAGAACTCAGGTTGAAGAAGAGTGAAGAACTAAAACTTCTTCTCAGTTGAATGTGAATGAGCTGAGAGCAGTTGAAAAACTGTAAGCTTTAAGTTTGAATGCTGCAGTTAGCTTTTTGAATATGAGAACTAGTTGATTTCTTTCTTCAAAGAATCCTTTATATAGCAGCAACAACAACGGCTCTCATTTGAGTTTGAAACTTGTCTTCTACTGAAATCTGCAAGCTGGGCTGCAAATAGCATAAAGCAAAACAAATACTGCAGGCAAATATCCTATAAAAGGATAAAGCTTTCTAAGAAGCTGCAAATAACTCTGATGAAATAATACAAGAGAAAGTCACATCAGAAGAGACTCTTTACGGCCAAGGAAGACTTTTTGAGTCTAACGGCTATAAAGGACAGTCTGACAGATCAAGCAGAAATCATATCTCAGCTAATAAGACAAACAACTTTGTCAGAAAAAGATTAGCTCATGCATAAGAAATGGAGCAGATATTGCATGGAAATAATATCACAATTTATTCAAATAATCTTTTATAAAAAATGCCAAAATAAATATGAAATAAATCACATCATAGAAGACGACAAAATTATTCAAAGCATACAGCAAAACGTCGAACGACCCTCGGAGATCGTCGAACGATGCACAGAGATCGTCGACCTATCAGACAGATAGTCGAACGATCCAGATAGTCGACCTATCAAAGAAGATAGCCGAACTACCTCAGCAGATAGTCGAACTATCAGGACAGATAGTCGAGCTATCAGATAGTCGATCTATCAGGACAGATAGTCGAACTACCAAAGCAAACAGATAGTCGACCTATCAACAAATAGTCGAACTATCAGAGCAAACAGATAGTCGACCTATCAACAGATAGTCGAGCTATCAGGAAGACGATCGTCGAACGGCTGATCGACGATAGTTGAGCGACGTTCGACCATAGTCGAACGAAAAACTACTTAACCAAATATTCATCTGGAAAAGTGACAAGACTAAACTAGAGCAAACTAACTACACAACTAACCTTTGACCATAGATAAATCTTGGGTCAAGAGACAGAAAGAGAGGACTGAACTCAAATCAAAACTAGGGTACCAACAATCTCCCCCTATTTGAGTTAAGTCTCTCAGCAACTAAAACATACAAAACTAATTACTGAAAGTAAATAAAATGCATGAGAAGAAATAACTAAGCAGATAACATCAATCAAACAGATAAGCAATTAACTGTCAATCAATGAAATATTAAGGTGCTTCAGAGTTAGGTTTAGGATCAGAAGAGCTAGAAATAAAAGTAATCTTTCTAGAGGGATCTTGGGCTTCTTTCCTTGACAACTTCAGGTCTTGTTCTCCAATGATTTTCAATTCTGATGCTCTTGGGACAACTGCCTCAGGATGCTTTTCCATGTACTTTGAAGGATCAAATACTTCAGGTCTAACCTGGAATTTGTCGAGCTCCTTCATTCTGAATTTTGACATTGTGGTCAATCCTGCAGTGTCTTTTCCTTCTGCTTTAGCTTTCTTAATTTGAGCTGCTCCAACAAGTTCAAGAAAAGAGCCATCCTAAAATTAGGATCAAGCTCTGGGCTTTCATAAACAATCTCAGAAGATGTATCAACTGGCTCTTTATCCTGAATAACTAGATAAGAAGGAGGAGCAGACTTAGCAAATATCTTGCTAGAATTTTCAGATAAAATAACTTGCTTACCTTTTGAAACATCCTTTACAGAATGATCTGGCTTAGGAGAGGTTGAGCTTTTGTGTTCTTTAGAATGAGGAGGAGAGAAAGTTGGTCTTTGATATACCACCTCCTTTACTTGTTCCTTAACATCATCAAGCCTTTGATAGCCAAATTGAGTTTTGCCTTGATATCCTTGAGAGCTTCTCCTTTGAGATGACTGAGATGGATTGAACCTTTCAGACTGAGCAGCTGGGTTTGCAGATAAGTTTCCTGAGGCTCCTGCACTGGGAGGTGGAGGAGGAGGACCTCTAGGAGTCCATCTTGGAACAGGACTGTCATACCTTTTTGACTTCTTTCTTTGCTTCTGCTGATTTTTAGAGAAAGCCATCCAGTGCTGGAAATCTTTTGACTTGGGATCAATTCCTTTCAGAATATAATAAGGAGTATCATTATCTGGATTAGGAGGAGGAGGAGCCACAACTTTCCTTTTCTTTTTAGCAGTTCTTTTTCTTTTTGACTCATCAGATTCATCAGAATCGATTTCATCCTCAGAATTAGAAGAAATAGGCAGATCATATGGGTCAATTGCTTCTTGCAAGGCTCTTTCCTTTTCCTTTAGAGCAGCTTTTTCTATTTCTTCTTCCATGGCATCCTGTGCCAGGAGAGCATCTAAATCCAAACCGGGGGAATCATCCCATACAGTAGACTTTTCAATTTGATCATCTGTAGCCTTTTCTTGCTGATCAGAAACTGTCATGGTGACCAGTTCTACTTGCACTTCTGGCTGAGCTGGCTGATTAGCTTCAGAAACTTGAACAGCTGGTTCTGGTTGAACTTGAACTTCTGGAGCTGGTTGGATAACAGGCTCTTGAACATCTAAAACTTCTTCCATATTATCTGTAGTATTATGAATAAAATTTTGCTAAATGACATCTAATCATCCCTTCCAAGTATTCCCACACAAGCATATCAGTTATTAAGTCTAAAAAGTGAGTAAAGGGAATACCTTCAGAATCGACCTTTGCGTGTCCTAACTCCCATAATTCATCTAGAAAGGAAGTGATAACTCCTTCTAGGTATAGGGCGACCAAGGGAGTAGAACATTCTTCCAGGCACGCTTTAACAATAAATTCAGAGTTCAATAATGCATCAGAAATTTCTTTTTCAGATAAACTTTGAGGAGGAGCGGATTCTTCTAATTCTTTCTCTGCCACTGCAGGAGGATCTGCTGGAGGGGAGGCCAAAGGCTGCTCAGAGACATCTTCATTAAGCATCTCCCCCTGCCTGATTTCAGTAGATACTGAAACCAGGCCCATAGAGGAAGAGGGCTCAGCAGACTTTGAGAGTGCTAGAATAGCAGCAGTCAAAGAAGATATGGAGGAAATAAGAGGGGCAATTGCCTCTTCAATCATAATTTTGATTGAGGGGGTAATTAGTTCCAAGATGCTAGATATGAAAGCTGGAGAGATTTCAGAAGATGATGATGATGGGGGAATCTCAGAGGATGGAAGATCAACAAGAATGGTGAATTCCTGATGAGCTGGAGAATGAGCTGGAGATGGAAAGTGATGGGGAGTTGGATGAGAGGATGCTGGGTGATCAATATGATCTGAAGAAGGAATTGGAGACTGAGGAGGAGTAGAAATCTCAGAAACCAATAAATCAAAACTGGGATGAGAGATCCCAGCAAGATGAGACGGGAGAGGAGATGCAAGAGGAGATGCAGATGAATCAGGAAGATGAGAAGCAGAAGGTCGTACTTCAATTGAAGTTGATGGAACTTCGACTGAAGTAGACGGCAAAGCAGATGAAGAAGATGGAAGGGAGAGGTTTGCTGAGCCAGCTTCTTGTAGGGGAGGAGTGACTGAGGCAGTCCTGGTGCTCTCAGATGTAACTGGAGCAACCCCTGCGGGAGCGGGCTTCAGAAAGGTCCTTTTTCATTTGGCGAACATGGCTGGATCCATCTTCTTGCTGGCATTTATGGAGGTAGCAGATGAAACTAACAGATGGGGATACTTTTCCTTCAGAAAAATCCCAACTACCCTACCCAGGGTAACTTCTTTCTTGCTGTTCTTTTTCCTGATCAAATCAAACAGAACTCCTTCCCAATTAATCTGTTTCTTATTCACAATTGCACACATCAGTGCAAACTGCTGCCTTGTAATGTTGTCATGGGCAGAGTGCTTTCCCAGTAGCACTTTTCCGACGAGTTCAACAAGGAACTTAATCTTAAACGAAAAATTTACCTTAAGCAACTTAGAGGGAATGCCTTCTGCATGTCCCAGTTCTGTCAGCATTCTCCCAAACTCTGGGGTATCCTGCTCGTAATCTTCGTCCCCATTTATCAATCCAAATATTTCAGTTAGAATAGCGGAAGTCAATGTTACCTCTTCTCCGCCAACTGTTCCGGTCATTGAATCATCATTTGAAGACGAAGTAAATGCCCATTCTTTGATCTCGGGAATGTTTATCTTTATCCTGTGGGACATAAGCTTTTCTAAACCTTGATCTTTGCATAAACTGAGGATTTCCACTATTCCGGATTCGCAGCAACTGAAAGACTCGAAATCCACACTAAATCCTGCATCGAACTTCACTACTGCCAGGAGCGCTGGAGCTATCGCCATCGAAAGGGCTGGAGAAGACGAGGGAGAGACGGCGAGGACAAAGCGGCAGAAAACGCAAGACAAAGAGCAAACGGGAAGACGGAATGCGAAAAGATGCTCTCCGTCGACGATAAAAACAACGATCTCTTAACCTAGGTCGACTATCGGCTTTATATTAAAATAGCGATCGTCGATCTATTTAAAAGATGATGGAGACGATGGTCGAACGGTCGTTCGACGATCGGTCCTGAAGCAGAGTAGTCGATCAATCGTTCGACTATTTCTGTCTTCACAAACAGCAAGCTGTCGTCAACCATAGATCGACGATAAGCTCGACCTGTTCGACGATCTTCGAACGCCGGTCGACGATCTTCAAGCAGATAAGCTATCATCAACCATAGGTCGACGATAGGCTTGATCCGATCGACTATCTTCTAACATCGTTCGACTATCTTCGAACAAGTTTCAACAAGGCAGACGTCACACTTAGTCTCTTCCATTAATCATGCCTAGTTGAACTAAAAAGAACAGATGCTTCTGTTCATCTAAGGGCTTGGTGAATATATCACCTCTCTGAAGGTCTGTGGATATGAACTCAAGGCTGATCTTGTTCTTTTCCACACAATCTCTCAGGAAATGGTGCCGGATCTCAATGTGCTTCGTTCTAGAGTGGTGCACGGGATTTTGTGCAATAGAGATAGCACTGATACTATCACGCATGATTTTTGTGTTCTTGTGTGAGTACCCATAATCCAAAAGCTTGTTTTGTATCCACAGGATCTGTGAACAACAACTAGCAGCTGCTATATATTCAGCTTCTGTAGTCGAGGTTGATATAGAGGCCTGCTTCTTACAGAACCAATAGACCAATCTCTCTCCCAGGAACTAGCAAGTTCCTGAGGTACTTTTCCTGTCAACTCGACAACCAACATAATCAGAATCAGAATATCCAATTAATTCAAATTCTGACTCAGCTGGGTACCAAAGTCCTAGATTTGGACATCCCTTCAGGTATCTCAAGATTCTCTTGAGAAGAATCAGATGAGATTCCTTGGGGTTGAACTGGAATCTAGCACAAAGGCATGTAGCAAATATTATGTCTGGCCTACTTGCAGTTAAATACAATAGGGAACCAACAATGACCCTATAATTCTTTTGATCAACAGGCTTTCCCTGATCATCAGAATCAATAACTACATTAGTAGCCATAGGTGTATGTATTGCTGAAGCATCAGCCATCCCAAACTTCTTTACCAATTCCTTGGTATATTTGGATTGGGAGATGAAGATGCCATCAGCATCTTGCTTTACTTGGAGACAAAGAAAGTAAGACAGCTCACCCATACTACTCATCTCAAACTTGGAATGCATCAAGTTAGAGAACTTTTTGCACAGTTTGGGATCAGTGGAACCAAAAATAATGTCATCCACATACACTTGAACTAACAGGATTGTGTCCTTGTGGTGCTTGACGAAGAGGGTTCTATCAACTACTCCCCTAACAAAGTTGTGCTCTAACAGGAAACTAGCTAGAGTCTCATACCAGGCTCTTGGTGCTTGTTTGAGTCCATAAAGAGCTTTTTGCAACTTGAATACATGTGAGGGCTGAGTTGAAGAAACAAACCCAAGTGACTGTTCAACAATTACCTCTTCCTTTAGCTCACCATTTAGAAAGGCACTTTTTACATCCATCTGAAAAACATTAAATTTCATATAGGCTGCATAGGCTAAGAAGATCCTTATTGCCTCTAGCCTTGCAACAGGAGCAAAGGTTTGGTCATAATCTATACCTTCCTCCTGTCTGTATCCCTGAGCCACAAGCCTAGCTTTGTTCCTTACAATGATTCCATTTGCATCCAACTTGTTTCTATACACCCACTTGGTACCTATGATCAGTTGGACTTTAGGTCTTGGAACCAAAGTCCACACTTTACATCTCTCAAACTGATTGAGTTCCTCTTGCATAGCAATGATCCAGTGGGGATCTAGCTCAGCATCTTTAATGGTGAGGGGCTCAATCTGTGAGAGGAAACAAGCGTGCATCACATCCTGTCTTAACTGATGTCTTGTTTGAACACCAGCTGATATGTCTCCTATCACTTGAGATGTAGGATGATCTCTAAGTGTGACAACATCAGCAGGTGGGATGTGATCTTCAACAATAGTTGGGATTAATTCCTCAGGAGGAAATTGATCTATTATTGGTGGTACAACAACAACTTCTGCAATGTCTTCATCACTGTCTGATTCAGTGATATGAAGAGTTGAAAGATGAAGAATTTCTTGAGTGACATCTTTGCTAGATTCTTGTACCTGCAATGAACTTGAGGAAGGGGAAGTTTCCTTCTTCTTGTAAAACATTTGAGATTCATCAAAGGACACATGAACAGACTCTTCAATTTTAGAAGAAGATTTATTAAAAACCCTATAAGCTTTGCTTACTTGGGAATATCCAAAAAAAATTCCCATTGAAGCTTTTGCTTCAAATTTTCTAAGGTATTCTTTATTATTATTATGAATATAAACTACACAACCAAATACTCTAAAATAATTTATTTTAGGTTTCTTTCCTTTAAGCAACTCATAAGGAGTTTTACACTTAAGTTTGTGTATCAGACTTCTATTCAAGACATAGTTGGCTGTACTAACAGCTTCTGCCCAATAGGAAAGAGGCATATTAGCATCTGCCAACAATGTGCCAGCAACTTCAATTAGGGTTCGATTCTTTCTTTCCACTACCCCATTTTGTTGGGGAGTTCTAGGAGCTGAGAAGCTGTGTTTGATACCTTCTCTCTCACAGAATTCTTGCATGAGAAGAGAGTCAAACTCAGTACCATGATCACTTCTGATCAAGGCCACATGAGTAGAGTACTCAGTCTGCACACATAATAGAAAATCTGTAAGGGCTTTGAAGTTATCAGCCTTAGTTCTCAAAAAGAACACCCAAGTGAACCTAGAGAAGTCATCTATAATGACTAGGGTGTAATACTTCCCTCCTAGACTCTGTACATTTATTGGGCCAAATAGGTCCAAATGTAATAAATACAGGATTCTAGGAGAATCACTTTTATTTACTGATTTAAATGAATTCTTGGTTTGCTTGCCTAATTGACAAGCCTTGCATAAGCTCTCCTTCTTGTAGGGGCAAGAAGGTAAACCTCTAACAAGGTTGTGTTTAGATAACTTAGATATATTCTTGAGGTTAACATGGCTAAGCCTTTTATGCCATAAAGTATTGTTATTGGTTACTTCATTAAATAAGCAGATTTCAGAGTGAGTTGAGTTAAAATCTACTAAATAAATGTTACCTTGTCTAATACCTACTAATACAACATTATTATTTAAAGTAATATTACAAAGAGAGTTAGAAAATGATACCTAGTATCCAGCATCACATAACTGACTTACTGAAATTAGATTATGCTTCAGTCCAGTTACATAAGCAACTCTCTTGAATGTTACAGCTCCAATTGTCATCCTGCCATAGCCTTCAGTTTGACCACAGCTTGAATCTCCAAAGATTACCTTTGGGCCAAGCTTGGCTTTGAACCTTGATATATGTTCTTTATTTCCTGTCATATGCTTGGAGTAACCACTATCCAAATACCACTTATTTTGAGTGATAGGATAGGTCTTCACCTGCAAATAAATCAATTAAACATTGTGGACCCAGGTAACCTTGGGTCCCTTGTTTTTCACATAAGAAAAACTGGAAATAAATGAATAAGCAGGCTGAGGGTGATAACCTAATGGGTAAGATCTCCTAGGTGGGATTCTCCATGCAGATGATGGGTCAATGAACCTAGGGTTTCTATTTTCATTCTGGTTTCTAAAGTTCTGGGTGAAGTTTTGAAATTCATTTTGAAAGCGTTGATCGGCGTTCGACGATTGGTACCCAGATCGTCGATCTCCGTTCGACCACTGGGCCTGCGATCGTCGAGCAGCGTTCGGCGCTCTTTGTAATTCCTTAAATTTTTGTTTTCTTTTCTCTCTCTTAGCTTTATTTAAGGCTTTATTAACCTGATTAACTTGCTCAGTGTTCTTTATCCCATCAGCTGAGATAAAGTTCATTGGAGTTAAAAGATGGTTTTTAAGAACAATTGGGGGTTCACTAGAAGATGCTCCTAAGCCTAATTTGTTATTGCCTGACCTAGTGTTAGACATGCTGGTTATTTCAAGCAACTTAAGGCTTCTACCATTCAGAGACTCTTCTAACCTTTTGGACTTAGCTAATTCATTCTTAAGGAATTTTATTTCTTCACTAGCATTAGTGAGTTCTGCTGTTAACCTAATGTTTTCAATAGAAATTAATTCAGATTCAGCTAGTTTATTTCTAAGTTTTTTTATTTTCTTTTCAGAGCTAATTAAATCTAAACATAAAGATTTAAAATTTGATTTAAATTCATCAGATGTAAAGTCGTAAGAAGACAATACCTCATCTTCAGTTGGCATTTCTTCATCAGAATCTGAACTCTCTGCAGCTGAGTGATTGCTGCAGGCATCAATTGCCATCAGGCAAACTTCCTTTGCCTTCTTTTCTTCCTCATCCTCACTGGAGCTTGAGGAGGAAGATTCCTCATCAGAATCGCTCCAGGTTTCAGCAACAAAGCCTCTCTCCTTCTTTTTGTTTTTGTAGGAGGATGGCTTGGAATGCTTCCTATGCTGATCCTTGTCTTTCCTTTTATCTTTATTCTTTTCCTCTGGATAATCTGGAAGAATATATCCAGGCTTCCTGCAACCATAGCAAATTATTTCTTTAGAAGGAGTACGATCATACCTTGGTTTATCTTCATACTTTGAAGATTTCTTTCTGAATTCTTTCCTTCCCATCTTGAGAAACCTTTTGGCAAATAATGCCATCAGTTCCTCATTGGACTGGCTTCCTTCAGAAGCATCAATAGCTTTGAGAGCAAGGGTTTGCTCTTTTCTTATGGGAGTTGGAGTTTTTGCTTCAGCCTCAGCTTCCCTGGACTTCAGCACTTGCTCAAAAGACTTGAGCTTGCCGAGAAGGGTTTCTGTTGAGATTTCTATTATGCTTCTGGCCTCCTTGATAGGCCAGATCCTCAGATCCCATGTGCTAGGGAAGCACATAAGAATCTTATCATTGACCTCTGTCAATGAAATATCCTTATCAAGAGTCCTCAGCTCATTGATGATTGAGCTGAGCCTTGTGTACATAGTTTCAACTGATTTAGCATCAGTTTTCTTGAAGTTTTCATACTGTGAGATAAGGTTGGACCTCCTGTCCTTCCTTTCATCAGCTGAACCAACTACAATCTGGTTCAGTGTATCCTACATTGCTTTTGCTGAGGAGCAGTCAGCAACCTTCTGGAATACTTCATCAGACATTGTCTGAGCCAGAATGTTCATTGCCTTAGCATCTGCTATCTTTGCCTTTTTGTATTCATCATTGTAATCTGGAGGAGGCACTGCACTCATATCAGTTGATGATGAAGCAGTAGCAGCAGCAGGTGCTCTTGGTGGTCCTGTCAAAATAGAAGCAAAGATACTCTCATTAATAGAATTCATATATAATTTAATCCCTGCCTTCCAGATGCTAAACTTGGCTAAGTTGCATGCTGGAGGTCTGGTGCTAGAATAATCCTTGGACTGGGCCATGATAGTGAAAGTGAATATCTATAAACTTTGGTATCTATCAGGATCTTGTGACTTAGGTGTTAGCCTATACAGTCAGCCAACCTCCCTCTGATACCAATTGAAAGAAAAGGGATAGATACTACTCAAGAGGGGGGGGGGGGTGAATAGAGTAATCAAAAATTGCACTAGCAAAGTTGACTGTCTACTCAACTCCCTTGGAGTTAATTGCGGAATGAAGGTTATAGATATTTAAGATGAAACCCTAAAGCCTAACACAAGTGATGTGTACAAAGGCAGCCAACTGTAATTACAGTTAAGACTTGGAATCCTAAACAGCAACTAGCAATCCTAGTTATAATCTAATCACAGCCAATCAGCACAGAGAATTAATTAAACAATCCAAACGACACAAGGAATTTATAGTGGTTCCCCAAACAACTTGGGTACATCCACTCTTCTACCAACAAGGTAGGAATCCACTCAGGTTTTTGATCAGGTGTCCTGCCACCAACAAGATCTGCTGCAGGTAGATCTAGAGACCCTTTAGACTTTTGATCAAGTGTCTAAAAACCAACACAGGTTTTTGATCAGATGCCCTGCCACCAAGGTATACTTTTGAAGGGAGTAACCCTTTACAGGAGGGGGAAAGAAGGTTAGAATGTCTTCTCTATTTTACAATAGATTAGAGAAGCACAAGAACTTGCACTGAGCTAGAAAGCTCTAAAGAATCAAGGCTCCCCCTGGCTAAAAGAATGTCTAGTTGAAGTCTTGCTTCAGTGCAGAAACTCTTCAAAAAATCTGAAGGAAAAAGCTACAAGAAGATAAATAATATGAAATAAAATTTCTTCTTTAGGCAGCTATCTTCTTCTTCTTCTTCTTCTTCTTCAAAAGGCTATGAGTGTAAATCTTCCTGGAGGCAGGAGAACTCAGGTTGAAGAAGAGTGAAGAACTAAAACTTCTTCTCAGTTGAATGTGAATGAGCTGAGAGCAGTTGAAAACTGTAAGCTTTAAGTTTGAATGCTGCAGTTAGCTTTTTGAATATGAGAACTAGTTGATTTCTTTCTTCAAAGAATCCTTTATATAGCAGCAGCAGCAACGACTCTCATTTGAGTTTGAAACTTGTCTTCTACTGAAATCTGCAAGCTGGGCTGCAAATAGCATAAAGCAAAACAAATACTGCAGGCAGATATCCTATAAAAGGATAAAGCTTTCTAAGAAGCTGCAAATAACTCTAATGAAATAATACAAGAGAAAGTCACATCAGAAGAGACTCTTTACGGCCAAGGAAGACTTTTTGAGTCTAACGGCTATAAAGGACAGCCTGACAGATCAAGCAGAAATCATATCTCAGCTAATAAGACAAACAACTTTGTCAGAAAAAGATTAGCTCATGCATAAGGAATGGAGCAGATATTGCATGGAAATAATATCACAATTTATTCAAATAATCTTTTATAAAAAAATGCCAAAATAAATATGAAATAAATCACATTAAAGAAGACGACAAAATTATTCAAAGCATACAGCAAAACGTCGAACGACCCTCGGAGATCGTCGAACGAGGCACAGAGATCGTCGACCTATCAGACAGATAGTCGAACGATCCAGATAGTCGACCTATCAAAGAAGATAGTCGAACTACCTCAGCAGATAGTCGAACTATCAGGACAGATAGTCGAGCTATCAGATAGTCGATCTATCAGGACAGATAGTCGAACTACCAAAGCAAACAGATAGTCGACCTATCAACAGATAGTCGAACTATCAGAGCAAACAGATAGTCGACCTATCAACAGATAGTCGAGCTATCAGGAAGACGATCGTCGAACGGCTGATCGACGATAGTTGAGCGACGTTCGACCATAGTCGAACGAAAAACTACTTAACCAAATATTCATCTGGAAAAGTGACAAGACTAAACTAGAGCAAACTAACTACACAACTAACCTTTGACCATAGATAAATCTTGGGTCAAGAGACAGAAAGAGAGGACTGAACTCAAATCAAAACTAGGGTACCAATAGAGCGGACCTTCCGCGACATCCTCCGCCTCCTGCATCGAAGACCCCGCATCAACCAGCGAGTTCGTCTCAGGATCCGCCGCCGCTGAAGAAGCCGGATAGGCCGCGAATGGCTTACTTTCCCCTCCTAGTTGGGGATTCCGATTATGGTGGTCGCGGATCGGGAGGACGCGGGCAGGGCAGATCTTCCGACAACCCTGGCGGCTCGTCTTTGGGGAGGCGAGATGCTTCTGGTCGTGCTCTTTCGCCGCGTCGGTCCCGATCTCCTCGTCGCGGTGAGTTTTTCACCTCTGATCATGTCATCTGCCTTCGTCCTGACGACTTGTCTTCCTGTTTTCCAGATCGCCCGACGACCCCTGGGGCAGCCTTTATAGATGTCATTGGTCTGTCAGGGAGTGAGTATCGCCATGCAGCAGCCCGCGCCTACATGGAGCTGGAGAGCAAGTTCGATCAGCTCGCCATCAACGACCCTCATCGCCGAATCTCGGATCTGGAGGCGAGGATGGCCAAGATGGAAGGGCTTCAGGCGACTTTGGAGAGCTACGAGGCTCACTTTCACTTGGTGAAAGAGAATGATCGCCAGCTGGAGCTGAACAACCATCGCCTGCAGCTGGTCCTTGACGAGCTAGCCGGCATCCGGGCGAGTATGGGTTCCGCAGGGCGACTGGCGAGGATGGAGGAGAAGCTGAGGCTTGGCGATGACGCGACGGCGCTGGCGACGGATCACTACCGGCGAGCGCGCGAGATGGGTTGGGCCGGGCGACATCCCCATCCTCCGGAGCGGCCACCTAGGACATAGTTTGTTTTTTTTTCTTCCCTGAGTTGGGCTCGCCATTGGCGACTTTGTAGTTACTCGGATATTGGTGACCATGCTCCTCCTTTGAGTTTATTGGCGACCATGCTCCTCCTTTGCGTTTATTGGCGACCATGCTCCTCGTTTTCTCCATGCGCGATTTTCATTTCTTCGATGTGTCGAGTTAGCTTATGCAGGTTCTGGCGGATATCGCAGCGCCTTTACTACATTGCACGACCTTCGTTGCTACTCGCCGAGATGGGCAGACCCCCCCTTGTCTTTGCCTTTGTCTATAAATAGGAGGGGTTGGTGGGTCATAAGTGTGCTGCGATTAGCTCTTCCTCCCGACGAGTAGCCTATCTTCTCGCACTTCTTTCTCTTTTCTTTGCGTGCAGTTCACGGACATGGTTGGTGACGATGCTAGCGCTCGCCGACAGGCTCACGCCATCAACTTCGCCGACGCGGCGTTCAAGAAGTCAATCACCACAGAAAGGGATCTGGCGACTTTCAAAGAGCGCTTATTGCTGGAGGGATACTCGGCGAGACTCCCTGCTCGCGGAGAGCGACTCAATACGTATGTTTAGGGCGCGCTCGTCTTGTCGCTGCGTCATTTTGACGCTGTCTTGTGACTTCCCTTCTAGCCCGAGTTTTGCGAGATCCTCCGATATTTTGGGATCGTCCCTGCGCAGATCAATCCCAACGGAATGACGATAATCATGGGTTTCCTCTGCTTTCTTCGGGAGGAGAGGATTGCCTTTGACCTCTCCGTATTTCACCAAGTATTCGCCTTCGCCGCGACTTCGGAGGGGGTCGTCTTTTTCAGTAGCCATGTCTGCACTTTGGTGGGGACCGCGAACAAAGTCCACCGCTAGAGCGAGCAGCTGGTGATTATTCATGGCGACTTCGGAGATACCCTTGGGAGGCCGCACCAACCCGCCGATGTCGCCTTCCTCCCTCCGATCTTAGAGGGTGCTCGCGAGCAGCTCTTTGAATCCTTCCGGGGTCGTCGGTTCGACGTGATCTTTTGGCGACTCAACGTCAACTCGCTGGAGGCGATCCATCCCAACGAGGGTAAGGCTAGAACGAGATGCGAACTGCTTACTTGCTCGCTCTCTTTACTAAAGCTTGTGCTAACTTATTTGGTGTGCCTTTCGCAGTTCCCAACGAGCTTCCGGAGAAGCCTCTCCCTTTAGCGAAGGAAGTCGCAACCTCGCACCTCGAAGCTCGCCCTCCGGCCGACGTTGGGGAGAAGAAGAGAATGACCAAGGGAAAGGCGAGGGCCGGGTCGCCGGGGCCTGCGAGCAAGAAAGCGAAGGTGTCGTCGCCTCAGTCTGACGATCGTGAATCACCGATGGACGCTCGGGCACCTCGCTTACACCCTAATTACAATCTTGGTCACAAGGTGGTGGACTCCCATGGTCGCTCGCTGGTGACCTGGTCAGCGGAGGAGAATTTGGTGTCGCTGAGCACCAACCTACCGTCCTGGTCGACGGACTGGGAGGACAAGGGGGAGACCTTCACCGTTCTCCACGCTCTGTACGGGCGAGTGGACGCGGAGTCGATGCTGGAGCTTACTCCATCGGAACTCGCCCACCAATCCGCCTGTGCGCTCGCGCGATCCGCCGAGCTAGGGCATTACTCGGCGAGAAAATTGCTGGAGACGACGGAGGCTCTGAAGGTTGTCTCCAAGAAAGCCATATATCTTGGCATGCAGTCGGCCCGCTGGAGGGACTTCGAGGTGAGTCGTCTTTGGGTAATATCTGATTCGTCTAATCGGTAGGTCTCGACATCTAATATCTCGCAGGCTGCCGAGATCGAGGCCGCAAAGAAACTGTCCGAGTGTGAGGAGAAACTCGCCACCTCGCAAGCATAGCTAGAGGCGGTCCAAGTTCGTGCAGCCGAGATGGAGACGCGGCTGGTCGCCACCGAGGGACGTGCAAGCTCCTCTGCTGTGCTGCCGGAGGCGTCATGGCCAGAAGACGATCCGGCGTGGGCGGTAAAACGGTCCCGCCTTCACTTGGAGGAGAGATCGTCCGTTCGCCGCGAGATTGTACGGGCGGCGGGGAACATGATACTCGCGCGGCTCAGGCTCAGTGGTCAGCTCGTTGAAGGGGAGAAGCCGCTCACCGTTGACGAGCTCATCCCTGAGCTGCTTGCCGAGGGGACAATCTCGCCCGATCGTGACCCATCCCCGTCTGGCTCAAGCGACTTCAGCGGCAGCAGTAGCGGAAGTAGCAGCGACGGGAGCGGAGAGGATGACGAGGAGGACGAGCAGGTAGATATCGGGGATGAGGAATATCGGCCGATTCCAGAGGAGAGGAGCTCGTGGGGATACCGGTCTTACGACGCTGCTCAACTCGAAGTTTTGATCTCAATCGAGGAGGTCGGCTGATTCCCGAGGAGAGGAGCTCGTGGGGATACCGGTCTTACGACGCTGCTCAACTCAAAGTCTTGATCTCAATCGAGGAGTTTGGTCGATTCCCGAGGAGAGGAGCTCGTGGGGATACCAGTCTTACGACGCTGCTCAACTCGAAGTCTTGATCTCAATCGAGGAGGTCGGCCAATTCCCGAGGAGAGGAGCACGTGGGGATACCAGTCTTACGACGCTGCTCAACTCGAAGTCTTGATTTCAATCGAGGAGATTTTTTCACTTGGGAGACGTTGAGAGTTAATCGCATGGACATCTCGGTGAGAATACAATCTTCTCCTTTCTGAGAGACACTCTTGAACCTGCCAAATCGGGGGGGGGGGGGGGCGGCGGCGTCCAGGCCTGTTCCTAAGAATTCCTCCAGTCGGAAGAGAGATGCACTCGGGGAGACATAGGCCGACATGCAAGGGGGGGGGGGGGAAGCTGATCTCGGCCGACAGTGTAGAGGCTTGGTCTTACAAGAGCGCTTAAAGTCCGAAGCATCGTCCTATCATCCGTATTGGGCTATTCAGTAAGAACGGGTTGAAGGCACGTCTCACGATTCGGTAGTGAAGATCGCTTCCAGCTACGCTTAATGGCCGCGAGTGTTAGCGTCCGGACGGGGGGGGGGGGGGGGGGGGGTGATGTCAATCGAGGGTCCTTTTCGAATGCACTCGGATCCAACACACCGCCCTGGGCTCGTCCCTGCCCTTTCCTCGGCAGGTTATCCAGCCTTGCCGATCACTTGAGATCCTCTTCTTGGTGCTTGACGAAGTCGGCCTCCCCTCGAGTTTGGGTGATTTGGGGCCCACATTTGTTCCTCGTAGTTCATCCAGTTGGAAGAGAGATGCACTCGGGGAGACATAGGCTGACATGCAAGGGGGGAGCTGATCTCGGCCGACAATGCAGAGGCTCGGTCTTACAAGAGCGCTTAAAATCCCGAAGCATCGTCCTATCATCCATACTGGGCTATGTACAAGGAACAAACCGACCACTGGTTCCCGGAGTCGACGGCGAGGCGGATCCTGGAAGCACTGTTGGGTATTGTATCCACAATGTACCTGATTTGAAGAAGCCCCTGAACAAGCTAAGGTAAATAGACAATGTGTTTGATGAAATCTTTTAAGTTGTGCTTGCAGTTATTCCACGCTAAGTACACACCAATGTCAGGGTGCAGTGGGTCAATATACACGGGTCTGCGCGACGTAATCTCTCGTTGAGCAGATCAGTGTGTTGGCCTACATGTACTCTCTCTATTGGGGTGTACTTAATTTCAAGTACAGGGCTATGATAAAGCAAGAGCAGACATGGAGCAAGGATGGGCCAAAGACCAGCTCACGGGTTGAAAGAGGAGAAATCGTCCAAGTGTAAATCGTCGAGAATCACTATGTGATTCTCGCCGATTCGTCGAGAATCACTTGTGATTCTCGACGAGTCGTCGAGAATCACTAGATGATTCTCGCCGGTTGAGGCCAGCTGACTCAACGTAGCCAGAAAATTCTCTAAAGGCAGAATCGTCGAGAATCACTAAGTGATTCTCGCCGATTCGTCGAGAATGTCTTTGCATTCTCGACGATTCGGCGAGAATCTAATGTGATTCCTGCCGATTCTCCCCGGCCTCTACAACCTGTGATGCCAGAATTAGCCAAGTAGAATTCGGCGAGAATCGCAAGTGATTCTCGCCGATTCGTCGAGAATCACTTACGATTCTCGCCGAATTTGACTTGGGCAAATTTCCAACATTTCCTGGACCGGTCCAGGTTTCAAGCGGTATTTCGAACCGGACTTCGGTCTTTGCTTTGGTGGGGCCCACAATGGTCATCTTTATGACCTAGTGTATAAATACACAGGTATTGGTGTACAGTAAATATAACGAATACAGAATACGAAAGCAAGCGGCCGTCAAACCCTAATCTCGCGAATCTTCTCCGTCGCCGCCGCTCGTATAGTGATCACCATTGCTGATCTCGATCTTCTCCAGATCCACGGTGATAGAAGCCAAGTCTTGCATAGCGTCTCACGTGTCTAACCAGAGATCTTTTGTCTCTTGATTTGAGATAGGGAAATCCATCCCCGTCCGAATCGATCGAGACGATCGATCCTAGTGTGACCGTTGGAAGACCTTGCCGACTTCGCTAAGAAGATTGAATCTCCAAGTGCTTTGCTGCTGTCTTCAGTTGCCGCCGTCAACACTGAGAGCCTTGCCGCCGCTCGTCGCCGCCGCCGGTCTCGGGGAGATTCTCTCCAAGTGAGATCTAGGGTTGTGGACTCTTCGTTGACTTCAAGAACACGTCGTCGAACGAAGAGGGACACCTTAGTCTCCATACGTTGTTTGTATTTCTTACAAGCTATTTTCAATTCTTTGTATAGGACCGATTGGTCTCTAGTTGTAGGGTTGGGTGCAACCCGTGTTGTGGGAGTGTTGACTCCTACGTGTGGAAGGGTTCCTTCCGATAGTGCAAGGATTGGATTTCAATCCTGTTGGTGAACTGACCGAGTCGTCCCTGGATTGGGAGATAGGTCGAAGGGGGAAAGTGGACGTACCCAAATCGGGGAACCACTATAAATTGCCTGTGTTATTCTCTGTGCTGTGTGTTTTGTTTTGATTCCGCAGGTACACTTTTAATTCCGCAAATATGCTGCAAGTCACCTATTCCCCCCCTAGGTGAAGGTAGTTGACACTAGGTGAACTTTCAAGTGGTATCAGAGGGAGGTTACTCATCAAAAAGGTTCACACCTTGAGTAGAATCCTGCCACCAGTGTCAAGAAGGAGACGATATCTTCCATGGACGGACTCAAGCACTCCGACAAAATTCCAGTATGCACCAGACTGAATTTTCCTATCTGGAAGGAAAGAATCAGATTCTACATGGAAGCAGTCGACCCCCGACTCTTCATGATAGTGGTGGAGGGACCTTACATTCCCACCAAGGCCTCCACCATTGATCCAACCAGGAAAGTGCCCAAGAAACTTTCGGAAATGGACAAGGACGAAATGGTGCTGTTCGGACTCGACAAGAAAGCTCAGAACATCCTGGTAAGCGCAGTTGACGACTCTATGATGCAGAACTTCAGCAAATGCAGGACAGCCAGGGATCTCTGGAGCTGTCTGATTGTCCTAATGGAGGGCACATATGAAGTGAGGGACGATCGGAGATCCCTCCTCAATCAGAAATATGAGGCCTTCAGGCAAGGGCTAAAGGAGGAGATCAGAGTTACCTTCAAAAACTTCCTCAAGATCGTCAATGCACTCAAAGGATATGGAAGAGTGTTCACTGACGGTGAACTCAATGATAAGTTCCTTAGGTCCCTCACTAAGGAATGAGACACAAAGATCCGCGCCATCCGCGAGTTTGGCAGACTTGCGGAAACTGATCCACAGATTCTGTTCGGGAAGCTCATGTCCTATGAGCTTCAGTTGAACACAAGGAAGGCTGAAGAGGAAGCAGAGAAAGCCGCGGCCAATGAAAAGACGGTGGCCCTGAAAGCCATTCAATCCAGAAAGGGCAAGGGTGCCGCTTCTTCCTGTGCGTGGAAGAGGGATGAAGAGGAAGACTCTGAGCCAAGCTCCTCCGGCTCAGAATTGTCAGAGGAAGATTTATCCCTTATCACACGGGAATTCAAGAAGTTCCTCAAGCTGAGGAATCAGAGAAAGAGAAACGGCTCCTCCTCAAGGAATCAGAAGAAGAACTATTCTTCTGACAGGTATGTTTCCAAACCGAACAAACACCGCTCTTCTGACATTATATGCTTTGGTTGCAACAAGCCAGGACACGTCGTGGCCGACTGCCATCAAGGCAAGAGGGAAAAGGGAAAGGAAGAGGAGCACAGGTCCTCAAAAGACAAGAAGAAGGAGAGGAGTTACATCGCAAAGAAGCCAAAGACGCTGAGTGAATCTGACACGTCAGACACCAGCGATGATGAGGAAGCCTACTTTGGGCTAATGGGTCGCTCTGACTCAGAAGGAGAATGCCCCCCATTTACTGGGAAGGTAAAAGCTCACACCCCTCTCTCCGACTCTGACTCTGATCCTGAGTCTCAGGATGATGACCCTGAGGATAGCCCTTCTGCCCTTGAAGCTGAGCTCCTCAATAAGTATGAGCTTCTGCTCAATACTTTCCTGAAATGTCGAAAGAAACTGAAGGCTGAGAAAAAGGAAGTTAAATTCCTTAAAGGTGAGAGTGTATCCCTGAGGGAAGAGATCACCAGTTTGTTCTCCCTCCGACAGGAGCACTTGGACCTGACTTCAAAGCATTCAGAGTCTCTCAAGCTCCTTGATCTTAAGCAGGAGGAAGTCGACAAGTTGGAAGAACTACTTGCGGCAGAAAGGAAGATCGTCAAGAGCTTCTCTATGCCAAAAACTGTTCTTCCATTAGTTGATACCTTCTCTGCTCAAGTCAAAGGAGCTGGCCTGGGGCATGTAGGGGTATCTAGCTCCTCATCCAGGAGAAACAGGAACAAGAGGAAGAATAAGGCTGACAAGAAAGCCTCTGCTGATGAGAAAGGAAAGGCCCCACTCAGCCCTGTTGAGTTCAGAAAGCCTAGCTTTCCCTGTAACCAACATGACTTTGAGTCAACATATGGGCATCACTTCAGGCCCTCGGTTGCAAAGCCGAAGAGCCGGTATGATGGGTGGACCTTTCCCCGTACCTTCAGTGAGAGTGTCTTCAGGGCACCTTATGAGGAAATCCACTTGGGAAATTATGGTCAATTCTCTAGCGGCCATAATAGGATGCAGGCACCTAAGGCCAAGCCTGTTACACTGAAAAGCCAAGAGGTGAAGAAGTCAAGTGACTGTGGTCATCATGTTGCCTCCACCTCCAGGTCTTCGGCCCCGGCTGAACCCCACGTTTCAAGGGTGAAGCAGGCGCCCAAGAGGAAGTATAACAGGTTTGACTGCTGGTGCTGTGGCAAAATTGGTCACTTTGCCGTGGATTGTTGGTTTAATCCAAGGTATAATGAGACTCCTTATGTTAGCAATGCGAGGCCGACCACTCGTAGAGTTAACCAATCGAGGGGGAGTATGCTAACAAGGAATCTAGGACCCAAGTTCGATTGGGTTCCTAAGGCAAATTAATTCTGTTTTGCAGGAATGTCCAAAGGCCAACAAAACTCCTATTTGGTATTTGGACAGTGGATGCTCCCGTCACATGACCGGGACAAGAAGCCTGCTGAGGGAGTACTCTCCAATCGAAAATGGACCCAAAGTCATATTTGGGGGATCTGATCGGGGAGTCACCAGAGGTTACAATACGATTTCCAACGGTATACTCTCTATCACTAACGTAGCTTATGTTGAAGGATTAAATCATAACCTGATCAGCGTAAGCCAATTATGTGATAAAAGGTATGACGTTAAGTTCTGCAAGGATAAATGCCTGATAATATCATGTGATTCTTCGGAAACTGTATTAACTGGCATTAGGAGCAGAAATATTTTCTGTTTAGATTTTCTTAGTTTAGATTCTTCTACCCCAGTATGCCTCGTTGCTAAAGGCAGTGCATCTCTTTGTGAACAATGGCACAAGAGATTGGCACATATTAATTACAAGACAATTAATATGCTATTTTCCAAAGACTTAGTAAGGGATGCTCCCATTATTAAGTGCATTAAAGATAGTCCATGTCCTGCATGTCAGATGGGCAAGCAGACTCGGGCTACCTTTAAGGGCATCCTAGACAAAGACTCCTCCAGATGTCTTTATCTTCTGCATATGGACCTCTTTGGTCCAATGCAAGTTCATAGCTTAGGAGGGAAGTCGTATACGCTAGTAATTGTCGATGATCACTCTCGGTTTTCGTGGGTGTTCTTTTTAAAGCGCAAGTCTGATACGTTTGACATCTTCACCAGTTTTGTCAAGCAGATACAGAACGAACTTAACTACTCAGTGGTCAAAATCAGAAGTGACCACGGAACAGAGTTTGAGTCTGGGGCTATGACAGAGTTCTGTGAAGAGCTTGGTATCTTTCATGAGTTCTCCTCCCCTCGCACTCCTCAACAAAATGGAGTGGCAGAGAGGAGGAATAGAACACTCATTGAGGCGTGCACGACAATGTTGAATGACGCTTCTCTTCCAGAATACTTCTGGGCCGAGGCTGTCAATACGGCTTGTCATGTACAAAACCGGGCGTTAATCAACAAGAGCCATCGTAAGACTCCTTATGAGCTATTGAAAGGCAAGAAACCAACCATGTCCTATCTGAGGATCTTTGGCTGCAAATGTTATGTACTGAATAATGGGAAGTACCCTCGTACTAAGTTTAGTGAAAAATGCTTCGAAGGCATATTCATGGGCTATAGTAGCCACAGCCGGGCTTATAGAGTTTTCAACAAGAAAACCCTAGTGGTAGAGGAATCAATAAATATTGTATTTGATGAAGGAAGCTTGCTTAATTGCAAGACGTCTAGTTGTCTTCCTGAAGTTGCAGGTGCCAGACTCGAAAAGTTACAACTGGATGATCCCGAGAAAGATGCAACTCCAAAATATGTCAAGGTCTCCACATCAACGCCGATCGGAGAAGTTGAAGTTCAAAATGAAGCAAATCCTTTAGAAGAAGGAGATGCCCAGGAAGTAGTTGAAGCTCCTGATGCAAGACTTCTAGAGCTCAGACACGTGAGGGATCACCCCAGAAATCAAATCATTGGAGATCCCCGAGACGGTGTCAGAACTCGCCGAGGTACTCTTAACGAGATCTTGCATCTTAGCTTTCTGTCGCAGGTGGAGCCAAAGAAGTTCGACAAAGCGAACAAAGACGCATCATGGATTTTGGCCATGCAAGATGAGCTGCATCAATTCGAAAGATGCAAAGTCTGGACGCTGGTTCCCAGACCGAAGACGCAAAATGTGATTGGCACCAAGTGGATCTTCAGAAACAAGTTGGATGAACATGGAGTCATCATCAAGAACAAAGCCAGACTGGTGGCTCAAGGATACAGACAGGAGGAGGGGATTGACTTTGACCAGACGTTTGCACCAGTTGCACGGCTCGAGGCAATCCGGCTATTCCTAGCCTATGCCTCTCACGAAGGATTCACAGTCTATTAGATGGACGTGAAATCAGCTTTCTTGAATGGAGATTTGAAAGAGGAAGTATACGTTGCTCAACCTCCAGGTTTTGTCAATCCTACTTATCCTAATCATGTATATTTTCTTAATAAAGCGCTATATGGCCTAAAACAAGCTCCTCGAGCTTGGTATGAGACACTGTCTAGTTTTCTTCTTGAGAACAAGTTCTCTAGAGGAAAAATAGATAAGACATTGTTTCTCAGGGAAGTCAAAGGCAAGATTTTGCTGGTGCAAATCTATGTTGATGACATTATATTCGGCTCAACGGACAACAATTTTTGCAAAAAGTTTTCCAAACTTATGCAAGGAAAGTTTGAAATGAGCAGTATGGGAGAGCTGAAGTATTTCTTGGGACTTCAAGTGAAACAGTCTGAAGAAGGAATCTTCATTTCTCAGACGAAGTTCACAAATGAACTCCTCAAGAAATTCGGAATGGAGAATGCAACCTCTATGAGGACTCCAATGGGATCCACCATGTCTCTGGATAAGGATGAGAAAGGGAAACCTTTTGATGAAACCAAATACAGAAGCATCATTGGATCTCTGCTCTATCTTACTGCGAGTAGACCGGATATCATGTTCTCCACATGTGTTTGTGCCAGATATCAGGTGAACACTAAAGAATCTCATTATGTCGCTGCAAAGCGAATTCTCAGATACCTTAAAGGTACCCCTAATCTTGGCTTATGGTACCCGAGAAGCAATGATGTCGAGCTAATAGGGTTTTCAGATGCTGATTTTGCAGGAAGTAGGGATGACAGGAAAAGCACCTCCGGGACGTGTCAATTCCTCGGAAGAAGGCTTATTTCATGGAATAGCAAGAAGCAGAATTGTGTAGCAACCTCCACTGCAGAGTCTGAGTACATCTCGGCTGGCAGCTGTTGCGCACAACTCCTATGGATAAGAAACCAGTTAGCCGACTATGACCTCCAGTTCAAGGAAGTACCAATGTATTGCGACTCCTCAAGTGCAATTGCTATTGCCAACAATCCCGTATCGCACAGCAGAACGAAGCATATTGAAGTACGCTACCACTTCATTCGGGAGCACGTGGAGAACAAAGACATCTCTCTCTGCTATGTCCCCACGGACAAGCAGATTGCAGATATTTTCACTAAGCCCTTAGACGAGGCCAAGTTCAGTCTCTTCAAAACTGAATTGGGGATGCTCAACTATGAGGAATGAAGACCACAGAAGCTCATGGCTCGTGCATCTAGGGGGAGCATCTGCCAGTCACTCAAGTGTAAGCATAGGTGCAAGAACTGAGGGGGAGCATGGGGTCATATGCACCATACCCCGATTTGTAGAAGCCGAAAAGGGGGAGATTACCCTCTCAGCTAAGGCTAAGGTGGCTCCAAGTCTGCTCTCAAGTAATTGGTAATGAATATCTCTCTCAACTCAATTTTAAGTTTATGAGTTTCATTCCTATTTGCTCTATTCACCTTAGCTTATAGGGTTTAGGCTTCTTCAAATAGGGGGAGATTGTTGGGTATTGTATCCACAATGTACCTGATTTGAAGAAGCCCCTGAACAAGCTAAGGTAAATAGACAATGCGTTTGATGAAATCTTTTAAGTTGTGCTTGCAGTTATTCCATGCTAAGTACACACCAATGTCAGGGTGCAGTGGGTCAATATACACGGGTCTGCGCGACGTAATCCCTCGTTGAGCAGATTAGTGTGTTGGCCTACGTGTACTCTCTCTATTGGGGTGTACTTAATTTCAAGTACATGGCTATGATAAAGCAAGAGCAGACATGGAGCAAGGATGGGCCAAAGACCAGCTCACGGGTTGAAAGAGGAGAAATCGTCCAAGTGTAAATCGTCGAGAATCACTATGTGATTCTCGCCGATTCGTCGAGAATCACTTGTGATTCTCGACGAGTCGTCGAGAATCACTTGTGATTCTCGACGAGTCGTCGAGAATCACTAGATGATTCTCGCCGGTTGAGGCCAGCTGACTCAACGTATCCAGAAAATTCTCTAAAGGCAGAATCGTCGAGAATCACTAAGTGATTCTCGCCGATTCGTCGAGAATGTCTTTGCATTCTCGACGATTCGGCAAGAATCTAATGTGATTCCTGCCGATTCTCCCCGGCCTCTACAACCTGTGATGCCAGAATTAGCCAAGTAGAATTCGGCGAGAATCGCAAGTGATTCTCGCCGATTCATCGAGAATCACATACGATTCTCGCCGAATTTGACTTGGGCAAATTTCCAACATTTCCTGGACCGGTCCAGGTTTCAAGCGGTATTTCGAACCGGACTTCGGTCTTTGCTTTGGTGGGGCCCACAACGATCATCTTTATGACCTAGTGTATAAATACACAGGTATTGGTGTACAGTAAATATAACGAATACAGAATACAAAAGCAAGCGGCCTTCAAACCCTAATCTCGCGAATCTTCTCCGTTGCCGCCGCTCGTACAATGATCACCATTGCTGATCTCGATCTTCTCCAGATCCACGGTGATAGAAGCCAAGTCTTGCATAGCGTCTCACGTGTCTAACCAGAGATCTTTTGTCTCTTGATTTGAGATAGGGAAATCCATCCCAGTCCGAATCGATCGAGACGATCGATCCTAGTGTGACCGTTGGAAGACCTTACCGACTTCGCTAAGAAGATTGAATCTCCAAGTGCTTTGCTGCTGTCTTCAGTTGCCGCCGCCAACACCGAGAGCCTTGCCGCCGCTCGTCACCGCCGCCGGTCTCGGGGAGATTCTCTCCAAGTGAGATCTAGGGTTGTGGACTCTTCGTTGACTTCAAGAACACGTCGTCGAACGAAGAGGGACACCTTAGTCTCCATACGTTGTTTGTATTTCTTACAAGCTATTTTCAATTCTTTGTATAGGACCGATTGGTCTCTAGTTGTAGGGTTGGGTGCAACCCGTGTTGTGGGAGTGTTGACTCCTACGTGTGGAAGGGTTCCTTCCGATAGTGCAAGGATTGGATTTCAATCCTGTTGGTGAAGTGACCAAGTCGTCCCTGGATTGGGAGATAGGTCGAAGGGGGAAAGTGGACGTACCCAAATCGGGGAACCACTATAAATTGCCTGTGTTATTCTCTGTGCTGTGTGTTTTGTTTTGATTCTGCAGGTACACTTTTAATTCCGCAAATACGTTGCAAGTCACCTATTCCCCCCCTAGGTGAAGGTAGTTGACACTAGGTGAACTTTCAAGCACTCAGAAGCCTCGAGGCATTTTTAACACAAAAAAGGAGAACAATCCAGCCACCACTGTATATTAAATAACATATTTACAAAATAGATACAAGCATTACCACTAGGGGTAGAACCTTTTCAGGTCGTCCCCACTCCAGGTCCCATTCAGCTGCTCTCCAGCTTGATCTTGCAGGTAGTAGCCCCCTGTGGTCATGGCCTCTTGGACAACAAAGGGCCCTTACCAGTTGGGACATAGCTTGCCGATGGTGGCCCCCCGCCCTGCAACGTCCACTTTCTTCATGACCAGATCTCCTGCGAGGAAGTTTTTTAGGCGGACATTTTTGTCGAAGTGTCTCGCCATGCGCCTCTTGATTTCCTCTTGGCGTATGGAGGCCAAGTCTCGAAGCTCTTCCACGTAATCCAGGGAGAGCCTCTGGGCATCCTCGTTATCCAGTCGCCATTCCTCGCTCCCGCTTTCAGCCGCAACTACTCTTGGACTTTGCACCTCGAACTCCACTAGGATGAGTGCCTCAGACCCGTGGGATAACTTGAAAGGCGTTTCCCCCGTGGCCGAGTTTGGGGTCGTTCTCAGAGCACATAAGACCGAGGGGAGCTATTCGGCCCAGTTTCCTTTTAGATTGGTGACCTTCTTCTTCAGTAGGTTGACGATGAGCTTGTTGGCAGCTTCTACTTGCCTATTTCTCCGAGGATGGTGCACTGAAGCGAACCGAAGGTCTGTTCCCAACTGCTTGCAAAAGTCCTCTAGCTCCAAGCTGGCGAACTGCGACCCATTGTCGGTGACGATGGCCAGCGGGATCCCAAACCTGCACGCGATTTCCCCCCAGATAAAATTTTTGATGATCTGGGAGGTGGTCTTGGCCAAGGCTTTGGCATCGATCCACTTGGGGAAGTAGTCGATCATCACCAGTATGAACTTCCTCTGTCCACTAGCTTGAGGGAATGGGCCGACCAGGTCCATCCCCCAGATGGCGAAGGGCCACGGAGCGGTGATCGAGCGGAGGTGTTGAGCCGGTTGAAGCTGGAGGGGCGCGAAGAGCTGACACTGGGAGCAGTTTTTGGAGAAGGCCTTCACGTCCTTTCGGATGGTGGGATAGAAGTAGCCATGCCTCAGGATTCTCTGCTCCAGAGTACGAGTCCCGGAATGGCTGCCGCACTCCCCTGAGTGAATCTCCTCGAGAACTCGGGGGACCTCGATTTCCGACAAGCATCTGGCCAAGGGGCCCGAGATGGTCTTGCGATAAAGCTCGGTGTCTTGTAGCAGGTAGTACGCGGCCTTGTATCGGAATTTCCTTCGGTCCTGCCCGTCCAAGGGCAGCTGACCCGTCGTTAAGAACGTAACGAACGGATCCTTCCACGATGGCCGCTGCTCGATCTCCATCATTTCTCCTTCCTCGATGGATGGTCGAAACAACTCGGTGACCGCTCCCCCGGCCCGGGGACCGTACTTGGCAAGGTAGTTAGCTTCGACATTGTCTTCTCGGGGCACATGCTCGACAAAGAAGGGCTGGAACCCCCCGATCAGACCCTTAACCTTGACCAGGTATTGATGCAGGATGGGGTCGTAGACCTCGAACTCTCCCCAAATCTGGGAAGCGACTACCATCGAATCGGTGAAAGCTCGGATGTCCTTGATTGACAGCTCCTTGGTGAGACGTAAGCCGACCACCATGGCTTTGTACTCCGCCTGATTATTCGTAACTGGGGAGAGGATCTCGACGGCCTGTTTGATCCTAGTTCCCTGGGGGCTAACCAACACGACTCCGGCTCCCACGGAATACTTTCCGGAAGCCCCGTCCACAAATATCTTCCAAGAGACCGGGCGGGAAGCGCCCACGTCTACCTCCACCTCGGCCGATAAGTCGGCCAGGAAGTCTGCTACCGCCTTGGCCTTGATTGCTACCCTTGGAGAGTAAGAGATGTCGAACTCGCTTAGCTCCACCGCCCACTTGGCCAACCTGCCAGAATGCTCCACCCCATCCAAGATACTCCTTAGGGGATGATCGGAGACCATCTTGATGGAGTGAGCCTGAAAATATGGGTGGAGTCGCCGAGCCGAGACTACCAAAGCGAAAACTAGCTTCTCCAGGATAGGATACCTTGTCTCTGCTTGCCGTAACACCCGGCTCACATAATAGATGGGGAGCTGTCTCCTTCCTTCTTCTCGAACAAACACCGAACTAACCGCCTCAGCTCCCACTCCCAGATAAAGTAAAAGGTCCTCGCCGCCCTGCGGACCTTGGAGGAGAGGAGCTCGGGTCAGCTACTGCTTAAGCTTTTCGAAAGCCTCCTCGCACTCCGTGGTCCACTCAAATTTCTGGTTACCCCGAAGGGCTTTGAAGAATGGGGAGCACTTCTCTCCGGCCTTGGAGAGAAAACGGCTAAGGCCTGCCAGCCTTCCAGTCAGCCTCTGGACCTCCTTGGAATCTCTTGGGGAGGCCATCTCCATGATGGCTTTCACCTTGTCGGGGTTAGGCTCCACCCCCCTGAGGAGTAAGGAGGTGACCCAGGAACTTTTTTCTTCCCGCACCGAAGACACACTTGGTCGGGTTAAGCCGCATCTTGTACTTCCTCAGGGTGGTGAAGGTCTCCGCCAGATCCGCTACGTGCTCTGTGATGCTCTTGCTTTTGACGAAAAGGTCGTCCACATAAACCTCCAAATTCCGCCCCTTTTGCTCTTTGAACACCTGGTCCATCATTCTTTGATAAGTTGCGCCGACGTTTTTGAGCCCGAAGGGCATCATCTTGTAGCTATAACACCCGTCGCCGGTGATGAAGGAAACATCACGACAATTGGTGGGATGCATCCGGATCTGGTGATACCCTGAAAAAGCATCAAGGAAACTCATCACAGGAAACCCGACGGCGGAATCAACCAGCGCGTCGATTTGAGGCAAGGGATAACAATCCTTTGGGCAAGCTTTATTCAACATTGAAAAATCGATACATAGCCTCCAGCCCCCTCCAGACTTCTTCACCATTACAACGTTGGAGACCCAGCCTAGATACTGGATCTCCGAGACAAACCCTGCCTCCAACAGCTTCCCCACTTCCTCTCGGATCAGCCCTGCCAGCACGGTTGTGCTTTTCCTCTTCTTCTGACGGACAGGGGCTACTATGGGATCCAGATTGAGGCGATGACAGGCAACTTCGGCGTCAATTCCTGGCATCTCGGTGACACTCCATGCGAAAATGTCCGCATTCTCCTGCAGGCAAGAAACTATCTCCGCCTTCCCTTCCAGGGGCAAGGCTCCTCCGACCTTCAGCATCTCAGACCCTCCTCTCGGGGAGATCACCTCCACTTCCTCTAGCTCCTCGGCAGCTTGCAGGCCCTCCTCCTGCTCCATCATCCTCTCCAGCCTTTCCGCGTCACCCATCCAGCTGATGGTGCTGACAACGTTCAGGTAACACTCCCTGGAGGCCTTCGGATCCCCCCTGATCTGGAGTTGGACATCATCCCGGCAGTCATTCAAGCACTGATGATACGAAGACGGGACGACTTTGAAGTAGTTGATGAGAGGCCGTCTGAAAATGACGTTGTAGCCGCTGGGTGCGTCGATGATGACAAATCGGCACCGGATTGAAGTACCCCCGAGGGTGATCAGCAGCTCCACTCCCCCTTCCACCTCTTTCTTCTCTCCTGAGAAGCCAAAGAGAGGCCCATCCGCGGCCTGGACCCTGGATGCTTCCACCTAAAGCCCCACAAAGGTTCTTTTGAAAATTACATTCACCGAGCTCTCGTTGTCCGCGAGGATTCGGTCGACGGTGAAGTCTTCGATTGCGGCTTGTATCACTAGTGCGTCGTGGAAGGGGTTCTCATTCCAGAGCATATCCTCCTCTGAGAAAGTGATTTCATTCAGCGGCGGGGGAATCTGCGATGTCGAGGCGACGCTCCTCTTGTAGATCTGGTGGAGACTACCCTTGCGGGAAGTTCCAAGCCCGGCACCCCCATTGATCACCCCGACGTGTCCGCCTCCCAGACCGGGAATAACGTTTCCTCGACCACCCCGGTCAACCCTGTCCTCATTCCTCCTCCTCTACGGAGCTTGGAAGGCCACCTGCCCGACTGGGGCCTCCTGCCTTGGCTGCTCTCTCTGCCTCCGTCGCCTCCAACCTCCTCCTGCTTCCCAAAACTCGGGGCAGGCCAAGGTCCCATTCCCCTCTACTCGATGGATATCGCACTAGAGGGGAATTGCCGCTTCCTACTGCCTCTCCTGCCATTTCTCCTTTTGCCGACATTTAGCGGCCCGTTGTGTTATGGTCATCGTCTCCCTTCTTCCTCCTCCCTGCTCCCTGGGGTTGTTATTTCTCCTCTCTTCCTGACGGATCGGTCGCCTCCACTGGGGACGATCCCTCGGGTACTGGAATCTTCCTTCTTCCCTTCTTGCTTCTTGAGCCTCAATGGGCCTCCTTTCTTCTTGCCTTCGAGGCCTCTCCGGCCTCCTCTCCTCCACTCTCCTGAGCTCCCCTCTCCTCTCCCTTTTTTCTTCTTCCTTCCTCTACGGACTCTCCCGCTTTCCGCCATCGTGCTTCTCTGGACGCCTCCCCTTTTCCAGCAGTCTTCCCCTGTTCTCTCCTAGTGGCTTATCCCCGTCCAGCCTTGTCAGGAACTCCTTGTTCTTCTCCTCCCCCTGAATGAAGACATTCACCCTCTCCACCATTTCTTCGAACGACCTCGGCGGCCTATGCCCCAGCTCCATGTTGAAAAGTCCCTGCTTCAGGCCAAACTTGAGGGCAACCATCAAGGTAAACCCATCCACCTCCTCCACCTCCAAAACCTCTTCCTAGAACCGGTCGCTGTAACGACCAAAACTTTCGTGCTACCCCTGCACAATCTTGAAGAGGGAAGTCGCTTCCTTCTTCCTCCTCTTGGATGTTGCGAACCTTGCCACAAGGCCCCGTCGGAGATCGGAGAAGCAGTAGACGGATCCTGCCGGTAACTGATGAAACCAGTCCCTCGCGCTACACTTGAAGGTGATGGAGAAGAGCCGGCACTTGAAGGCGTCGGACATGTTGCGGATGGACACCACATCCTAAAACCACTGAAGATGCCTCACTGGGTCATCCTTGCCGGAGTAGTAGGTGAGGGCAGGTTCTCTGAAATTTTCCGGGACGGGGGCCATGAGGATTTCGTCGCAGAAGGGGCTCCTCCCTTACTGGCGGCGGCGAGTATCCTCCCCACTCGAGTAATCATACTCGCTCCATCGGCGAGTATCCCCATACCTCGCCGAGAGTTCTTGATCTCAAAACCGGATCCCCTGGCTGCTCGCAGGGTGCTGACGGAACGGGATCATCCGCTCTCCTTTCGCCCAAGCGGGCTCCTTTCCCGCTCGCCGGGTTGGCTCCTCCTCGCCCGGTGGTGTCAGGCAGCGGGGGGAAGTCGCCGTCACCTCAGGGGGGTTGGAGAACCCGACGAGAATTGCCCTCTCCATCCTCTTCGTGAACTCCTCGAAAGCTGCTACCGTCACAAACCCGCCACCTCGCTCTGAGATTCCAGCTCCTGCCGAGTTGTCCGCCAACTCGTCCCGATCGCCACCATTGGCCATCTTTCAACTACCCAACTTTCTTCCTCGGCCGCTATCCACGCTCACCGCACCAAGTGTTGATGCCAGGAAAAATCCCGACCTCAGAAATCGGACTAGGCGGCCTAAAGCTACTTGTCGAGCGGTCAATGAGACAGTCCATAGGGACGGGAACAGAAATGAGTTATAGAAACAGGACCTCAGGATGCTGCGGCAGGAAGGTCCCACCACGTACCCAGTTGCTTGGAAGAAGCAACCCCTTCTCAACCAAAATGGCCGAGCTAGGTATGAAGGAGGCAAGTGAGTAACGAGGTAGCTAGTCGCAGCTTGTTCTCTGAGAAAAGGGAATCCGAGGAACTCGCGAGTATCTATCCGAGGTTCTTCTGTCCTCTCCTTCGTACCCCTGGGGTCCTATTTATAGGGAAATCCAAAGAGAGGGGGGGGGGGGTCTTACTTATACCCCCACCCTGGCGATCGGGCGACTTTCTGGGGAGCTTGCGCGGGACAGGCGAGTATCTCGCCTTAGTCGCCACCTGGCGAGTAGACCTGGGGAGCTCGCCATACTCGCTCGAGTCTTCTGCGGCCTGGGGCACTGATCTTGACCCCCTTTCTTGACTTGTTGACCTTGACTTCTGATGACCTGGTGGTGGTAGGGCCTACCCTCGTCGAATACGGGTTGTATACTGATATCACTTGGGTAGAGGTCTGAGCTTCCTCTATGGTCATCACATTTAGCTTTCCTTTCCCTTTGTCTTGGTTTGGCAGCGGCGGAAGAGCCCGAAACGGGGCAGGCTGTAGTGGGGACTGAGCTCGGGGGCATGAAGACTTCAGGTGCCCCTTCTGCCCGCACTAGAAGCAAGCCTTATCCTTCGACCAGCAACGACTCACGTCATGACCCTTTCTTGAACAGAATGGGCACACCAGATCTCCTTTGGGTGCACCTTGGATGGAGAGCACCTGCTGCTACTTTAGAGTGGCAGTCCTTTTGAAACACCTTTCGTAAGGGTGGCCAGACCGACCACAGAAGCTACATATCTCTCCACTTTTCTTCTTCGAAGAAGTGCTAGATGCCCTAGACCTTCCATCCTCAACACCCTTTCTCTTCTCTTTTCTCGCCCCAGCACCTCGGTTCTTGGCATTTTCAATCGCCTCAACTTTTAGAGCGGCTTCCACTGCCTCAGCATAACTTTCAGCTCTGTAAGCGCATGCCCACTACTTGACATCGCTTCTTAGTCCTCCAAGAAAACGTTTCACTCTTCCCTCCTCTGAAGCTACCAAATCAGGAGCAAATCTGCTCAACTTACTAAATTCAATCTCATATTCGCTCACCGTGAGCTGTCTCTGCTTCAAATATAGGAATTTATTCATCAGGAGGTCCTGCTCGACCGAGGGTAGAAACTTTTCCAGTAGCATCTTCTTAAAATATTCCAACGAGCATCCTTCTTTTAGGCTCTCCTTTTCCCGAATACACCAACTCTTTGCCAAGCCTTTTATTTGATATGCCACAATCATTACCTTCTGGTCTTCTACAATCCCCAAATACGAGAACATCTCTTCTATAACGATGATCCAATCATCCAGAACCATAAAGTCGACACTCCCATCATAAGTGGGAGGTATCAAACGCTAGAAGTGCGATATAAAATTCATCTCTGGTGGTAGCGTCACAGGGGGCACTAGAGGAGCAGGAGAAATATGTACAACTTGACCCATGACAGAATATTGCACTAAGGGTTGCTGCGCAGGAGCGACAGACAACAAACACTGAATCTGCGATTGCATCGCAACTAATTATCTCGATAGAGCCTCATTGCTCTGACACAGACTCTCGATCAGCGTATCACTCTGCACACCTGATGACTCACCCTCCGATTGGGGAGTCAACCTCGTTGCGGGACGCTTCAACGGCATTTCTAAAAAGGCAACGAACAACTCATCAAAATCCGAGATTACGACCAGGCCACACAACTTTGTTTAAACCATACTTAAAAGACACTTGCTCATGCTGCAACTTGCTCCGGGACTTTATAAATGATACCATGTCCTATTAGGATGATATCCTCTTATCCCACTGACTCATGTGCCTATGATAAGAATGCATGGATTCTTTATTCTTATTTAAAATCATGTGTGTACATGTGTCATCATGTAAACCTTAACTTAGCACATGTGCTTATGCGATGATATGATATGTATGCAGTGTTATGCATTCTAAAATAACTGTCACTTGAAATGTTATTCATCCCATACTACATAACATCGCATGCAACGAGAAAATAAAATGTGCTAATGGGCACCCATGTGATGGTGGTTATGCATCCCATACTACATAACCGTCACTTGTTGCCACCTATGGTGGATCTATATACAATCACATATTATGCATCCCATACTACATAATATACCCAGTATACTTCTTGTCATGCTATGAGTTTAGTGACTATGCTTCGGCTAAGACGTACTGATGATACATCAGTGTGTGTATGCAAATGACTAACGGAAATCAAATCCACAACGGGTGGCTGGTTCGACCAACTTATCAAACCAACCTTCCTCTGATACCAACTATCACAACCCGCATTTTCTCCACAAGAAGGGGGTACATCAGAGTAAGGGAAAATGTTCGTCATGATGCCACATCAACATAGGTAAGCAATCCTTGCCCAGTCTTTTTGTCCTTGCTTGATTTAATTAGATTTTTCCTGTTAGGTCCGATGGCTGCGGAGGCGGAAGCCGATGAAGAAGAGGGGACGATCTCACCCCTGCCCTACCCCAACGACTTAGAGGATTATCTCGATGCCGACGGGAGCTGCACAACTCGGCGGAAGCAGATAACGGAAGTCCTGACAAAGCTCGTTGTGATGCGCCATGCCAATTCGTTGGCATTGACGAGACTCGAAAAGTTGGTCGAGCGGAGGATGGCTTTGATCAAGAGGGACCACACTCACCTTCTTGGCAATTAGGGGCGGCAGGTGGAAAGCGAGGAGACATCCCCCGTAAGGCATATTGCGCGAGTCCGAGATCAACCGTGCTTGGCCAACCAGGGGCTCACCGCCCTGACCGCCTATCACTACCCCCGGGTGCCACCGAGATCTGGAAGGAGAGGTCGGGGCCGATGGCGTTCAGAGTAGTCCTGAACTGCGTCGGATCTCGCCTCTTCTAACCCCAACTATTGGGTATTGCATACACAATAACCCAGATTTGCATGAAGTCACCCTTGAACTAAGATGAATTAAGTTGTATTTGATATTTTGGTTTAAGTTGTGTGTTTGCAGATCATCATTTCTAAGTGTAGACCAATGTCAGTCTACAATGGGTCATGAACACAGGACCATACAGTGTAATCCCTCACTGTGTGATCCAAGGTGTTGACTCATGTGTAGCCTCTCAATTGGGATACACTTCATATTCAAGCACTTGTATCAAGGAATGAAGATTGGATTCTTGAAGAGTGAAGAAAATTTTCTAAGTCCAGAATTTCTCTAAGTCCACTTCTCGAGAAGTCCATGATAGTTCTCGAGAAGTAGACTTAGCAGAACTCGAGAAGTTCCTCTAGTTCTCGAGAAGCCGAGACTAGTTCTTGAGAAACCTTATATAGTTCTTGAGAAGTCAGTCTAAGGTTATCGAGAAGTCCCAGCCTTTACTTCTTGAGTAGTCAGAGACAGCCGCAAAATTATTCTAAGTCCCTCTCTCGAGAAGTAAGCATGGTTCTCGAGTATACGGTTTGGCTTTTGAGTAATGGTTCTCGAGAAGTCAAGTTAGTTCTCGAGAAGCTTCACACAACTCTTAAGTAGAATCAATGCCTTTTGTTCTCGAGTACTAACTTAAGTCCAGACAGTCTAGTTCTCGAGAAGTCAGCCTGTTCTCGAGAACTCATTCATACTTCTCGAGAACTACTGTCAATTTTTCTGAAAATTTCTCTTAAGTCCAGATCGACAGGTTTTTCAAATGAGACATTGTGATTGGTCAACGTGTCATCATTAATGTTAATTCTAACCGTTAGGGGAAATCATATATAATGTATTTTCATCAAGACTAACCCTAAGCGGAAAATCGTATTTCTCAATTATTGTGATCGGTCGTCTCTTTCCAAGAAGAACAGAAGTTTCAGTCGCCGCCGCCGCTCAACGTGAAGATCGACACTTCTGTTTTCGATCAAGAAATACTTGTTGTTCAAGGATATTTCATCTTCTCCTTGATCGAGTAGGTCTAAGATTTCTCAGATCAGATCTCTCAACTCTTCTTCAACATTTTCTGAAAAATCCGCAAGTTCAAGAAGAAGACCTAGAGTTGAATTTTTCTAGATATGAGACAAATTTCTGTTTGTATTTTTTTTTCAAATCTCTTTGTAAATTTTGTAGGAGATTAATCTCCGAGTTGTAGGAAGTTTTCATCTTTCGAGTGTAGATCCCATTTGGATCGAGATTGTAGGAACTTGGTTCCGAGGCGTAGGATTTGATTTCAATCCGAGATAGTGGAGTAGCCGGATCTAGTGATTTACTAGATTGGCGAGGGAAAGTGGACGTACCCAAGGTTAGGGAACCACTATAAATCTTATTGTCATCTGTGATTGCTTGATTATGTGTGCAAGTTCTTTAAAATTTTTTATTTCGCCTTTAGGCGCACTATTCACCTATTCACCCCCTCTAAGTGATTTAGGTTGACAACTTAGCACTTTCAATTGGTATCAGAGGCAGGTTGGTCGTTAAAAGGTTAACACCATGATCAATTTCCTCTCTAAGTTGTCTTTGAGAATTTTCAAGCAATGGACACGGCTAAGGATTTTGCCAAGCTTCCCCTGTGCACAAAGAATAACTTTCCCATGTGGAAAGAGAGAATTAAATTTTTCATGGAAGTTGTGGATCCCCGGATCTTCATGATTGTTGAAGAAGGTCCCCACATTCCTATGACTGTCTCCACTATAGATCCAACCAAGAAGGTTCCAAAGAATTTAATGGATCTAAATAAAGACGAGATTGCACTTGTCTCTCTGGATAAGAAAGCTAAAAATATTATAGCAAGTGCAATCGATGACTCGATGCTGCAGAACTTGATTCACTGTCAATCTGCTAAGGAGATGTGGCAGTCACTAGTCACTCTGATGGAAGGTACTGAAGAAGTGAGGGATGATATAAGTTCCCTGTTGAACCAGAAGTATGAAGCCTTCAGGCAAGGGCCAAAGGATACTATTGCAGATACATTTGAGAACTTCTTCAAAATAGTCAATGGTCTCAGAGTATATGATAGAGTCTTCACCAATGGAGAACTGAATGACAAGTTCCTAAGATCCTTAACCAATAAGACAACAAGGTCTATGCTATCAGGGAATTTGGAAAGCTAGCTGAGACAGATCCTCAGAATCTCTTCGGGAAGCTGATGTCGTATGAGCTTCAACTCAACATAAGGAAAGCTGAAGAAGAGAAGAGCATGTCTGCATCCAAAGATAAGTCTGTTGCTTTAAAGGAAGACACCTCCAAGAAGTCAAAGGCTACCTCTCCAGCCCCAGCACAAGAAGTTAGTGAAGAAGAAAACTCAGAGCCAAGTACCTCAGGATCTGAGCTATCTGAAGGAGAGTTCTCCTTATTCTCACGACAGTTCAAGAAATTCTTGAATAAGAAAAAGCAATGGAAGGGCAAGGATGCCTCTCACAGAAGATCACGACATGATGGTGATCGACACAGAAAAGGCTCAAGTAGCCACAACAGGTATGGTTCTAAACAGAACAAACATATTTTGACTGACATAGTTTGCTACTGTTGTAACAAGCCAGATCACGTCATAGCTGACTGCCCCCACAAGAAGAAGGAGGGTGGCAGGAGAGAAGAAAAGAAGGCCTCGTACAATAAGAAGAGGACATAGAAGAGCCTGATAGTCAAGAAGGGCAAGACTCTTAGTGACTCTGACTCATCTGAGTCAAGTGAAGAAGAGAAAGCCTACTTTGGACTTATGGCTCAATCAGATGATGAACAAGAGCCCCAGTTCACTGGGGAGGTAAAATCTCACACCCCTCTTTCAGAATCTGAAGTTTCTGAGCATGATCCTCAGGACAGCTCCTCTGACGATGAGTCTGAACTCATGGCACAGTATAAGGAGTTGATCATGGCTTACGACAAATGTCAAAAGGTCGTGAAAACTCAGGCAAAAGAGATTAAGTCTCTAAAGGCCATAGAAAACTGTCTGAGAGAGGAAGTCGTTAAGATGGACTCACTCAGAGAAGACTTAGATAATGTTGTTGATGAGTTCAACAAGGCTATCAAGCACCTTGATCTGAAGGATGAAATCATCAAAGGGTTGGAAGACTTACTAGAGGCCGAAAAGAAACTTGTTGAAGGTTTCTCTAAGCCAAAGGTAGTTCTTCCTCTCGTTGCTGAGTTCTCCGCTCAGGCCAAGGGTGCTGAGCTAGGCTATGTAGAAGCTCCTAGTAAATCTTCTAGGAGGAATAAGGCTCAGAGAAGGAATAAGGCCGCCAAGAAGGCCTTAGCCAAAGCAAAGTGGAAAGCCCCTCAAGATCAGACTGTCTTTAAGAAAGTCATATTTCCAACAAATAAGTTTGATCTTGACTCATCCTACAACCACTTGACTAGGCCTACTTATATAGAGCCAAAGTCTCGTTACCAAGGATGGACTCGCCCCAGAAACTTTGGTGAGAGTGTCTTTAAGGCACTTTATAAAGAAGTCATTCTTCAGAGCTATAACCCTTATGATCATGATCATAACTTCAAGAAAACACCAAAAGTAAAAAACCATTGTAGAAAAGCCTGTAATGGAGAAGAAATCATGTGATTGCCATCATCATGAAGCTTCTTCCTCCAAGAATGCTACCCCTGCTGGACCAGTATCTCAGAAGGTCAAGCAGGAGTACCTAAGGCAAAGATACAACAGGTTCGACTGTTGGTGTTGTGGAAAATTGGTCATTTTG
This sequence comes from Platanthera zijinensis, assembly GCA_039513925.1. Lineage (NCBI taxonomy): Eukaryota > Viridiplantae > Streptophyta > Magnoliopsida > Asparagales > Orchidaceae > Platanthera > Platanthera zijinensis. Next base: position 54,502,934 of record CM077090.1, on the reverse strand, counting down.
CCATCGATTGTTGGTTTAATCCAAGAAATTTTGCAACTCCTCAAGTTGGCAACATGAGAATGACCACTCATGATGTTAATCCTCGTAGGGGGAGTGTTCTAACAAGAGACCAAGGACCCAAAAATATTTGGGTTCCTAGGGCAAACTGATTATGATTGCAGGGATGTCCAAAGGCCACCAAAACGCCAATCTGGTATTTGGACAGTGGATGCTCTCGGCACATGACCGTGACAAGAAGCCTACTTCAGAATTATTCTCCAGTGTTGAATGGACCAAAGGTCATCTTTGGAGGTTCAGACCGCGGGATAACTAAAGGCTACGGTATGATCACTAACGGTAGTGTATCCTTTTCAGATGTAGCTTATGTTGAGGGATTGAAACACAATCTTATATGCATAAGCCAACTATGCAACAAAGGATACATAGTTGAATTTCACGCTGACAAGTGCCTGATAAAGTTTGTTGACAATATGGAAACAATTCTATCTAGCACTCGAAGCAGGAATATATTTTGTTTATATTTCATTTGTATAGATTCTTCTACACCAGTGTGTCTTTGGGCAAAAGATAGTGCGTCTCTTGGTGACCAATGACACAAGAGGTTAGCACATATTAATTTTAAAACTATTAATAAATTATTCTCCCAAAACTTATTACGTGATGCCCCGAATGTCAAGTACGTCAAAGATAGACCTTGTCATGCATGCGTAAAAGGGAAACAAATAAGGGATACCTTTAGAAGCATTATTGACAAAAATTCAAGTAGATGTCTCCATCTACTTCATATGGACTTGTTTGGTCCACTGCAAATTAGAAGCTTGGGAGGTAAGGAATATACATTGGTTATTGTTGATGATTACTCGCGCTTTGCGTGGGTGTTCTTTCTGAAACACAAGTCAGATACCTTTGACATCTTTACTAATTTTGTAAGGCAGGTCCAGAATGAATACAACTGTTCCATAGTCAAAATCAGAAGTGACAATGGAACAGAGTTCAAATCTAGGACCATGACAGAATTCCGTGAAAGCCTAGGTGTTGGAACACCCTATTACTATTTGGACCAGGATGACTATATTTCTATAGGGATTGTATGCTGTGACCTCCATGCTGTTATATAGGTCACATAGGCTAGTTAGAGTAGTCTTCAGCTCGACGCATAGTCGACTTCAGCTCGACGCAGAGTCGATCTCAGCTCGACGCAGAGTCGACCTCTGCTCGACGCAGAGTCGATCTCAGCTCGACGCAGAGTCGACCTCAGCTCGACGTGGAGTCGACCTCAGCTCGACGTGGTGTCGACCTCAGCTCGACGTTCCGTCGATCCCAGCTCTGCTTACAGAAAACACTCTCTGACCAACGTGTGTCGTGCTCAGATCGACGTTTTTCTGTGAGCTCGACGCCTTCCAGACTTCCGTCGATTTTGGATAGGAATTCAAATTCCTTCTGACAGGCAATTAATGCTGAAGAATTTATTGGCCGTTACAGCATATCTGGTGCATGGCTCAAGGAATTTTCTAAGGAATGTCTGCCTGTCATTTCCTTTGAGGCATGGACAGTTAAGGAAAGTAATCAATGCTGACTTCCAACGGCTATCAAAGAAAGGAAGAAGAAGACTCAAATATATTCTCTCTTGGACAATAATAAGAAGATACAGAGAATACACAAAAAAAAGAAGAGAACAACAATACAAGACTTCTCATCTTTCTCTCAGTGAAAAAATTATTTCTGAAAGACTCTCTTACAGAAAATCTGATTGCTTCAGACACCTCCATCCAACTCACTTGGATCATTCTTTGCTGGAGCAAATCAGACCTTTGAAGACCTGTCACCCTTGTGCAGAGCTCTCCTTCCTGAACCTCATCTTGATCTCAGGGGGAGCTTTGACAACAACTTCAGATCCACTTCTGCTTCTCTTTGCTTGTTGAAAAGAGAAGACAACTTCATTCTTTTTCTTTTTCTTTCTGTACAGGGTTCTAACTCCCTTCAAAAGTTACTTTTGGTTTTGCTGAAACCTGGTCAAAATCAGCTTCTGTTGGTTTGTGAGAACCTGATCAAAAACTCTCTGGTGCTCAAGACACCTGATCAACTCATCTTGAAGTGGATTCCTATCAAGGGTGATAGAAGAGTGGATGTACCCAGATTTGGGGAACCACTATAGCTCCTTGTGTCATCTGGATTGCTTGCCCCTTTCTGTGTTTTGCTTTGTGCTGTGAATTTATTTTTTACTCTGATTACTTGCTATAGCACCATACACTAAGTAAAGTAAAGATTTTCTCTGCAAGTTTTTATTTGGAAAATTATTTTAAATAACTCTATTCACCCCCCTCTAGAGTTAGGAGTGATCTTATCCTGCACTTTCAATTGGTATCAGAGGAAGGTTGATCATTCATACAGGCTAACACCTGGATCAAAAGATCTCTGATAAGATCATTTCCCTCAAAGGGTTACTTTTCTTAGTTTTACTTATCTTTTAAAACTCATGGCACAAAACAAGGACTTTGCTAGCACCAGACCTCCTATGTGCAATCTATCTAAGTTTGCACTATGGAAGGCAAGGATTAGACTTTATATGAACTCTTTTGATGAAGACATCTTCAATTCTGTATTGACAGATTGTCCAAGACCTCCCACAGGAACAAGTACATCAGCTGTTCCTCCTCCTTCAGGGACTGATGCTGACATAAAGAAGTGGAAGGCAGCAGATGCTAAAGCCATGAACATCTTGGCTCAAACCATGTCAGATGACATTTTCCAGAAGGTAGCAGATTGCAATACTGCCAAGGAGATCTGGGAAAAACTCTCAGAAATTGTATCAGGTTCTGCAGATGAAAGAAAGGATAGGAGATCCTATCTCATCACACAGTATGAAAACTTCAAAAAGGCAGAGTCTGAGTCAGTTGCTGACATGTACAACAGACTGAGCCTAATCATAAGTGAACTTAGATCACTAGAGAAGGACATATCTCTTACTGAGATAAATGACAAGATACTGACTTGTTTCCCTAGCTCTTGGGACTCAAGAATATGGTCAATTAAAGATGGAAGAAATGTCTGTGAGCTATCCACAGAAGCTCTTCTAGGAAAGCTCAAGAGCTATGAGCAATTTATTAAGAAAAGAGAAGAAGAGCAGAAGACATCCACACCAACAGAGAAGGCTGAGAAAACTATTGCCTTCAAAGCACAGGAAGAAGAACCTAAAGAAAAGGTGTTGGGAAATGAAGAGCTTATGAGCCTACTGGTCAAGAGGTTCAATAAGCTAAATAAAAGGAACTTCAGAAGATGGTCATCCAAAGACAAAGACAAGCCAAGGTATGACAGATCCAATAATAAAGATATTATCTGCTTTGGTTGCAGGAAACCAGGACACATCTTCCCAAACTGTCCAGAAAATCAAGACAAGGACAGAAGGGACAAGAAGGAAAGGAAGGATAAAAGGAAGGACAAGGAGTCAAGGAAATACCATGACAAGCCTTCCTCCAGCAACAGCAAGCACACCAGGAAAGGATTTGTGGCTGAATCCTGGAGTGACTCTGATGAGTCTGATTCATCATCCAGTTCTAGTGATGATGAGGATGATGCAGAAGAAAAGGGATTCTGCATGATGGCCATCAGTGCATCTCAAAAGAACACTGATTCAGAGCCTGAGGCTGACTATCCATCTGATCAGGAACTTACTGAGGATCAGGTAATAGATTCATTTGACTTTACTTCTGATGATTTCAAATCTGAGTTTAAATCTATGTGCATTGACTTAATTGAGTCTCAAAAGCTGATTAAAACTCTAAATGAACAATTAATTGAATGCAAATCCATTAACTCAGATAACCTTAGACTCTTAGAAGAGTTGAAGCAGTGTGGGGAGGAGATAGCTTCACTGAAAAGTGAGCTATCTAAGGCCAAACAATTTGAAGAAACCCTTAATGGGAGAAGTATCAAATTGATGGACATCACAAGTACAGTGAACTCAAGATTGAATGGTTCACTGGGCTTGGGTGCTTCATCCAGCCAACCCATAGTGCTGACAACTCCAATCAAATTTACCAGTGAGAAAGGTAAAGGAGTCTTGATAGTGGCTAGGAAGAATGCTGACTTAACCCAGGAAACTGGACAAAAAATGTCGAACGAAGCTCGACGGACGTCGACCAGAGCTCGACGTAATCGCAAGAAAACGTCGAACCCAGGTCAACGCCCTCTACTCTCTGAACAAAGCAAGACCTTGCCGTCGAACGGAGCTCGACGCACTCACTTGAGTCCGTCGACCGAAGCTCGACGTGCGTCGAGCCGAGTTCAGAGCAAAACCCAGTTCTCAAGGGTTAACTCAAATTTCAATTCTAGCTCCACATCTCATTTCTTTAACCCTTATGCTGAATGGATCATACCTCCTAGGAGATATCATCCTGTAGGCTATAAGAGTCAACCTGAGATGTCCTTCATTTCAGAATTTAAGGGATATCAACCTAGGCCCAAGGTTAACTGGGTCAAAAACAAATAAGCTGTTTTTGTGCAGGTAAAGACCTATCCAAGTGAGAACCATCAATGGTATCTGGATAGTGGGTGCTCAAAGCACATGACAGGAGACAAGGACAACCTCACTTCCTTCAAAACCAAGCTTGGACCCAAAGTAATTTTTGGAGACTCAAGCTTTGGAACTACAAAAGGATATGGGACAGTTCAAATTGGCTTAGTCACTTTCAAAAAGGTGGCATATGTTGAAGGACTCAAACACAACCTGATAAGCATCAGTCAATTGTGTGATGAAGGATACCAAGTAACCTTTAACAAAGCCATATGCAAAGTCAAGTCAGTGGACAACACAACTGTGTTGACAGGTAACAGAAGAGGTAACATTTACTTAGTGGATTTTCATTCACCTGTAGTAGATATTTGCCTGTTTAACTCCATTTCAAAACCAAACATCTTGTGGCATAAAAGATTAGGACATGTGAACCTTAGAACCATTGCTAAGTTATCCCAAGACAACCTTGTTAGAGGACTGCCTTCTGGTCCCTACAAGAAGGAAGGACTTTGCAAGGCCTGTCAATTAGGCAAGCAAACCAAAAACAGTTTCAAGTCACTTAATAAGAGTGACTCACCTAGAATCTTGTACTTATTGCACATGGACCTTTTTGGACCAATTAATGTACAAAGCCTAGGAGGGAAATCTTATGCTTTAGTAATTGTAGATGACTTCTCAAGATTCACTTGGGTGTTCTTTCTGAGGAAGAAGTCTGATAACTTCAAAATTTTGACAGATTTTCTCAAAGGCATACAGATTGAGTTCAATACTCACATTGCCCTGATCAGAAGTGATCATGGGACAGAGTTTGATTCTCTTCTTATGCTAGAGTTCTGCCAGAATGAAGGTATCAGGCATACTTTCTCAGCTCCTAGAACTCCTCAACAAAATGGGGTAGTTGAAAGGAAAAACAGAACCCTTATTGAATCTGCCACAACATTGTTGACAGATGCTCACCTTCCTCTAACCTTTTGGGCAGAGGCTGTGAACACCTCCAACTATGTTCTGAATAGAAGCCTGATACATAAGCTAAAGGGTAAGACTCCTTATGAGCTACTCAAAGGGAAGAAACCTAAAGTGAACTACTTCAAAATATTTGGTTGCATTTGTTTCATTCACAATAATGACAAGAAATACCTAGCTAAATTTGAAGCCAAAGCTGATGAAGGAGTGTTTATGGGATACTCCATGACTAGCAAGGCTTATAGGGTTTTTAACAAGTGCACAAATAAAATTGAAGAATCCATGCATGTTACATTTGATGAAACTAACATGTTTTATAAGGAGAAGGAGACTTCTACCATAAGCAATTTGCAAGAACATTCAATTTCAGAAAATCTGAAGCAGCTTACCATCAAAGACAAAGGGTCATCACCTTCACCAATTCAACAAGTCACTGAACTTAGTGACAATGAAGAGGAATTTCAAGTTCTGGAAAGTTCAAAGGGCCAACAAATTGAAGAACCAGTTGTTGTTCCACAAGAGGAAACAACAACACAGGTTGGTGCATCATCAACACCCCTTGTTGATCTAGCAACAACAAGAGATCACCCAATCTCACAAGTGATTGGAGATATCTCAGTGGGTGTGCAAACAAGGAATCAAGTTAACCAAAATATTATGCACACCTGCTTCCTTTCTCAAATTGAGCCTCAAACCATACAAGATGCAGAGCAAGATCCAAACTGGATCATTGCAATGCAAGAAGAGTTGAATCAATTTGAGAGGAATAAAGTTTGGAAATTAGTACCAAGACCAAGGAACCAGCAAATTGTTGGAACCAAATGGGTATTCAGAAACAAATTGGATGATCAAGGAATAATTGTGAGAAACAAGGCAAGACTTGTTGCACAAGGGTATTGCCAAGAAGAAGGAATTGATTATGACCAAACCTTTGCACCAGTTGCAAGGTTGGAGGCCATAAGAATCTTCCTTGCATATGCAGCTCACAAGAGATTCAAGGTATATCAGATGGATGTCAAGAGTGCATTCCTCAATGGAGACATCAAGGAAGAAGTCTATGTAAAGCAACCTCCAGGTTTTATCTCTCCAACTTTTCCTGATCATGTATTTAAACTGCATAAAGCTTTATATGGTCTCAAGCAAGCTCCTAGAGCATGGTATGAGACCTTAGCTTGTTTTTTGTTGGAAAATGATTTTAAAAGGGGTAGTGTAGACCAAACTCTTTTTGTTAGAACCCATAGGTCCCATACCCTACTAGTACAAGTTTATGTAGACGACATCATATTTGGATCTACTGATTCAAATTTATGCAAAAAGTTCTCACAACTTATGCACTCAAAGTTTGAAATGAGTAGCATGGGTGAGCTTGCTTTCTTTCTTGGATTGCAAGTTAAACAACATGTGGATGGCATTTTCATTTCTCAAACCAAGTATGCAAGAGAACTGGTTAAGAAATTTGGAATGTCTGAAGCATCATCCATGAAAACACCTATGCCTACAAATGCTGTTTTAGATGCTGATGAATCTGGAAAACCAGTTGATCAGACAAACTATAGAGCAATCATTGGCTCATTACTTTATCTAACAGCTACTAGACCAGATATAATGTTTGCCACATGCATTTGTGCTAGATTTCAAGTAAGCCCTAGAGAGTCCCACCTCACATTAGTTAAGAGGATTCTTAGGTATGTAAAAAGTTGTCCTAATCTAGGTCTCTGGTATCCACATGACTCAGGATTTGATCTAACTGGATTTTCAGATTCTGATTATGCTGGATGTAGAGTAGACAGGAAAAGCACCAGTGGAACTTGTCAATTTCTTGGTGATAGACTTGTCTCCTGGTTTTGTAAGAAACAAACCTCTGTGTCCACATCAACTGCTGAAGCTGAATACATGGCTGCAGGTAGTTGTTGCTCACAGATTTTGTGGATTCAAAACCAGCTCCTAGACTATGGGTACAACTTAGAGATGTCTAAAATCTTTTGTGATAATACCAGTGCAATATCTATTGCTCAAAATCCAGTTCTCCATAGTAGGACTAAGCACATAGAAATCAGACATCACTTCTTAAGGGACAATGTAGAAAAGAAGAAAATTGCACTAGAATACATTTCCACTGAACTACAGAGAGGAGATATCTTCACCAAACCCTTGGATGAAAAGAAGCACCTCTTTTTCCTCAATCAGTTGGGAATGCTAGATGGAGACAGCATAAATTAAAACTCCAAGATTTTGAAACCCATAATTAACAGGAATAAGAAAAATTTCATTTCAAAATTTCCCTGTCTGAGTGGTTGTTCTGAGCTCTGAACTAAGCTCGACGCTGCGTCGAACGGAGATCGACGGTCCGTCGCCCTCAAAAGCGTCGAACGTCGAACTCAGCTTCTAGCATCGAACTGAGTTCACAGCTTCCTGGCTTCTTGAGTTTTTCTCTCCCCGGTCGACGTCTTCGTTCAACGTCGACCTGAGCTCGACGTATAGCTTCAGCCAAAGCGTCGAACGTCGACCTAAGCTGGACGCTGTTGAGTCGTTTCAGTTCTCCTAGAGCCCTTGAGCGTCGAACTGAGCTCGACGTTCTTTCCTTTTCTGCGTCGAACCCTAAGTATAAAATCATTTTTTCTCCGTCGTTCGCAGTTGCGCTTTCATATTTCTCTGCTCAAGCTTTCTCCCTCCAAATACTATACTTTTGATCTTGGAAGGTACTCTTTCTTTTGCAGGACAATGGCAATTACAGCAGGAGCTCTGGCGGCTATGAAGTTCGACTCTGGTTTCGACATTGATTTCGATTCTTTTGATGGATCTCCACAACACTTTCTGGATATACTGAATCTTTTCAAGGAGCAGCAGCTAGTCCACTTTATGTCTACCAGGATACCCCTCCCCGAATCAGAAATTAAAGAATGGTGTCTTACAGCAATCATTTCAGATAACAACATCTTGACTGGGAAGATTGCAGGAAATGAGGTAGCCATCTCACCTCAAGTCATTACAGAAGCCTTCAACTTTGCTGCTGGAGATGATGATATAGAACTATCAGTGGAAGAGTATACCTTGATGCTGGACAGGATGGGGCATGCTGCTGGTAACCCCTCCAAACTCCTTAAAATTAACCTAGCAATTGAGTACAAGTTATTAGCAGATATAACTGGAAAGGTGATCTGTGCAAAGAGAACTGCACATGATGCAATAACAAGGCATCAGTTTTGCCTCATGGCTGCTCTAATGGATAAGAAACATCCCAACTGGGGATTAATTGTGTTTGATATGCTTAAGAAAAAGTTGGATAAAAGCTCTGTCCATTTTGGAAGAGTTCTTGGGTTGATTCTCAACCACTGCTGCCCCCAACTGCTGGTGTCCTCCAAGAAGCACATAAATGCTTCCAAGAGGCTCACATGTGCTTTAATTGGCAAATGGGACAGGAGAATCGTGAATCCCAGGGCAGCAGCAGCCATGAAATCCTCTGCAGACACCAGGACTATAGAGGTCACTTCCCCTCAGTCCACTGGTCCAGAAGAAGGGATTATGCCATCTCTCTCCCTCACCCTTCCATCCACCTTCATCCCCTCAACCTCACTTATCTCATCCTCTCAAACTCTACCCTCCTCCATATCCACCATTGCCTTCTCCCTTCCTCCTCAAACTACTTTCCTTCCAATAAATTTGGATTCCACCCCTCATGAGGATATCTTTTCTCTTGACATGCATGAAGACTCATTCATGGATGCTTCTACCTCCTCTCCTCATGACTTCCTCAATTCATCTACCTTTTCCGACTTACTCTTCTCCTCCATTCAGGAACAAGCTACACCTCCTCTGTCTGTTCCTCTCTCAACATCTTCTTCATTCTCAGCTTCTGCTACTCCCTCTACCTCTACTCAAGTTCCCCTTGAGCAAGTAGCCCTCCTGCCCTTAGCCAATCAACTTTTTGATCTTCTGTCTCCTAGGCTCTCCTCCCTTTTGGATGCCAAGCTGGCTCCTCTCCTACTTTCATTGAGAGCTCTTTCTGCCTCTGTCTCCTCCCTTTCCTCCCATTTGGCACGCCCTTCTTCTGGGGGCCTAGAGTCAGCTGCCCCTGATTCTAGGCAGGGGGAGATGTCAGCAGAAGAAGAGCTGCCTCCTTCTTCAGTTCAGATTGCTCAGACTCCTTCAGAGACAGTATCAGTTACTTGTTCACAGACAGTGTCTGCTGCAGAAGATCAAATGGTATCTGAGGCCTCTCCTCCAGTTTCAGAGCAGCAAATCAGCAGTGCCTTAGACATTCAGTCTTTGGCAGCTTCTCTTCAGATCTTCTCTCCTCCAGCTTCAATACAAGAAGACCTTGATATAGCAGAAAAACAGCTTCAAGAAGATATGTCCAGGGCTATTGTCCCCTTCCAGAAGGTCTTGACTTCTGATTTAGCAGTGGTAGCAGTGGCTCCTGTTAGTGTTGGATTTGGTGTGGTAGTCTCTGCTGAGACTTCAGGTGAAGTGACTGAGACACCTGATGCTGCAGAGGCCAATATCTCCCAAGCTCTTCAGGAACCAGTCTCCTCAGCCTCTATGGTTTTTGAGGCTGTGCCCTCTCCTGCAGTGGTTGCTTCCTCCTTCCCACTGACAGCAGAGCCTCCTTTAGTCTCTTCCTCAGCAGCTCCAGCCTCCATCAGCTTTCCCCTCTCCAAAAGAAAATACATAGATCCATATGAAGAATCACAAAGTTCTGAAGATGAGTTTGCCACAGATTCTGATGACTCCTCTGCAACTATTGCAAGGAAGAGGAAAGCCAGATCAAAAGCCTTGAAAAGAGTACCTTCTGCCAGAGCTACAGATCATGACATTCCCTATTACATCAAATATAATTGTGAAATCACAGAGCCTTGGATGCAGTACTCTCAGAATCAGAGAAAGGCAATGAAGAAGAAGAGAAAATTCAATGAAGGTCCATCTAAACCAGTCCATCAGCCTCCACCTCCACCTCCTCCTGATGCAGGTGCAGGTGCTAGTCTTTCTTCAAAACCAGCCCCTTCAGCTCTTCATGGAAAAACTTATCAAGCCAGAAGATATCAAGGAAGTAGCCAGCAAAGGGGAGGTCAACAAAGAGGAAATTATAAAGGCAGGCAGTCCAGGGGAAGAACCTTTGATCCAACCTCTGGTCCCTATCCCTATAGGCCTAGAGTTGACCTCACTCCAAGAACTTCCCAAGAATCATCCTCTAACAAATTTGAACCAGCTGTCCCCTTTGAAGATCCTACCAAGACTCCTGCTTACTGGAAAGCAAGGATGACAGAAATGGCTGCCTTAAATGAGATCAGCAAAGCCAGAGAAAGAGGACTGGATACATCTCATATCAGTACTATGTCAGAACAAAGAAGAGAAGAATTGGAAAAGTATGGCTCAAAGAAATTTTTTGATTCAGACAGATACATGGAACTCCACCCTGCAGCTGTACCACCCAGTGCTAGAGATCAAAAATCTTTAGGTGCAGCTGATGACTTCAGATCTAAAAAGGAAGCTTCCAATCCAAACAGAGAAATCATCTTCAAAAAGAGTGATCAAGACAAAGCATCAAAGGACAAGTAAAGTAAGGTATTCTGACACTTTCTATATTCTGGACTCAGGACATTTAAACAATTCTGCTGCTATATAGTGCTTCATATATGCTGCATATTATTCTGTTATGTCTGGTTGTATTATATTGTGTTGTATCTGCTTTATTTCTTTTCTTTGATTCCCTAAAATTCATGTAAATAGTAATCCTAATCCAAATAGGGGGAGATTGTTGGAACACCCTATTACTATTTGGACCAGGATGACTATATTTCTATAGGGATTGTATGCTGTGACCTCCATGCTGTTATATAGGTCACATAGGCTAGTTAGAGTAGTCTTCAGCTCGACGCATAGTCGACTTCAGCTCGACGCAGAGTCGATCTCAGCTCGACGCAGAGTCGACCTCTGCTCGACGCAGAGTCGATCTCAGCTCGACGCAGAGTCGACCTCAGCTCGACGTGGAGTCGACCTCAGCTCGACGTGGTGTCGACCTCAGCTCGACGTTCCGTCGATCCCAGCTCTGCTTACAGAAAACACTCTCTGACCAACGTGTGTCGTGCTCAGATCGACGTTTTTCTGTGAGCTCGACGCCTTCCAGACTTCCGTCGATTTTGGATAGGAATTCAAATTCCTTCTGACAGGCAATTAATGCTGAAGAATTTATTGGCCGTTACAGCATATCTGGTGCATGGCTCAAGGAATTTTCTAAGGAATGTCTGCCTGTCATTTCCTTTGAGGCATGGACAGTTAAGGAAAGTAATCAATGCTGACTTCCAACGGCTATCAAAGAAAGGAAGAAGAAGACTCAAATATATTCTCTCTTGGACAATAATAAGAAGATACAGAGAATACACAAAAAAAAAGAAGAGAACAACAATACAAGACTTCTCATCTTTCTCTCAGTGAAAAAATTATTTCTGAAAGACTCTCTTACAGAAAATCTGATTGCTTCAGACACCTCCATCCAACTCACTTGGATCATTCTTTGCTGGAGCAAATCAGACCTTTGAAGACCTGTCACCCTTGTGCAGAGCTCTCCTTCCTGAACCTCATCTTGATCTCAGGGGGAGCTTTGACAATAACTTCAGATCCACTTCTGCTTCTCTTTGCTTGTTGAAAAGAGAAGACAACTTCATTCTTTTTCTTTTTCTTTCTGTACAGGGTTCTAACTCCCTTCAAAAGTTACTTTTGGTTTTGCTGAAACCTGGTCAAAATCAGCTTCTGTTGGTTTGTGAGAACCTGATCAAAAACTCTCTGGTGCTCAAGACACCTGATCAACTCATCTTGAAGTGGATTCCTATCAAGGGTGATAGAAGAGTGGATGTACCCAGATTTGGGGAACCACTATAGCTCCTTGTGTCATCTGGATTGCTTGCCCCTTTCTGTGTTTTGCTTTGTGCTGTGAATTTATTTTTTACTCTGATTACTTGCTATAGCACCATACACTAAGTAAAGTAAAGATTTTCTCTGCAAGTTTTTATTTGGAAAATTATTTTAAATAACTCTATTCACCCCCCTCTAGAGTTAGGAGTGATCTTATCCTGCACTTTCACTAGGTATCTTTCATGAGTTTTCCTCTCCTCGCACTCCACAGCAAAATGGAGTAGCTGAGAGAAGGAACAGAACACTCATAGAGGCCTGCAGAACTATGTTGAGTGATGCTTCACTACCGGAATACTTATGGACTAAAGCTGTCAATACTGCATGCCACATGCAAAATCGAGCACTCATCAATAAGAATCAGGATAAGACACCTTATGAACTTCTAAAAGGCAGGAAACCAACTATTTCATATTTTAGAATTTTTGGCTGTAAATGCTTCGTGCTTAACAATGGTAAGTATCATACTACCAAATTTAGTGAGAAAAGTTTTGAAGGTATTTTTGTAGGTTATAGTAGCCATAGTAAGACATACATGATTTTCAATAGAAAAACTCTGGTTGTAGAGGAATCCATACATGTTGTATTTGATGAGACGAGCTTGCTGCAAAGAAAATCGTCTAGTGTGCTTGTTGAAGATACAGGTACAAGGATTAAATAGATCATCTTGGATGAACCAACTGAAGGTGAAAGAGAAAAGTTCTTCAAGATCACTACTCCAACCCCCATTGGAGAGGCAGATGATCAAGATGAAGAAAACATCCAAGTTGATGAAGTCACTCTAGTGGCTGAAGAAGTTCCAGATGCTAGAAATCTAGAGCTCAGACATCTGAAGGATCATCCATTGGACCAGATCATAGGAGATCCGCGGGATGGTGTCAGAACTCGTCGAGGTACAACTTACGAGAATTTATATTTAAGTTTTCTTTCACAGGTTGAACCAAAGAAGTTTGAGGAAGCCAACTCAGACGCATCATGGATCTTGGCCATGGAAGAAGAACTGAACCAGTTCAAGCGATGCAAAGTTTGGAAACTAGTTCCTAGACCCAAAGGTAAGAATGTTATCAGAACGAAGTGGGTCTATCAGAACAAGTTGGATAAGGATGGAACAATCATAAAGAACAAGGTCAGAATCGTCGCCAAAGGATATCGTCAAGAAGAAGGGATCGACTTCGACCAAACATACACTCTAGTGGCAAGGCTGGAGGCCATCAGACTGTTCCTAGCTTATGCTGCACTGAAGGGCTTCACTATCTACCAAATGGACGTGAAGTCCGCCTTCCTAAATGGTGACATAAATGAAGAAGTGTACGTGGAACAGCCCCCGGGTTTTGTTGATCCTAACTTTCCTGAGTATGTTTATTTGTTATCGAAAGCGCTGTATGGTTTGAAACAAGCTCGTCGAGCTTGGTACAAAACGCTATCTACCTTTCTCCTTAAGAATAAGTTCACAAGGGGAAAGATAGATAAGACATTATTTCTTAGGGAAATTAAAGGCAAGATTTTGCTAGTGCAAATCTATGTCGATGACATTATTTTTGGTTCTACAGACGAAAACCTCTGCAAAAAGTTTTCCAAACTTATGCAAGGGAAGTTTGAAATGAGTAGTATGAGAGAGCTAAAGTATTTCTTAGGACTTCAGGTGAAAGAATCTGAAGATGGAATTTTCATCTCACAAACGAAGTTCACCAAGGATTTGATTAAGAAATTCAGAATGGAGAGCGCAACCTCTATGAGGACTCCAATGGCCTCAGCTATGTCTTTGGATAAGGATGATAAAGGGAAACCTTTTGATGAAACCAAATACAGAAGCATAGTTGGATCCTTGCTCTACCTTACTACTAGTAGACCAGACATAATATTCTCTACATATGTCTGTGCTAGATTCCAAGTGTACTATAAGGAATCTCACTACGATGTTGCAAAGCGAATCTTGAGATACCTTAAAGGTATACCAAATCTTGGCTTATGGTACCCAAAAAGTAATGACAGCGAACTAATTGGCTTCTCAGATGCAGACTTTGTAGGTAGCAAAGATGACAGGAAAAGCACTTTTGGGACATTGTTAGTTCCTTGGAAGAAGGCTTATCTCATGGAGCAGCAAAAAGCAAAATTGTGTCGCAATCTCAACGGTCGAGTCAGAGTATATCTCTGCCGGCAGTTGTTGTGCACAATTGCTTTGGCTAAAGAACCAGCTAAAAGATTACAATATGAAGGTTAAAGACATTCCGTTGTTCTGCGACTCCTCCAGCGCAATAGCAATTACAAACAACCCAGTCTCGCACAGCCGGACAAAGTATATCGAGCTCAGATATCACTTCATCTGGGAGCATGTGGAGCAAGGGGATGTGGATCTGCAGTACGTGCCAACAGATCGATAAGTTGCAGACATTTTCACAAAGCCATTGGATGAGACCAAGTTCAATTTCTTCAAAATTGAACTTGGGATACTGAATAAAGAAGGATAGATCAAAGGGAATCAGTTCAAAGCTCAAGAATCGAGGAAACTTCAAAAAGGTCAGAAATTTCTTAAGTGGAAGACAGTTCTCGAGAACTATTATTACTTCTCGAAAAGCATGAAATTAGTTCTCGAAAACTTCAAGTCAACTTCTCGAGAACAGAAAATCTGTCTCTCGAGAGGCACTTAAAGTTCTCAAAAACAAGTCCTTTACTTCTCGAGAACTACAATGATACTTCTCGAGAACTACCCTACCTCTCGAGAAATGCCATGTCAATTTTCGATTTATGTCAATTTCTACTATTTTGAAAACCGCTCGATTTTTGCCTTAATCCAAGGGTTAATTTAGTTTAGTTAGACATCTAATCAGCATTACAAGGGTTATATATATAAAATGTTAGAATCCCAAATTCAACTGAAATTTCAAACTCGACTCTCTCGAAAACTCTTCGTCTTCCGCCGACCAGTGCTTCGACGCCGCCGCCTTGTCGCTCTCCATCCTTCGCTGTCGTTCATCTCAATGGCCCAGCAGTTCAAAATCAGCATCGGCAGTGAGCTAGTAGTAGCAGGGATAGCAGAGCTTTTAGAGGATTTCAGAAATCTTCTTCTTCTCCTGGACACAGCAGGTTTGACATTCGTCCTATCAGAACCTTGCAAGATTTTATTTCCTGAGGTAGAAGAGTTCTTCAGAAATGTTAAGATAAGGAGAAATGGCACTGTCCTGAAGTCCAAAGTCAAGGGTATTAAAATTAAGTTGAGCCCGACCATAGTGTCCCGAATTCTCAGATTACCTCATGTAGATGATGTAGATGAAATAACAGGAGATGACAATGACAGAACCTGTCATTTCTGTGGAGTTCCAGATGACATTACTTCTCTTAGGAGGACTTCTTTGAATGATGTTAGCAAACTTTTAGTAGACATTATTGACAAAATTCTGTGGTGCAGAACAGGGTCAATAGGGTTTATTACAAATGACTTCTTCAATATCATGGCTGCCATAGTCTGCAGGAAAAGATTTCCTTATGGTTTGATGATTTTTGACTTGATTAGAGACAACATAAGAGAACCAAAATTTGCTAGGATAATCTACCTGATGTTGCATGAGATTGATCCAATTGTCTTCAAGACTTCTAAAGGCACTCTAATCCATCACCTGAAGAAGATCTCCCTAGCCTCCATTCATAGATGGGAGTTAAAGCTGAAGAATCCAAAGCAGCTGGCCAAAGAGCTTGCAACCCCTGCTAAAGAGGTCAGGACCCCATCTCCCTCCTCTCATAAGGTTGTTGAACCCTCTGGTGCAACAACTCAGGGGGAGCCTGCAACCTCAGTTCTAGATGTCAGACTTCCTTCTCCTCCTCCAGCCAGATCACCAGCAAGTTCACCCATCAGAAGTCCTGTCAGGAGCCCAGTAAGATCTCGAACCAAGTCCCTAGAGGAAGACATTTCAGATAATACCATCTCAGATGATCAAGTGCAAGAAACCCTCAAATCTATTGCTGAAGATATTGATAGTATGATCAAAGAACTGACTTCAGATGAACCTCTTCCTTCTCTACACAAGGAAACTGCTGAAGAGCCATCAAAGGATCCTTCTCCATCACCAGTTCCATCTCCATCACCAGCACATACTCCATCTCCAATACCGACCCAATTCTCAAACTGCTCAATCCCCATCTGCTAAGAAAGATCTACCAGATACCATTCTTCTTTTTGATGAAGATAGAATTTCTCCAGAGCCTGTTGAAGCTCCTCTAAGGACACTTGACTTCTCCATGCCTACTTTCCTTGATGAAGAAGGAGATGCATTCACTCATACTGTCAGATCTAAAAGTTCTGTAGTGATTGATGAGATTCCTCCATGCACTGCACCTCCTCTTGCTGTTACTGCTACTGCTGCCCCTATCAATTCAGATATTCTCAGTAAGATTGAATTCCTGCTGGCAGAACAAATAAATATTTTGATGAATCTCTGAAGACAGTCCAAGACAAAGTCACTGCTCTAGAAAAAGAGATGAGCAGAGGATTTGCAGAAATCAAGCACAACACAGACTCCCTCAAAGAATTTTTTCAGATTGGTGGAAAAGATATAGACCGCACCATTACTAGTGTTGGTTAGGTAATAGACCAATCTATAACTCTTGCTAACAATTAGAATCAGTTAGAGAAGAAAGCCCAGGAACATGTTATGAAAATCTGTGAAGAAGTGGGAACCTTCAAGGAAGATGCCATAAAAATGCTATGTGTAGAATTCAGAAAGGGGGAGATCCTGGTGAAAGAACATGTTGAAAAACTTGTGGATAAGTTTACTGCTGCTGCAAACACAGCTTGGTCTTAAAAGATAAGTGAAATCAATAATAATGTTTTAGAGCAAATTCAATATGTGAAATTTCATACCTATGACACCTTAGTCTGGATGCACAACCAAATATTCCCTGAATTTCAGGTTGATCCTAATATCTTTCCTCTTAACCTGAACCCACTTGCTGAAGGACAGTCCAGTCAGATGCCAGCTCAGATGCAACAACCTCAGATGCCCTGCTTCTCTCCTAGGCCAGAAGATCAGGATCCTCCTCCTGCTTCTTATGACCAAGTATGGGATGATATTTTTCCTCAAGGTTTACCTGAGATCAACACCTCTAAGAAAAGGAAGTATGGGGAAGGCCCCTCAGCCATCAAAACCATTCCCAAGCAAGATTTTGAGAAAAGAAAGGCATAAGAGTTTGCTGAAGTTTGGAGTCCTACCTCCAAGTTACTGATTCTTGATACTCTCAAGTTAGTAATGGACTATAATGAAAATAGGAGTCTCCACTACAGCTCTACTGAGTGGGAACTTTATGAGAAGTCCATGACTAAAAGAAGGATATATGACAGAGAGTATGACAAGAATAATCCCAAGGCCCCTCCAAAACCTCCAAGATACTACCCAAAGCGTTTTAACTACCAGAGGAGACAACAGGAGAAGCATGACAGACAACATCAGAGCTAGAGATGATTTTTCTACTAATACTTGTTTTTGAGACTATGGAAGAAATGATGTTGAATTGGAAATCTAAAACATTATATATATATATATATATATATACAATTTCTAGTTTTGCTAATTGTGTGTTTAATTTTTCTATCTTGCTTTTGATTTTTATTCTTCATTTACAGTTCTTTCTTTATTGGTGTAATTCACCTTAGTGTAGAGGGTTCTAACTTCTACAAATAGGGGGAGATTGTTGGGTATTGCATCCACAATAACCCAGATTTGCATGAAGTCACCCTTGAACTAAGATGAATTAAGTTGTATTTGATATCTTGGTTTAAGTTATGTGTTTGCAGATCATCATTGCTAAGTGTAGACCAATGTCAGTCTAGAGTGGGTCATGAACACATGACCATATAGTGTAATCTCTCATTGTGTGATCCAAGGTGTTGACTCATGTGTAGCCTCTCAATTGGGATACATTTCATATTCAAGCACTTGGATCAAGGAATGAAGATTGGATTCTTGATGACTGAAGAAAATTTTCTAAGTCCAGAATTTCTCTAAGTCCACTTCTCGAGAAGTCCATGATAGTTCTCGAGAAGTAGACTTAGGAGAACTCGAAAAGTTCCTCTAGTTCTCGAGAAGCCGTGACTAGTTCTCGAGAAACCTTTTATAGTTCTCGAGAAGTCTGTCTAAGGTTATCGAGAAGTCCCAGCCTTTACTTCTCGAGTAGTCAGAGACAGCCGCAAAATTATTCTAAGTCCCTCTCTCGAGAAGTCAGCGTGGTTCTCGAGTATACGGTTTGGCTTTCGAGTAATGGTTCTCAAGAAGTCTAGTTAGTTCTCGAGAAGCTTCACATAACTCTTAAGTAGACTCAACGCCTTTTGTTCTCGAGTACTAACTTAAGTCCAGAAAGTCTAGTTCTCGAGAAGTCAGCCTGTTCTCGAGAACTCATTCATACTTCTCGAGAACTGCTGTCAATTTTTTTGAAAATTTCTCTTAAGTCCAGATCGACAGGTTTTTCAAATGAGACATCGTGATTGGTCCACGTGTCATCATTAATGTTAATTCTAACCGTTAGGGGAAATCCTATATAATGTCTTTTCATCAAGACTAACCCTAAGCAGAAAATCGTATTTCTCAATTATTGTGATCGGCCGTCTCTTTCCAAGAAGAACAGAAGTTTCAGTCGCCGCCGCCGCTCAATGTGAAGATCGACACTTCTGTTTTCGATCAAGAAAGGCTTGCTGTTCAAGGATATTTCATCTTCTCCTTGATCGAGTAGGTCTAAGATTTCTCAGATCAGATCTCTCAACTCTTCTTCAACATTTTCTGAAAAAGCCGCAAGTTCAAGAAGAAGACCTAGAGTTGAATTTTTCCAGATCTGAGACAAATTTCTGTTTGTATTATTTTTCAAATCTCTTTGAAAATTTTGTAGGAGATTAATCTCCGAGTTGTAGGAAGTTTTCATCTTCCGAGTGTAGATCCCTTTTGGATCGAGATTGTAGAAACTTGGTTCCGAGGTGTAGGGTTGGATTTCAATCCGAGATAGTGGAGTAGTGAGATCTAGTGATTTACTAGATCGGTGAGGGAAAGTGGACGCACCCAAGGTTGGGGAACCACTATAAATCTTCTTGTCGTCTGTGATTGCTTGATTATGTGTGCAAGTTCTTTAAAATTTTTATTCCGCATTTAGACACACTATTCACCTATTCACCCCCCTCTAGGTGATTTAGGTTGACACTTAACACTTTCACCAACCTCTCAGCCTACTCTTCCCGCTTGTACCGCTTCTGAATGTCAAAACATTATTCTTAATTTCTATTTCCAAGGCTCTCGCCTCCCGAGACGCCTTTGGTATATATATATATATGTTTTTCTTCTTTTTTAAGTTTTTACCCACTTTGTAATTTTGCTTATCTTGCCGAGAGCCTGGCTATCAGACCCCTTTTACCTTTCATATTTGTATGCTACTTTACCTGGGGTCCCTCCCGGAAGTTCTGGCCTCTTGCAGGTGCGAGAGGCATTGGAGGGGGGGGGGGGGGTGGGGGGGGGGGGGGGGGGGGGGGGGGTGGGGGTGGAATATGAAGAGTCAAAATTTCAAAATTTTCTAACCGCACTTCCACCGCCTAGGAAATCCCTAATGATTACTTCCTCTCTATAAATGGGCAAGCCCACCTACCACATTTATTTCCTTATGATTCCGCGCCTTCGTCCTTCTCTTTACCTTGTTCGCATTGCCCTCTGCAACTCAAAGCCTCTCGCCTACTTCCCTTCCATCTTTTCTCAAGATGCCTGACGAGACTGAGGGCCGCTCTAAGTTTGCGCAGACCTTCCTGGACCATAACTTCCCGCCCTGCCGGCTGACCTAGGAGAAATACTTCTCGATCGTCGAGAACTTCATCCCGTCGGAGTTCGTTGTGTGAAACCCTGGGAATGAGGACAAGGTCAACCTTTCACCGGAAGGGGAGCTCGCCATCCCATTAGAACACATCGAGGTGGAGTTCCGCCTACCCCTCTGGCCGGAGGTGTGCCAGGCCCTTCGCTACTACGGGTAGTTCCAGCCCAGCACAACCCCAACTCAGTCGCCATCCTGGTAGCTTTCGCTTACTATATATAGGCGGAAAGGATCGAGTTTAGCCTGCTTGTCTTCCGGAAGCTGTTCAACTTCTTGTCTAAAGGGGGCGGTTTTCTTCTCTGGACAATCGGTGAAGACTGGCGGCCTTGCCAACAAAAACCATCATTGGGCCCAGAAATTCGTCTTCGTTTCTAGGCGTTTCGGCAATATCCCCTTCCCGCCCGTTTAGTATGACGAGGTGACCTACAAGCCTCCCGCCCTTGGGGAGCGAGAGGGCACCCTTGTTGAGTTCTTTGGGTCGAAGGGTTTTGACGTCAAGTTCCTTCGCCGAGACCTGAAAACTCTTTCGCCAGTCCCTCCTGACGAAGGTACCTTTTCATCCCATGTCTGATAACCTTCATCATAGATTAAGAGTTTTAATCGCTAAAGCTTCCACAGGTGAATGGGAAATTCCCCTCCGCCAGCCCTTTAATGAGGCTAGAGACTTCTCCAGCAACTTGGCTTTCACCAAATCGACTGCCCAGGCCTACCGAAAGGAGCCCGGCTCCTTATCAACACCAAGTGGCTGAAAGAGGAAGCCCAACTACCCTCCTCTTGCTCCTCCCAAAAAGAAGATAAGTGCGTCAGATAAGGGCAAGTCCCTCGCCATGAACCCGGCCGAGACTCTTCTTACAGCTAGAGAAGTGACTGCCGCAGGGCAAGCTGCCGAGACCCCCGCCGAGGCTCCCGCCAAGCCAGTGCCGAAATGACATCGGAACTTCGGCATCGGCGGAAAGTTCGTTGATGAAGAGGGTCAGCCCCTACTTCGGTGGGAACCTGAATCCAACCGGGTTTCGATCTCGTCACTTCTCCTCACCTGGGCGAAGCAAGACACGATCTCCAGCAAGGCCTTCATGCTAGGCTTCGGGCTTTACAATCAGAAAGATGCCCATGAGTTTGACCAGGAGGTTACCCGGTCCCTCGTCTATGACTCCGTCAGAGCCCAGATGCGTGCGCTCGTGCTCGCGCACAAGGCTGCGCGCCGCGGCATCACCCTCGAGCATAACCTTGTCGATGCGACCAAATCAAGGGAAAATGCCGTTGCTGAGATGGCCACCCTAAAGGCCAAACTTGCGGCTTCCTAGCGACTTCTCTCCCTTCGCCCGACCACTGAGGTATGTAAACTTTCAAAGGCACTTTGCCTTACGATAATCTTATGCTAATTTTGAACCAAAAGTCCTCACAGGATTCTGCCCAGGCCCAGTTTTTGCGGGCGAGGGTAGCCGGTCTTGAGTACGAGAACAAGCTGCTGAAGACAGAGCTCAAGCTCGTGCAAGGAGTCAAGGCGCCGGTCCCGCCCTCCCTCAATGAGAGGCTCAAAAGACGATACTTCTTGGAATTTGAAATCAAGGTGATGATGTAAGAGAATGTGCAGAGGACATCTGCGATGGTGATCGAGGTATTGCGGGATTCAGGCTTCTTGAATGAAGATGGAGAGACCCTCACTACGCACGAGGTCCTGCCCTGGTTGTTCGAACCCATCCCCAAGACTGCGGGAGAGGGAGAATCTCAGGGCGAAGATGAGGCGTTGGATCTCGACCAGAGTGAAGGCTCCGACAGTGAATCTTCCAGCGAGACCTCCAGCAAAAGCTCCAGCAGGAACGCCAGTGGCTCCGCCTGATGGCCTCTCCTCCAACCCCTCTTTGTTACTGTTCCTTCTTTTTTTGATGTAATGGGAGATATGCCTAGGAACATGCAAAGTTTTATGATACATGTATATAAAAATATTGTTTTCCACTTTTCATCGAAAGGCCTTGAATTCTTGTTCATTTTTTGCTTCCCTTATTATCGTTTCCCAGCTCTTTCATGACCATGTTTGAACCTTAGGCTCTTAGATGGTGACCGCGGCTCGTTCGAAAAATTGACCAAGTGAATTTTGCCGAGAGAGATACGTCGAGATCCCTACCGAGAGCCACATTCCGAGAGCCTTGCTGTATGGGAAATGTCGAGAGCCCTGCCTAGAGGGTTATGCCGAGATGGGTTCATGTTTCCTTATCTCTACTTAGGATTGGTGCTAACCATTTGAGAACCTGTTGGTGAAGTACTTCGTAATGTTTGTCATGGGCTTAACTCCCCCGTCAGCTAGGTGAGAGCCTGACAATAGGAGTGCCCCCAGATCTGATTATTCCAAGCATTCTGTGCCGCTCCATCGAGCGGGCCCTCGAACCTGCAAACCCTTTTTTCCTTTCCCCCCAAGCGAGCCTATGGCCTTGCCAGCTAGTGAGAGCTTGGACAGCGGGTCTACTCGGGGTCGAGTGCGCCTCCAGCCCTGCCAGCTAATGAAATCCTGACAGTGGAGTATTCCCTTACCCCCCAAGCGAGCCTACAACCTTGCCAGTTAGTAAGAGCCTGGACAACGAGTCTACTTGGGGACGAGTGCGCCTACCAGCCCTGCCAACTAATGGAAGCCTGATAGCAGGATCCTCTCGGGGTAATCCCTTACCCCCCAAGCGAGCCTACGACCCTGCCAGCTAGTGAGAGCCTGACAGCGAGTCTACTCGAGGCTGAGTACGCCTTCCAGTCATGCCAGCTAATGGGAGCCTGAGCAGCGAGATCCTCTTGGGGTCTTGCAAACTACCAACCTCTCTTCCTTTCCCCTCAAGCGAGCCTACGACCCTGCAAGCTAGTGAGAGCCTGACAGCGGGTCTACTCGGAGTCAAGTGCGCGTTTTAGCCCTGCAAGCTAATGGGAGCCTGAGTAGTGGGATCCTCTCGGGGTAATCCCTTACCACCCAAGCGAGCCTACGACCCTGCCATATAGTGAGAGCCTAGTAGTGGGTCTACTTGGGCCGAGTGCGTCTTCCAGCCCAGCCAGCTAATGGGAGCCTGAGCAGCGGGATCCTCTCAGGGTCTTGCAAACTACCAACCTCTCTTCCTTTCCCCCCAAGCGAGCCTACATCCCTTCTAGCTAGTGAGAGCGTGGATGCGGGTCTACTCGGGACCGAGTGCACCTTCTAGCCCTACCAGCTAATGGGAGCCTAATCAGCGGGATCCTCTCGGGGTCTTGCAAACTACCAACCTCTCTTCCTTTCCCCCCAAGTGAGACTACGACCCTGCCAGCTAGTGATATCCTTATAGCGGGTTTACTCGACGCTGAGTGCGCCTTCCTGCCCTACCAGCTAATGGGAGCCTGAGCAGCAGGATCCTCTCGAGGTCTTGCAAACTACCAACCTCTTTGTAACCTTCAAAAGAAACAAACGCGAGACAATTTGATGAATTCATTATAATAGTGTTTACAATCTTACCCCCAATTAAGGGTAGAAGCGCTTTAGATCGTCGCCACTTGAGAGTTATTACTTCAAGTTTAGCTAGTCACTTAGAGGGGGGGGGGGGGGGGGGGTTAATAAGTTTATTAAAATTCTTGAGTCCTTTTGCTGTTATCTAATTAACCTTTATATTTTCTTTTGCTTTCTTCCTAAGGTGATCTAGAGCTTGTCCTTAGCACCTATAATAAAATAAAAAAGCAAACACACAACAAGCACACAGTGATTTATAGTGGTTCCCCAATTGGGTACATCCACTTTCCCTCCCACATTTCTAACTTATGAACTCCTCCAAAATGCTCCTCACAACTTACACCTCAGGCCCTCAGCTTTACACTCAGGTTCTCTTCAGAACCTTACCTCAGAACCACAAAGGTTCCTACCTCAGAGCCCTGTAGTGCTCCTACAGCTCAGTGACCCTCAAGCCACCTACCTCAGCCTTATCTCTAAGTCCTACTGCTCAGGCTTCTCAGCTCTATAACTTAAGGCACAAGGACCTACTCTAAGAGTGTTGCAACACTCCTACAGCTCAGTACCCTTTTTGGTACCTACCTCAGTTCCCTTCCTGGCACCTACAACTCAGCCTCCTCCAAGGCCTACAACTCAGTGACACACTTGTTACCTACAACTCAGTGACTCAACAGTCACCTACCTCAGGAACTAGGCCCTACCCACAGGCGGAGAGGACAGCCCTACCTCAGATCCACACTTGGATCCTACCTCAGTACTCCAGCGGGGCACCTACCTCAGTGACTAATTAGTCACCTACAACTCAGGCACAAAGTGCCATACAACTCAGATTTAGGCAAGCTGAATCCTACAGGAAATTAGTCAAGAAGTTGAAATAAAATAAAACCTTGACTCTGAGAAAAATCTCAAAGTCTACCTTGCAGGACTGAGCAGATATCAGTCCAGCTCTCTTGCTGTAGAAGGAATTAGTCTTCTTCTACATCTAGATCCTTTTCTGCTGCAGTGAAGAACAACTATCTGCTGTTGAAGGCTGACGACCCTTCATACAGCTATCTCTCCTTGCTGATTAGATGAATCAGCTACCTAGTTCTGGAAAGAACAAACTTGATAAACTAGAAAGAGCTTCAACTATCTTTCTCTGCCTTTCTGGCTAGCTCTGCTGGACTTGGCTTTCAAGCTCGTCGGAGAAGATGAAGTCCAGCCGCCACTCTTTTCGTTTTATTTTTCGTTTCTGTATTTGTTAACCCTAATCCTCTTTTCTTTTTTTTTCCTTTTATATCAGTTGATTTGAATCAACGACACAATTGAATATGGGCCCCGCCAAGGATGGTCAGCGCCACCTCCCTTAGAAGAGGAAAAATAGTACTTTCCGGCATTGTTGTAGCTTTCCTGCAATGGCATGAAATACTCTGACTGCGCTCGACGAATGGTGAGCTGGGTTCGATGAATTTTGAAATCAGTTCGACGAATTTTGAACTGAGCTCGACTAACTCAGAATATTCAAGCTTTAACTTGAGCTCGACGAAAGGTGAGCTGGGTTCGACGAATTAAGAAATTAGTTCGACGAATTTTGAACTGAGCTCGACGAACTCAGAATCTTCAAACTTTAACTTGAGCTCGACGAAAGGTGAGCTGGGTTCGATGAATTCCGAAATCAGTTCGACGAATTCTGAACTAAGATCGACGAACTCAGAATCTACAAACTTTAACTCGAGCTCGACGAAAGGTGAGCTCAGCTAGACGAACTCAGAATTCAGTTCGATGAATTCTGAACTGAGCTCTTCTTTAGAAGCGTTGAGTGAGCCTGCCTCACTCAACGCTTCTGGACTTAGAGAAATTTTGCTGGCTCAGTCTCAGCGGTTCCTTCTCAACTGTCTCAACGGTTTCTTCTTCTCAGCTATGACTATCTTTTGTCTCAGCGGTTTCATCTCAACTCTCTCAGCGGTTTCTTCTTCACAGCTTAGACTATCTCCTGTCTTGGCGATTCTGCTGAGACCAACATTTCTGTCAACGCTTTGCATTGAGCTTCTCAACTGTCTTAGCGGTTATGCTGAGACAATCTTCTCAGCTATCTCAGATGTCTCAATGCGTTTGCCTTAGACATTCTTCTCAGCTGTTTCTGGCGTTGAGAGCGTTGAGTGTGCCTTCATCACTCAATGCTTTTTTCCTTAGTCAAATTACCTGACTTCCAGCCTACCCTTTTTGTTCACCTGCCCAATCAAGAACAACCTGCATGCATGAACTTGAACACACATCAAATACAACTATGTGTGTATGTCATTGACCAGTTTGAATTCTTACAAATCTGGAACATTGAGGTCAATGGACCCAATAATCTCCCCTTATTTGAAGAAGTCAAAACTTTGCTTGATCAATAAAACTAGTCATTGACATACACAGTATATTTAGCATAAAGACTAAAACTTGTGTAACATCATTAGAGTTTGGAAATGTTACCACATTTCTCCAGCCTGTGGAGAATTTTACTAACTCCCCCTATCGTGCTGCTCTCCTAGGTGAGCCATCCTTACTATTTCTTATGCTGAAGCAACTTCAGCACTATATGGCTTTGAGCTTCCTACATCTTGGCTTGGTCAGGTCTTGATCAAGTCTATTCTTCTTTCACCCTAACTCCTCTCCCCCTTTTTGACTTCTGCAATAGAGAGATTTTGTGGAGTTTATCTCCCCCTATTTGTCTGGGGTTGATCCCCCACTTTGAATCAATCCCATTACAGCTGTTGGGCTTGCTCCCCTCAATAGTTGCACACTAGCTTCATTATCTCGAGGAATGACTTGCACTACCTGCAAAATAGACAGTACTGCATAGAGGAGAGAATTGAAGCTCCACACGATTCAACATACCCAATTCAAATTTGAAGGTGTTGAACTTGGCTTCATCTAGTGGCTTAGTGAAGATATCAGCCACTTGCTTGTCTGTGGAGACAAACTCAAGGCTGATGTCTTCCCTTTCCATATGTTCTCTAATGAAATGATACCTAATTTCTATATGTTTAGTCCTGCTATGAGAGACAAGATTCCTAGCTATAGAAATTGCACTAGTAGATTCACAAAAGAGTGGAGTTCTACTTATTCTAATATTGTAGTCCTGAAGTTGATGCTGGATCCACAACAACTGAGCACATCAGCTCCCAGCTGAAATGCACTCTGACTCAGCAGTTGAGATTGCAACACTTGTTTGCTTTTTGCTGCTCCAAGAGACCATCCTTCCACCTAAAAATTGATAGGAGCCAGATGTGCTCTTCCTGTCCTCCTTGTAGCCTGCAAAATCTGTATCTGAATAGACTTTTTGTTCAAACACCCCATTCCTAGGGTACCATAGGCCAAGATCTAGGATGCCCTTAAGATATCTCAAGATTCTTTTCACAGCAGTGTAGTGAGATTCTTTAGGGCAAGCCTGATACCTAGCACAGACACATGTTGCATACATAATGTCAGGCCTACTTGCAGTGACGTAGAGAAGGGAGCCAACTATACCTCTATACAGAGTTGGATCAACAGGTTTCCCTAGATCATCTTTACCTGCAGGCATACTTGAGCTCATGGGAGTTCTTATGGTGGAAGCATTCTCCACACCATATTTCTTGACTACTCCCTGGTGAACTTTGATTGGGATATGAATAGACCATCATCAGTCTGTCTTACTTGGAGTCCCAAGAAGAACTTCAGTTCACCCATACTACACATCTCAAACTTCCCCTGCATATGTTTTGCAAACTTCCTACAGAGGTTGTCATCAGTAGAGCCAAATATTATATCATCAACATAAATCTGGACTAGGATGATCTTACCCTTAGATTCCCTTAGGAATAGGGTCTTGTCTATCTTTCCCTTGAGAATTTGTTCTCAATAAGGAAGGTAGACAATGCATCATACCATGCTCTAGGGGCTTGCTTGAGCCCTTATAGAGCTTTCCTTTGTCTATACATAGCAGTAGAAGAGTTAGAATCTACAAAACCTGGAGGCTGCTCCACATAGACCTCTTCTTTCAAGTCTCCATTTAGGAAGGCTGACTTTACATCCATGGAAGACTTTGAATCCCTGGAAGGCTGCAAATGCAAGGAATAGTCTAATTGCTTCCAACGTTGCAACTGAGGCAAAAGTCTGATCATACTCAATCCCCTCTTCCTTTCTGTACCCCTTGGTCACTAGTCTAGCTTTATTCTTTATTATAATGTCATTTTCATCAAGTTTATTTCTGAAAATCCACTTGAATCGAATGACATTATGTCCATCTAGTCTGGGAACCAGCTTCCATAACTTGCATCTTTTGAACTGGTTCAGTTCTTCTTACATAGCACCAATCCAGAATTGGTCTTGATTTGCCTCTTCAAATTTCTTGGGCTCTTCTATGATAGGAAGCTGGTGTAAAGAGCTGTGTTGAAACTCTTGCTTCTGGTCTATACACCTTAGCTAGCCTCACCTATTATCTGATGTGGAGGATGATCTCTCAGATATCTGACTGCTGTGGGCAGCCTGACTGCTTCTTGCTGAGCATCATTTTCTTCAGCTGGATGGTCTTTATCTCCAGCAAGATTGTCCCGTGCTTCCTCTGGACAACATGCCTCTCCATATTTTTCTTGCACAACTAGGTCTTTATCTTTGATGGAGAGCTTTTCTATCATAACTTCTATACCTGCAGAACTAGACAAAGAGCTTGACAACTCACTGTCAATCATGCTTGACTCATCAAACACTACATGGACAGATTCTTCTACAACTTGATTAGTCAAGTTATAGACTCTATATGCCTTACTATTATTATTGTACCCAACAAAGATCCCCTCATGAGATTTGGCAGCAAACTTAGTCACTTTTGACTTACCATTATTCAAGATGAAACACTTACAACCAAAGATCTTGAAATAGGATATGTTTGGTTTTTGTCCCTTAAAGATCTCATAGGGAGTCTTCTTGTGGTCTTTGGTGATAAAATCCCTATTGAGAACATGACATGCAGTGTTAACTGCCTCAGCCGAGAAATATTCAGGGAGAGAAGTGTCATTCAATAATGTTCTCCTATCTTTTATGAGAGTCATGTTTTCCTCTCAGCTAACCCATTTTGCTGGGGTGTTCTTGGAGAGGAGAATTCTTGATGAATCCCTAGCTCTTCACAAAAATTAGTCATGGAGGCATACTAAAATTCAGTTCCATGGTCACTTCTTATTTTGACCACTGAACTTGCAAGTTCATTCTAAATCTGCCTGACAAAATTCAAGAAGACATCAAGGATTTCATCCTTTCTTCTAAGGAAGAAAACCCAAGCAAATCTAGAATAGTCATCAACCACCACAAGGGTGTAGACCTTCCTACCTAGACTCTGAACAGGCATAGGACCAAACAAATCCATATGCATGAGATATAAGCATCTCACTGAGTCCTTGGTCCCAATTCTCTTGAAAGAGGTCTTAGTCTGCTTACCCTTTTGGCAAGAAGCACAGATACCCTCCTTAGAGCATTTTATTTTGGGACCATTCCTAACTAGCTCATCACTAAAGAGCTGACCAATGGTCTTATAATTCAAATGAACTAGTCTCTTGTGCCATTGGACACAATATGAGACTTTGTCATTTGCAACTAGGCATATAGGGGAACTACTATCTAAGCAATAAAAGTTTAAACAATAAACATTCCCACTCCTAGTGCCTGGTAAGATGACACTTTGGTGAATTAACCTCTTAATGTGGCACTTATCCTTATGGAAGGAAATGTCATAACCAAGGTCACATAGTTGGCTTATGCTTATGAGGTTGTGTTGCAACCCCTTCACATAAGCTACCTTTGTGATGATGATTATGCCATTTGAGATCTTAGCATAACCTCTAGTTATTCCCTTGTCAGAGCCTCCAAAGATGAACTTAGGTCCATTCTTTACTGGAGTGAACTCCTTCAACAATTCATTTGTTCCAGTCATGTGCATGGAACATCCACTGTCCAAGTATGATTTAGGGGAATTTGTACTTGAACTAACCTGAAAAATACAATTTATCTCACCTTAGGAC
The DNA here is from genome assembly GCA_039513925.1 of Platanthera zijinensis. NCBI lineage: Eukaryota > Viridiplantae > Streptophyta > Magnoliopsida > Asparagales > Orchidaceae > Platanthera > Platanthera zijinensis. The sequence continues at coordinate 54,473,251 of CM077090.1, read as the reverse complement.
CCCAATTTCTATTGGGTCCTAGGTTCACATTAGCCTGAAAATAAGCTTGCCCTACTGCAGTATTCCTGATAGGTTTGCTACCTCTGGACACTGAAGGATTGTGCCATTAATATACAACATAGTGGCCCACTTTGCCACATCACCAACACTTATGGAAAATATATCTCCTTTTCTGTTTAGGAGCAACATTTGACTGGACTGCTCCCTGAATAGTGGGAAGATGTGCTGCTGTATATCTCTGATTTCTTCTAGCAGCCATTTGACTGAAGGTAAGTCTTTCAGCTGACTGTTTTTGTCTTTTCTGAGACCCACCAGCTGCATGTCTCTTTTCAGCTAACATGCATCTGATGACATCAGAAACTGCCATTCTAGCATTACCATAAGACTCACCTTGAGTCACTATTTTTGCTGGATGATTCAGATTTCTTGCAGCAACATTATCCCTAAGTTTTGGAGCTGGGGCACCCAAAATAAATGGTCTAGGATGGACCATTTGAATTTCCTCATGGGCAGCCTTAAAGGCTCTCACATGGCTGTATCTTCCACCTTGGCTATGGGTACATTTGATCATACTAGTGGATCTTCCATTCTCCCAGTGACTATAATAGCTTTCATGGTCATACCTGTTAGAAGGCAACAAGACTTTCTGAAAAGAAACTGGAGGCAATGAGGCTAGAGGCACAACTGGTGCCTTCCCCTTTCCCTTTACTTTTGGATTAGGAAGTCTAGCAGGTCCCTTAAATCCTAACCCTTTTTTACCCACTTGTGTAAGGAGGGTGTCAATTAAGGGAAACACAGTGCTTGGCTTAGAAAACTTGGCCACCAGCAATTTCTCAATTAGGAGATCATCTTTAAGTTTCTGGATAAGTTTCTCATTTAAGACTCTTACCATAGACTGCATATCAATGGTCACCTTGAGCTTGGCTGATTATGCAGCCATATCATTGAAGGTATTTTCTTGGCCCTCACACTTGCTCCTAAGACTGAGAAGCTCTTTTGCCTGTCTCTTTGCAAGGAGCTTGCACTTCTTGAATGCTTCAAGAAGTTCTCCATACTTGTCAATTATAGAATTGACATCATCCTCAGAATCTGAATCCCCTTCATCTCTTGATGATTGAGCTTCAGAATTTGAGCTAGCCTCATGACTTGAAATATAAGGCAGAGATTTAGAATTTACCTGAGCCTGTCTAGACTGATTCTGGCTGCTCTCTTCATCTGTCATTGCCATTAATCTATGGCATTGAACATATTCTTCTTCATCTTCATCCACCTCTGAGTCACTTTCTGAATATGATAGAGGGGCCATGATCCTTATCCTAGCAGTATGATATTCTTCAGTTTCTTCTTCATCAACAACCAATTGCCCAATATAGGCTTCTTCTTCTTCACTGTCTGACCCAGAGGAGGAGTCAGACCAGGTCTTTTTATTTTTGACCATAAGGGACTTTTCTTTCTTCTTCCCCTTATGGTGCCTCTTCTCTTCTTCATCTTTCCTCTTCAATGGATAGTCAGCAACTATGTGCCCAGGTTTGCTACAGTAGAAACAAATAACTTTAGAAAAAGTTTATTTGCTAGAGTTAGGAGCATACCTGTCCTCCTTAGATATTTTCCTTCTATGCTGTGAGGAAAAGGAAGGCCTGCTGTTCTTCCTATGCTCCTTCTTCATGAATTTCTGAAACTGCCTGGAGAAGGCAGCAAAGTCCTCATCAGACATATGGATGTCTGAGGTGCTGGTCTTTGAGCTCTCAGAATCTGACTCAACAATTCTCCTGGGTGGAGAGTTCTTCATTATGCTCCTAGTTGGGGCATCAGCTTTGAAGGCCACAGACTTCTCCTTGGTCTTTGACTTACTCCTCTTCTCTTCTTCCTTTCTTGTAGCAAGCTGCATATGACAACAACTTTCCAAACAGGGTTGGAGGAGGAGTGTTAGCTAACTTGGCCATTTCCCTAATGACACAAATCTTTGTGTCCCAATACTTTGTGAGGGACTTGAGAAATTTGTCATTCAGCTCATAGGTGTTGAAGACCCTTCCATATGTTCTCAGTTCATTCACTATTCTGAAAAATCTCTCAAAGCACTCAGCAATGCCATCAGACTTTCCTTGTGTGAAGGCCTCATACTCCTGGTTGAGCATGGATTTTCTATCATCCCTCACCTGTCACAACCCGTATTTTCTCTGAGGAAAACGAATTATCAGAGTAGGAGAAAATACACGTCATGTTGCCACGCCGAGCAGGGGATAACTGCCGACGCTCAGGCAAACCACAATCAACTATACTTTATGAAAATTTATGAGTTAAATGATTAGAAAATCAGTTATATTTTTAAAGGCCGTATCCCTCGGCTCGGTGGATCACCTAGTCCACAATTTAAAACAATACTTAAACGCTGCGGAAAATACTTTATTCAGGTTTGACTTCCTAAGAGAGTGCATAAGTGCCCCTAGAGGACAACTTATACTATGCAAGACCCTACGTTTAATTTATACTATATATATAAAAAACGATCTTTTTACGTTGTTTGGAAAATAGTGTTTGAGTTTTATAAAACATGCTGATCTTGTGATATACTTATAATAATAATTTTAGATTTAAAAGTAACTAGCATCCTAGCATAAATCATCCCCAGAGCAAGTAGACTATCTCCAAAAAAGATAGAGGCAAAAAGTAACATATCTAGTATCAAGGTAAAACTAATAGTGGGCGCCAACAAACTGACACGAATCCACTGGCAAGTATTTATGTCTGTAAGAAAGAAACACAAAACTATCTCACAAAACAAGAAACTGATCTCTATAGCACCAGAGACCACCAGCAACTGCACATCACCACTAACTGTCAGAGCAGCTACTATCCAGAACCTGAGACATTCAAAGAAGAAAAAACCCTCAGTAAGCAAAATAAGAAAACTGCACGAAAGTGTCAATCAGGAGATAAGTGAAAGAGGAAAACAAAACAATAACAGTCATAACTGCCCAAGGCAAGACAAAAAAAGGAATTGCACTAGGTGCGAGGAAATAGCATCGACCCTGCCCAAAAAAACTAAAATCCTGCAGAGTTTACTAGGCTACCATGAGCCCAAAATGCTGCAATCTATCAAGGAAGAAACGTCTAACACCCTAAGCTGTGAGAGATGGTAGTAGCAAAATAAACAACATGGATCCGGGTTGGAGGCAAACTCAGTCCCCCATCCACCATTTTCAGGCCAACAAAGCTCAAGGGTCTACATGTGAAAGAATTAGGGACCTTCCACCCCCTTGCCCAGCCCTTACCTGGAGCAAGATAGAAGAAAAGGGTGGACACGGCTAAATTACACAACACCACCCCCATTAAGAGCTTCAAACCACCACTACTAACCACGACCCACGATTCGGCCTTTAGGAAAGAAAAACATAGCCGATAAGGAACATCAGAATTAAGGAATTCACTCGGGAGCGAAAATCAAGGTAAGGAAAAAGTATTGAAATGACTCAACACGGTTTGGCGTTGAGTGGGCCCCACTCACTCAGCGCCTAACTAGACCTTGGCGTTGAGTGAGTTAGCCTCACTCAGCGCCAGAAAAACCATGGCATTGAGTGAGGTTCACTCACTCAACGCCCTCCGCAAGAACAGCTCTGGCGTTGAGTGAGCTAGCCTCATTCAATGCCAAAACAGCTATGGCATTGAGTGAGGTTCACTCACTCAACGCCTCCCGCAAGAAAATTCTGGCGTTGAGTGAGCTGACCTAACTCAACGCCAAAACAGCTATGGCGTTGAGTGAGGTTCACTCACTCAATGCCCTGGCACTTAACTGCAAACAGGGACTGTGGCGTTGAGTGAGCTAGCCTCACTAAACGCCAAAACAGCAATGGCGTTGAGTGAGGTCGACTCACTCAACTCCAGAGGACCTGGCCGTAAAGAAGGGCTATGGCGTTGAGTTAGTCTACCTCACTCAACGCCAAAGCAGAAATGGCGTTGAGTGAGGTTCACTCACTCAACGCCACAGGACTTGGCCGCAAACTTGCCTACGACGTTGAGTGAGTTCACCTCACTCAACGCCAAAACCGAAATGGTGTTTGAAAGTGAAGGGATAGATACTACTCTAGAGGGGGGTGAATAGAGTTATCAAATTTTGCACTAGACAAAACTTAATGGTCTACCCAACTCCCTTGGAGTGAAATGCGGAATGAAAAGATTATAGATATAGAAATAACCCTAAAGCCTAACACAAGTGTTGTGCACAAACTCAAGCTAACTGTAATTACAGTTAAGGCTTGGAAAACCTAATCAGCAACTAGCAAACCTAGTTATATCTAATCACAGCCACAATGCAGGAATTAAACAAGGCAATCCAGACGACACAAGGAATTTATAGTGGTTCCCCAAACAACTTGGGTACGTCCACTCTTCTACCAACAAGGTAGGAATCCACTCAGGTTTTTGATCAGGTGCCCTGCCACCAACAGGATCTGCTTCAGGTAGATCCAGAAACCCTTTAGACTTTTGATCAGGTGTCTAAAAACCGAACACAGGTTTTTGATCAGGTGCCCTGCCACCAAGGGATACTTTTGAAGGGAGTAATAACCCTGTACAGGAGGGGGAAAGAAGGTTAAGATGTCTTCTCTATTTTACAATAGATTAGAGAAGCACAAAGACTTGCACTGAGCTAGAAAGCTCAAGGAATCAAGGCTCCCCCTGGCTCAAAAATGTCCAGGTGAAGTCTTGCTTCAGTGCAGAAAACTCTTTAGAAAGATCTGAAGGAAAAACTACAAGAAGATAATAAATAATAAAATTAGAAATCTTCAAGCAGCTGTCTTCTTCTTCTTCTTCAAAAGAACTCTGAGTCTAAACTTCCTGGAATAGGAGAACTCAGGTTGAAGAAGAACAGAAGAGCTTAACACTTCTCAGATGAATGGAAATTGCTGAGAGCAAATGAACTTTGTCTTGATGAAGGCTTGAATGCTTAAATGAATAACTGGGTAGCTCGCTGAAATCCTTCTCCAAAGGATTCCTTTTATAACAGCAACAAGCAACAACTCTCTTCAATTTGAATTGTTTGTCTTCTTCTGAAACTTGAGACCTGGGCTGCAAATATCAAAAAGACAAACAATCTCTGCAGCAAAAACATTCTATAAAATGAATAAACCTCTTTCGAAGAAGCTGTAGGAAGCAATCTGATAATAAAGTACTAAATAAAGTCACATCAGAAACAAACTCTTTATAGCAGAAGAAAGACTTTTCAGTCTAACGGCTATAAAGGACTGACAACAGATAAAGTAAAATACAATGTCAGCTAATAAGACAAACAACTTTATCTAAAAAGATTTTACTCAGGCAAGAGGGATGGAGCAGATATTGCCTGGAAATATTATCATAAAACAACTGAAATAACATGCCAGATAATGTATTAATTAATTAAATATAATAAATAAATACAAAATAAAAAGGCAGACAGAAAACGTCGAACGACCTTCGGAGATCGTCGACCGACGCACGGAGATCGTCGAACTATCGGGCAGATAGTCGAACTATCACAGGAGATAGTCGAACTATCACAACAGATAGTCGAACTATCAGAAGATAGTCGAGCTATCAGATAGTCGACCTATCAACAGATAGTCGAACTATCAAGGCGAAACAGATAGTCGAGCTATCAACAGATAGTCGAACTATCAAAGCAAAACCGATAGTCGACCTATCAACAGATAGTCGAGCTATCAGGTAGTTGAACTATCAAAGCAGATAGTCGAACTACCAAGCGAAAACAGATAGTCGACCTATCAACAGATAGTCGAACTATCAACGCAGAACAGATAGTCGAACTATCAACAGATAGTCGAACTACCCAACAACAACAGATAGTCGAACTATCAACAGATAGTCGAGCTATCAGATAATTGAGCTATCAAAACAGATAGTCGAACTACCAAGGGAAAACAGATAGTCGACCTATTAGCAGATAGTCGAACTATCAAACGACGCAGATAGTCGACCTATCAAACAGATAGTCGAGCTATCAGATAGTTGAACTATCCAAGCAGATAGTCAAACTATCAGACAAACAGATAGTCGAGCTATCAACAGATAGTCGAACTATCTCAGCCAGATAGTCGAACTATCAACCGATAGTCGAACTATCCTCGCAGACAGAACGTCGAGCAACTGATAGACGATCGTCGAATAGTTGGTCGACGATAGTCGAGCGGCGTTCGACTATAGTCGAACGAACAAACTACTTAACCAAATTCTTTATCTGGAAAAGCGGGGACTCTACAGCTAGACCACTAACCATTGACCATAGATATTTCTTGGGTCAAGGGACAAAAGGAGAAGACTAAACTCAAATCAAACTAGGGTACCAACAATCTCCCCCTATTTGAGTTAAGTCTCTCAAAAACTAAAACATAGAACTAGCTATATAGCAATAAAATTAATACAGGAAATAGATAAACAATTAACAGTCAATCAGATAAATAACAACAGTCAAACAAAACTAAGGATCTACAGAATCTGGCTTAGGGTTAGAAGAGCTAGGAACAAAGGAAACTTTCCGCAAAGGATCAATGGCCTCTTTCTTAGACATCTTCAAGTCTTGCATGCCAATAATCTTTAATTCTACAGCCCTTGGAACAACGGCTTCTGGGTGCTTTTCCATATATTTAGAAGGATCAAAAACTTCAGGATTAACCTGGAACTTTTCGAACTCCTTCTTTCTAAATGTAGACATTGTGGTTAATCCAGTAGTGTCCTTTCCTTCAGCTTTTGCTTTCCTGATTTGATCTGCTCCAACCAATTCGAGAAAACGAGCCATCCTAAAGTTAGGATCAAGCTCAGGACTTTCATAAACAGTCTCAGAAGGAGTATCATCTGGTTCTTTATCTTGATTAACTAGATAAGACAGGGGAGCAGACTTAGCAAAGTTCTTGCTAGAATTTTTAAAGAAGATAAACTACTTACCTTTTGAAACTTTTTCAGAATGCACTGGCATTGGAGATGAAACCCTTTTCTTTGGAGAAGGAGGAGGGGAAAAAGTTGGTCTTTGATACACAACCTCCTTCACTTGTTCTCTCACTGTATCAGTTCTTTGATAGCCAGAATATGATTTACCTTGAAAACCTTGAGAGCTTTTCCTTGAAGAAGACTGAGAAGGAGCAGATTTTGCTGACGGAGCAGAAGGATTAGCAGAAAGGTTGCCAGAGGCTCCTGCACCGGGAGGTGGAGGAGGAGGACCTCTGGGATTCCATCTGGGGGTAGGACTATCATATTTCTTAGATCTCTTTCTCTCTTTTTGCTGGTTCTTTGAGAACCACATCCAATGTTGAAACTCTTTTGACTTGGGGTCAATTCCTTTCAGAATATAATATGGAGTGCCATTATCACGATTGAGAGGAGGAGGAGCAACATCTTTTCTTTTCTTCTGTGCAGCTTTCTTTTTTCTTTGAATTCTCAGATAAATCTGAATCCTCTTCATCCTCAGAATGAGATGATGGAGGATTGTCATATGGGTCATAGGCTTCAGAAACAGCCTTTTCCTTTAATTTCAGATCAGCTTTCTCTTTTTCCTCTTCTATGGCATCCTGAGCCAAAAGGGAATCCAAATCAAGTCCTGGGGAATCATCCCAAACAGTTGATTTTTCAACTTGCAAATCTTTTTCTTTTTCTTCTAACAAAGATTGTACTCTTTGATTCCCAGCATCTCTTGCTTTCTCTTCTTGATTTTCAGACAAATCTTCTATATCATCTAAAAAGGAATCCAGTTCTGGATCTACTTGAACATCAGGAACATCTGGAGCAGCTTCTGAAACAACTACTATAACCTGAGCAGCTATATCTTCTTTAATATAATCTGTAGATTCATGAACACAAATCTGCTAAATAAGCTAAAATCATTCCTTCTAGGTATTCACAAGCTAACAAATCAATTGACTCATCAATAAAACGGATGAGTGAATTACCTTCATACTTTACCAACTCCCAGGATTCATCTAGATAGGATGTTATAATGCCTTCTAGGAGACGGGCAACCAAGGGAGTGGTGAGATCTTCTAAACAGACTTTTACAGCAAATTCAGATAGCATAACTGCATCAGATATTTCTTTGTCAGCTAACACTGAACCTGATTCATCTTGAGCTGGAGCTGGAGCAGTCTCTTCTTGAACTGCTGGAAGAACTGCTGGAAGGGAGGCTGGAGGCTCTGAGACATCTTCACAGAACATCTCCCCCTGCCTGATTTCAGTGGAAACTGAAACCAGGCCCCTGGAAGAAGAGGGCTCAGCAGATTTAGAGAGGGATTGGATGGTAGCAGTCAAGGTAGCAATAGAGGAGGCAAGTGGAGCAATTGCCTCTTCAATCATGATTTTGATTGAAGGGGTAATCAACTCCAAAATGTTGGATATGAATGCTGGGGTGACTTCAAAAGAATGTGGGGGAACTGCAGATGATGGAAGATCAGCAGGAGGAATGCATTCCTGTTGAACTGGAGAACGAACAGGAGATGGAGAATGATGTGGAGATGGAGAATGAACTGGAGAACGAATAGGGGACTGAAGAGGTGTTGGAGTCCTCTCAGATCCTATCAAATCAAAACTAGGAGCAGATATCCTAGCCAGATGAGAAGGAATAGGAGATGCAGGAGGAGAGGGAAGAACAACCGTGGTTGTTTCTCGAACAGGAGAACGAGAAAGTCGTACTTCAGCTGAAGTTGATGGAACTTCAACTGAGGTAGATGGAACTGAAGAGGATGGAACTACTTCAGTAGAAGTTGATGGTAATGCAGAAGAAGATGATGGAAGAGAATGAGCTGAGCCAGCTTCTACCGGGTGAGGAGCGACTGAATCAGTCCTAGTGCTCTCTGATGTCGCTGGAGCAACCCCTGTGAGAGCGGGCTTCACAAAAGTTCTCTTCCACTTGGAGAACAAATTCGGATCCATCTTCTTACTCGCATTTATTGTTGTTGCAACGGAGACTAGCAACTGAGGATACTTTTCCTTCAGAAAAATTCCAATAAACCTGCCTAGGGTAACCTCTTTCTTACTGTTCTTTTTCCTTATCAGATCGAACATTACTCCTGCCCAATCAATCCTTTTCTGATTAACAATTGCACACATCAGTGCAAATTATTGCCTTGTAATGTTGTCATGAGTAGAGTGCTTCCCAAGGAGCACTTTTCTAACTATCTCAGCAAGAAATTTAATCTTAAATGGGAAATTGACCTTGAGCAGCTTGGAGGGAATGCCTTCGGCATGTCCCAGCTCAGTAAGCATTCTTCCAAACTCTTGAGCATCTTGCTCATAATCTTCTTCACCATTTATTAATCCAAAAACATCAGTCAGAATGGCGGGAGTTAAAATAACCTCTTCTCCGCCAATAGTGCCAGTCATCGAATCGTCAGAAGAGGACGAAGTGAAAGCCCATTCCTTAATCTCGGGAACATTTAACTTTATCCTTGTAGACATTAATCTTTCTAGACCTTGATCTCGGCATAACTGAAGAATTTCCACAATCCCTGCTTCACAACAACTGAATGCGTCAAAATCGACGCTGAAACCTGCATCGAACTTTACAACAGCTAGCACTGCTGGAGAAATCGCCATTGAAGTGCTGGAGAGAGCGCGAGAAAGACGGAGAAGACGAAGGAGACGAAGCGGCAGAAAATCGCAAGCGGGAAGACAGAATGCGAAAAGTCACGCTCCGTCGACGATAAAACAAAAGATCTTTTAACCTAGGTCGACTATCGGCTTTATATTAGACCGGAGATAGTCGATCTATTTAAAAAGATACTGGACCCGATGGTCGAACGACCGTTCGACGATCGGCCCAGAAGCAGAGTAGTCGATCAATCGTTCGACTATTTCTGGCTTCTCAAACAACAAGCTGTCGTCATCTAGAGATCGACGATAAGCTCGACCTCTTCGACGATCTTCGAACGCCGGTCGACGATCTTCAAACAGATAAGCTATCATTAACCAGAGGTCGACGATAGGCTTGATCTGTTCGACGATCTTCGAATGTCGGTCGACGATCTTCAAACAGGTTTCAACATTGGCAGATATAGTCACACTTAGTCTCGTCCATTGATCATGCCTAGTTGAACTAAAAAGAACAGATGCTTCTGTTCATCTAAGGGCTTGGTGAATATATCACCTCTCTGAAACTCAGTGGATATGAACTCAAGACAAATCTTGTTCTTTTCCACACAATCTCTCAGGAAATGGTGCCGAATCTCAATGTGCTTCATTCTAGAGTGTTGCACTGGATTTTGTGCAATGGAGATAGCACTGGTACTGTCACACATGATTTTGGTGTTCTTGTGTGAGTAACCATAATCCACAAGCTGGTTTTGAATCCACAGGATCTGTGAACAACAACTAGCAGCTGCTATATATTCAGCCTCTGCAGTTGAAGTTGAGACAGAAGCCTGCTTCTTACAGAACCAAGAGACCAATCTCTCTCCCAGGAACTGACAAGTTCCTGAGGTGCTCTTCCTGTGAACTCTGCAACCAACATAATCAGAATCAGAATATCCAATTAATTCAAATTCTGACTCAGCTGGGTAACAAAGTCCTAGATTTGGACATCCCTTCAGGTATCTCAGGATTCTCTTTAGAAGAATCAGATGAGATTCCTTGGGGTTGACCTGGAATCTAGCACAAAGGCATGTAGCAAACATTATATCAGGCCTACTTGCAGTTAAATATAATAGGGAACCAACAATGGCCCTATAATTCTTTTGATCAACTGGCTTGCCGTGATCATCAGAATCAATAACTACATTAGTAGCCATAGGTGTAGGCATTGCTAAAGCATCAGCCATCCCAAATTTCTTTACCAATTCCTTGGCATATTTGGATTGGGAGATGAAGATACCATCAGCATCTTGCTTAACTTGGAGACCAAGAAAGTAAGACAGCACACCCATACTACTCATCTCAAACTTAGAGTGCATCAGGTCAGAGAACCTTTTGCAAAGTTTGGGATCAATGGAGCCAAATATAATATCATCTACATACACATGAACTAACAGGATTGTGTTCTTGTGATGCTTGACGAAAAGGGTTCTATCAACTACTCCCCTAGTAAAGTTGTGCTCTAAAAGGAAACTAGCTAGAGTCTCATACCAGGCTCTGGGAGCTTGCTTTAGTCCATAAAGAGCTTTCTGCAACTTAAACACATGTGAGGGCTGAGTTGAAGAAACAAACCCTGGTGGTTGTTCAACAAACACCTCTTCCTTAAGCTCACTATTCAGGAATGCACTTTTGACATCCATTTGAAAGACCTTAAACTTATAATCTATACCTTCCTCCTGTCTGTAGCCCTGAGCTACAAGCCTTGCTTTATTCCTTATAATAATTCCATTTGCATCCAACTTGTTTCTATACACCCACTTGGTGCCTATGATTAGTTGGCCTTTAGGTCTTGGAACCAAAGTCCAAACTTTACATCTCTCAAACTGATTGAGTTCTTCTTGCATAGCAATGATCCAGTGGGGATCTAGCTCTGCATCTTTAAAGGTGAGGGGCTCAACCTGTGAGAGGAAACAAGCGTGCATCACATCCTGTCTTAATTGGTGTCTTGTTTGCACACCAGCTGATATGTCTCCAATCACTTAAGATGTAGGGTGATCTCTAAGTGTGACAATATCAGCAGGTGGGATGTGATCTTCAGCAACAGTTGGGATTAATTCCTTAGGAGGAATTTGATCTACTGTTGGTGGTACAACAACAGCTTCTACAATGTCTTCATCACTGTCTGATTCAGTGATCTGAAGAGTTGATAGTTGAAGAATCTCTTGAGTAGCATCAGGTACCTGCAATGAACTAGAGGAAGGAGAATTTTCCTTCTCCTTGTAAAACATCTGAGACTCATCAAAAGATACATGCACAGATTCTTCAATTTTACAGGTTGATTTGTTATAAACCCTATAAGCTTTGCTTACTTGGGAATATCCAAGCATAATTCCCATTGAAGCTTTTGCTTCAAATTTTCTAAGATATTCTTTATTGTTATTATGAATATAAACTACACAACCAAATACTCTAAAATAATTAATTTTAGGTTTCTTTCCTTTAAGCAACTCATAAAGAGTTTTACACTTAAGCTTGTGTATCAAACTTCTATTCAAGACATAATTGGCTGTACTAACGGCTTCTGCCCAATAGGAGAGAGGCATATTAGCATCTGCCAACAATGTACTAGCAGCTTCAATGAGTGTTCGATTTTTTCCTTTCAACTACCCCATTTTGTTGGGGAGTTCTAGGAGCTGAGAAGCTATGTTTGATACCTTCTCTCTCACAGAATTCTTGCATGAGAAGAGAGTCAAACTCAGTACCATGATCACTTCTGATCAGGGCCACATGAGTAGAGTACTCAGTCTGCACACATAATAGAAAGTCTGTAAGGGCTTTGAAGTTATCAGCCTTAGTTCTCAAAAAGAAAACCCAACTGAACCTAGAGAAGTCATCTACAATTACTAAGGTGTAATACTTCCCTCCTAAACTCTGTACATTTATTGGGCCAAATAGGTCCAAATGTAATAGATACAGGATTCTAGGAGAATCACTTTTATTTACAGATTTAAAAGAATTCTTGGTTTGCATGCCTAGCTGACAAGCCTTGCATAGGCTCTCCTTCTTGTAGGGGCAAGAAGGTAAACCTCTAACAAGGTTGTGTTTAGATAACCTAGATATATTTTTAAGGTTAACATGACTAAGCCTCTTATGCCACAAAGAATTATTATTAATTGTTACTTCATTAAATAAACAGATTTCAGAGTGAGTTGAATTGAAATCTACTAAATAAATATTACCTATTCTAATGCCTACTAAAACAACATTATTATTTAAAGTAATATTACAAGAAGAGTTAGAAAATGAAACCTGGTAGCCAGCATCACATAGCTGGCTGACTGAAATCAAATTGTGCTTCAATCCTGTCACATATGCAACTCTCTTGAAAGTAACATCTCCAATTGTAATCCTGCCATAGCCTTCTGTCTGACCACAGCTGGAATCTCCAAAGATAACCTTTGGGCCGAGCTTAGCTTTGAATTTTGACAGATGATTTTTATTTCCTGTCATATGCTTGGAGCATCCACTATCCAAATACCACTTATTTTGAGTGATTGGATAGGCCTTCACCTGCAAGACATTTATTTAGACAGTGTGGACCCAGGTAACCTTGGGTCCCTTGTTTTTCACATAAGAAAAGCTAGAAATAAATGAAAATGCAGGCTGAGGGTGATAACCTAATGGGTGAGATCTCCTAGGTGGGATTCTCCATGCAGATGATGGGTCAACAAACCTAGGGTTTTTATTTTCATTTAGGTTTCTACGGGTTTGATTATGATTTTGAAAATCATATTGAAAACGTCGATCGACGTTCGACGATGGGCGCTCAGATCGTCGAGCTTCGTTCGACCATTGAGCTTCCGATCGCCGAGCGGCGTTCGACGCTCTTTGCATTTCTTTAAAAAATTTCTTCCTTTTTTCTCTCTTAGCTTTATTTAAAGTTTTATTAACTTGGTTTACTTGCTCAGTGTTCTTCATTCCACTAGCTGAAATGAAGTTCACTAGAGTTGAAAGATTATTTTTAAGAATAACTGGGGGTTCACTGGGAGAAGCTCCTAAGCCTAGTTTGTTATTACCTGACCTAGTGTTAGTCATGCTGGTAATTTCTAATAACTTAAGTCTTCTACCATTAAGTGATTCTTCTAACCTCTTAGACTTAGCTAACTCCATTTTAAGAAATTTAATTTCTTCACTACAAGTAGTGAGATCTTCCTTTAGCTTAATATTTTCTGTAGCAATTAATTCTGAGTCAGCTAACTTATTTCTAAGTTCTTTAATCTCCTTTTCTGAACTAATTAAGTCTAAGCATAAGGATTTAAAATCTAATTTAAATTCTTCAGAAGTGAAGTCATAAGAAGATAGTACCTCATCTTCTGTTGGCATTTCTTCTTCTGAATCTGAACTCTCTACAGCTGAGTGGTTGCTGCAGGCATCTATTGCCATGAGGAAAACCTCCTTTGCCTTCTTCTCTTCCTCATCCTCACTGGAGCTAGAGGAGGAAGATTCTTCATCAGAATCACTCCAGGTTTCAGCAATGAAACCTCTCTCCTTCTTCTTGTTCTTGTAGGAGGATGGCTTGGAGTGCTTCCTATGCTGTTCCTTTTCTTTCCTCTTATCTTTGTTCTTCTCCTCTGGACACTCTGGTAAGATGTGTCCAGGCTTCCTGCAACCATAACAGATAATTTCTTTAGCAGGTGAACGGTCATACCTTGGTTTGTCTTCATAGCGTGAAGACTTCTTTCTGAATTCCTTTCTCCCCATCTTGAGAAACCTCTTGGCAAATAATGCCATTAGTTCCTCATTTGATTGGCTGCCTTCAGAAGCATCAACAACCTTAAGAGCTAGAGATTGCTCTTTTCTTGTTGGAGTAGGGGTCTTTGCTTCAGCTTCTGCTTCCCTTGTCTTCAGCACTTGCTCAAAAGACTTGAGCTTACCGAGAAGAGCTTCAGTGGAGATCTCTGTGGTGCTTCTGGCTTCCTTGATGGGCCAGATCCTTAGATCCCATGTGCTAGGGAAGCACATAAGAATCTTATCATTGACCTCTGTCAATGATATGTCCTTGTCAAGGGTCCTCAGCTCATTGATGATTGAGCTGAGCCTGGTGTACATGGCTTCAACTGATTCAGCATCAGTTTTCTTGAAGTTTTCATATTGTGAGATAAGGTTGGACCTTCTGTCCTTCCTTTCATCAGCTGAACCAGCTACAATCTGGTTCAGTGTATCCCACATAGCTTTTGCTGAAGAGCAGTCAGCTACCTTCTGGAATACCTCATCAGACATTGTCTGAGCCAGAATGTTCATTGCCTTGGCATCTGCTATCTTTGCCTTCTTGTACTCATCGTTGTAATCTGGAGGAGGCACTGCACTCATATCAGTTGATGATGTGGCAGTGGCAACAGCAGGTGCTCTTGGGGGTCCTGACAAAATAGAAGCAAAGATGCTTTCATCAATAGAATTCATATATAATTTTACCTTGCCTTCCAGATGCCAAACTTAGCTAAGTTGCATGCTGGAGGTCTGGTGGTAGAATAATCCTTGGACTGGGCCATGATAGTGATAGTGAATATCTATAAACTTTGGTATCTATCAGGATCTTGTGACTTAGGTGTTATCCTATTCAGTCAGTCAACCTCCCTCTGATACCAATTGAAAGTGAAGGGATAGATACTACTCTAGAGGGGGGGGGTGAATAGAGTTATCAAATTTTGCACTAGACAAAACTTAATGGTCTACCCAACTCCCTTGGAGTGAAATGCGGAATGAAAAGATTATAGATATAGAAATAACCCTAAAGCCTTACATAAGTGTTGTGCACAAACTCAAGCTAACTGTAATTACAGTTAAGGCTTGGAAAACCTAATCAGCAACTAGCAAACCTAGTTATATCTAATCACAGCCACAATGCAAGAATTAAACAAGGCAATCCAGACGACACAAGGAATTTATAGTGGTTCCCCAAACAACTTGGGTACGTCCACTCTTCTACCAACAAGGTAGGAATCCACTCAGGTTTTTGATCAGGTGCCCTGCCACCAACAGGATCTGCTTCAGGTAGATCCAGAAACCCTTTAGACTTTTGATCAGGTGTCTAAAAACCGAACACAGGTTTTTGATCAGGTGCCCTGCCACCAAGGGATACTTTTGAAGGGAGTAATAACCATGTACAGGAGGGGGAAAGAAGGTTAAGATGTCTTCTCTATTTTACAATAGATTAGAGAAGTACAAAGACTTGCACTGAGCTAGAAAGCTCAAGGAATCAAGGCTCCCCCTGGCTCAAAAATGTCCAGGTGAAGTCTTGCTTCAGTGCAGAAAACTCTTTAGAAAGATCTGAAGGAAAAAGTACAAGAAGATAATAAATAATAAAATTAGAAATCTTCAAGCAGCTGTCTTCTTCTTCTTCTTCTTCAAAAGAACTCTGAGTCTAAACTTCCTGGAATAGGAGAACTCAGGTTGAAGAAGAACAGAAGAGCTTAACACTTCTCAGATGAATGGAAATTGCTGAGAGCAAATGAACTTTGTCTTGATGAAGGCTTGAATGCTTAAATGAATAACTGGGTAGCTAGCTGAAATCCTTCTCCAAAGGATTCCTTTTATAACAGCAACAAGCAACGGCTCTCTTCAATTTGAATTGTTTGTCTTCTTCTAAAACTTGAGACCTGGGCTGCAAATATCAAAAAGACAAACAATCTCTGCAGCAAAAACATTCTATAAAAGGAATAAACCTCTTTCAAAGAAGCTGCAGGAAGCAATCTGATAATAAAGTACTAAATAAAGTCACATCAGAAACAAACTCTTTATAGCAGAAGAAAGACTTTTCAGTCTAACGGCTATAAAGGACTGACAGCAGATAAAGTAAAATACAATGTCAGCTAATTAGACAAACAACTTTATCTGAAAAGATTTTACTCAGGCAAGAGGGATGAAGCAGATATTGTCTGGAAATATTATCATAAAACAACTGAAATAACATGCCAGATAATGTATTAATTAATTAAATATAATAAATAAATACAAAATAAAAAGGCAGACAGAAAACGTCGAACGACCTTCGGAGATCGTCGACCGACGCACGGAGATCGTCGAACTATCGGGCAGATAGTCGAACGATCCAGATAGTCGAACTATCACAGGAGATAGTCGAACTATCACAATAGATAGTCGAACTATCAGAAGATAGTCGAGCTATCAGATAGTCGACCTATCAACAGATAGTCGAACTATCAAGGCGAAACAGATAGTCGAGCTATCAACAGATAGTCGAACTATCAAAGCAAAACCGATAGTTGACCTATCAACAGATAGTCGAGCTATCAGATAGTTGAACTATCAAAGCAGATAGTCGAACTACCAAGCGAAAACAGATAGTCGACCTATCAACAGATAGTCGAACTATCAACGCAGAACAGATAGTAGAACTATCAACAGATAGTCGAACTACCCAACAACGACAGATAGTCGAACTATCAACAAATAGTCGAGCTATCAGATAATTGAGCTATCAAAACAGATAGTCGAACTACCAAGGGAAAATAGATAGTCGACCTATCAGCAGATAGTCGAACTATCAAACGACGCAGATAGTCGACCTATCAAACAGATAGTCGAGCTATCAGATAGTTGAACTATCCAAGCAGATAGTCGAACTATCAGACAAACAGATAGTCGAGCTATCAACAGATAATCGAACTATCTCAGCCAGATAGTCGAACTATCAACCGGTAGTCGAACTATCCTCGCAGACAGAACGTCGAGCAACTGATAGACGATCGTCGAACAGTTGGTCGACGATAGTCGAGCGGCGTTCGACTATAGTCGAACGAACAAACTACTTAACCAAATTCTTTATCTGGAAAAGCGGGGACTCTACAGCTAGACCACTAACCATTGACCATAGATATTTCTTGGGTCAAGGGACAAAAGGAGAAGACTAAACTCAAATCAAACTAGGGTACCAACAGTGTTGAGTGAGGTCGACTCACTCAACGCCAAAGTACTTAGCCTCAGAAAAGGCTGTGGCGTTGAGTGAGCCCACCTCACTCAATGCCAAAGTACTTGGCCGCACAGAGAGCTACGGCGTTGAGTGAGTTCACCTCACTCAATGCCAAAACCGAAATGGCATTGAGTGAGGTCGACTCACTCAACGCCAAAGTACTTAGCCTCAGAAAAGGCTGCGGCGTTGAGTGAGCTTACCTCACTCAACGCCAAAGTACTTGGCCTCATAGAAAACCGTGGCGTTGAGTGAGTTCACCTCACTCAACGCCCAAATGGAAATGGCATTGAGTGAGGTCGACTCACTCAACGCCAAAGTACTTAGCCGCTAGCAGGGGTTGCGGCGTTGAGTGAGTCCACCTCACTCAACGTTTTAGTACTTAGCCAAATAATATAAACCTGACTTCTGCTGTGGCATTGAGTGTGTGCACCACACTCAACCCCATACCAGCAATGGCTTTGAGTGTGTGCACCACACTTAACGCCGAAACCAGAGAGCTCCAAACTTGGCTCCTACCAGATCATACAGCAGGTACCCCCCTCCCCCACTCTCTCTCTCCCTTGGCTCCACCCGCAAAGCATCAAACAAGACTTTAATCTGGAGACTAAATGACGGAAATACGCCAGTGGGTTGAGCACAAACGGCACAAGGAGAGGGGCTCATAAGGGGAAACTAAAACCCTAATTTAGCAAAGTAAAAGAGCAAGCTTGGCTTCTAACCTAGGGCTAACCGGGTAAATAAAAGGGGAAAAAAATCCAAACAGCAAGTGCAAGAACCACTTGTCTCGATTTCCGACAAAGCTTGGTCAGCTTTCCCTTATCTTCACACGGCACCAGCAGCAGCAACACCCTAACAACAAAAATCCCGAACTTTAATGGCGGAAAAGGGCCAAAACCAGAATTTCGGGCCTCCTAAAAACTCCACGAAAATCAAATCTCTTACCGTAGAAAAGTAGATCTGAGCGAGAGCAATCCAAATCCGCTTTCAGAATCGAATTCCGTCCACAAACACTCACAAAATCGACGTCTGAAGGGGTAGCAGGTCGGCGGTTTCTCCGCTGCTTTTC
Source organism: Platanthera zijinensis (assembly GCA_039513925.1). Lineage (NCBI taxonomy): Eukaryota > Viridiplantae > Streptophyta > Magnoliopsida > Asparagales > Orchidaceae > Platanthera > Platanthera zijinensis. Next base: position 54,454,649 of record CM077090.1, on the reverse strand, counting down.
CGCGTACAGGAGAGGCGAGTTCGGTCTTGGGAAGAAGAAGAAGATTGGGCCCGCCATCTACTGATTAAGGCTTTAAAATAAAAAGACACGCCTATTTGGCCCTAACCGCGGCCTAAACTGCCGGTTCACCTAAGCTAAGAAATTTCTAATTTGATTTTACTAATAGCACACCCAAAACGACTCGAAAACCGAACTACCTCGGAATTCGACGAAATTCACACCGTAGCTAAATATCCACGGTACGAACACAACGACGGAGTCGAAATTAACTTTCGACGAACAGAACTCACGTTATACCCACCCGAAGCAAAAACACAAGCATCCCCCGAGAGGCAACACCGGGTCACCCAAAACGACTCGGCTTGCTAGGGAGATCTTGCCAATAGGCTATAAAATAGGCCACCCAGTTCTAAGGAGTTAAGACCACACTCCACAGATGGTACAAGCCAAGAAAATGCGTCGACGTAATGCCAAATGAGAATTAAATAATCTCAGAAAATTCGGGGGCGTTACAGTCACTCCCCCTAAAAGAAAGTTTCGTCCCGAAACTTTACGCACAACACTTCTACTATAGAAGGAAAAGTAACAAATATAAGTTACAAGAAAGGAAACATACCAATCAAATCAGGGAAACAGGTGAGGGTGAGCCTTCCTCATAGCTGACTCTAGCTCCCAAGTCGCGCTCTCCAAATCCTGATTCTTCCATAGAACTTTCACCATCGGGATGGACTTCCTTCGCAGCACCCGTTCTTGAGTATCCAAAATGCGGACCAGCACTTCAACAAAAGAGAGATTAGGCTCCAACTGGGGCACAACATCCAAGACCTGCCCACTGCTGCGCACACACTTCCGCAAATGGCTTACATGGAATATGTACAACCCCATATCCGGCTGAGCGGGATCCTCCCCAAGTGGTGGACTTGGGGTGCGCTATGAGCGATGATTTGGTGCAGCCTCGTTCGAGGACGTACAAGCTCTCGTACGCGCGTATGATTTTGCGTTTTGTGTTATAATATATATATATATATATTTATTTATAATATATATTTATATATATATATCCTTATAATATATAAATTTATTATATATATATCTTTCTATATATATATACATTTATATATATGTATACATTTGTTTATATATACCTATGGGAGGGGGGCTGGAGACAGAAAGAGAAAAGGACAAAGGGATGAGGAGGGGGGCTCGGTACAGGCAAAAAAAGAGAAAAAAGAGATAAAGCAGGGGAGGAAGGAGCAGGGGTGGAGAAACCCTAGCCCGACTAGCAGCAGCCCGCCGCCCGGCCCTCCCTTCTCTCTCTCCCGTCGGCTTGGAGCCCGACGCCGCCCGACCCTCCCCTCTCTTTCTCGTCAGCCTGGAGCCCGACGCCGCCCGACCCTCCCCTCATTCTCTCTCTCCCGTCGGCCTGGAGCCCGACGCCGCCCGACCCTCCCCTCTCCCTCTCTCCCGGCCGCCTGGAGCGAACCCCCGTTGCCCCTCTTCCTCTCGGCCTGGAGCAGCAAAGGCTCGACCTCCTCCTCCTCTCCCGTCGCCGACCTGAGCAAGGAAGCAAATGCTCGGCCGCCCGATCTCTCTCCCGTCACTGCCGCCGCAGCAAGGCATGGCCGAGCTCTTCCACCCTTCTCTCATCGCCGGCCACTAGGGGCAGCCTGAGCTCGACTCTCTCCCGGCTCTCCTTCCTCACGGCCGCCTGCAACTAGGTCAGCCGGGAGCTCCTCTCCCGGCGCCGCTTAGATCTAGGCCGATCGGGATCAGCTTCCCCGACGCCGCTTGAAGTTGTGGACGCTGGGATCGACTTCCTCGATTCCATTTGGAGTACGATCGGCCTTGGAGAGGCTCGACCATGGAGGAAAAAATCACTTGGAGCCTTCAACTCTCCCGCGGAGGTCGGGTTCGAGCATGGAAAACAACTACGGACGCTAAACATCAAGACTCGGGCGATATGCACGATTGCGGCTTCGTCAGAACACGCGCCAAGGGTGACGAAATTTCTACTCGGGCAGGTGAAGCCCTCAATTTACATGTTTGCATAAAAGCACCTCTCCGCCAATGGGTGGGGGAAGGGAGCTCTCCGATGGGTTGATGTGTACGTCCCCGCTATTAATTGCATTTAGTATCCGGAAGTGTGAGTACGGATTTAAGCATGCAGTGTTAAGCCCATCCGGACGTACGAGCTGAATTGGTGATGTTCTGTGTGAAGCCCATCCGGACGTACGAGCCGAATTGGTGATGTTCTGTGTGAAGCCCATCCGGACGCGTGAGCCGGATTGGTGATGTTCTGGGGTTCCCGGAGAAGACTCCGAGAAAGTTGGATATTATCTATTTACAGGGAATGTGCACCGTAGCCCCGAAAAAGGGGTGTACGGAATATATTTGGCTAGCTTATGTTAGCCGACTATTATTCAGCTGGCAGTCGTTTGTCGAGACATTGGCGTATAGGTGCTGCAGTAGCAAGCGGGAAGTAGCGGGCTTAAGCCCAAGCTTGTGCCGGCCCTAGAAGGCCTATTTTTGTTTATATTGTCTGCCTGCGTGCCGAAGTATGGAATTCATATTCCTGTATTTATTTATAATATCTGCGATGCTCTGTATATGTGCGGTTTACTCTTTTTGTCTCGGGCGAGTGGTGTGCTCGTGAACCGCTCGTCCCGTGGGAGCCCCGAGGTTTAGTTGTCGGGAAGCCCCTGACGACCTGTTGACAGCCTTTTAGGGCAGCGGAGTCGCGTTGTCTACAACCCAATTGGGCAGCGTGTCGTAGAATTGCTCAGCGAGATTGGGCCATTAGTAGGGCGGGTGAGGAGCATTTTGTGTAGACCCAAGGAGACACATCTGGATAAGAGGGAGTGGATTTCGAGATCCTCCCTAAAGGTTCTGGTCGGCCAAGAGAGCCTTCAGAAGGTGCCTAATTAGCTCAGCATTTGGCTTGGGAGGGGAAGAGCTCGTTAGTCTTCCGGGTGTGTGGTGGGACCTCCACGCTGAGACCTTGGGCCTGTCCCTTACGTTCCTAGTCTAGAGCCTAGATTGTTCGCTTGAGCGTAGTAGATGTGTGGTCACCCCTCTTTTGGGACCCCGAACTCCACAGAAGTCATTTTTGGCTTCAACAGTTATGGTGCAGTGAGCGTGGAGAGTGGCCAGCACGGAAAAACTCAGTCGAACGTCATGGCTATAGAGGAGGAACCAAGTGACGACCAGGGTCATGTGATGAAAGAAGTCCCCTCCCACTCCTTTTGTCGATCCTAACCATCCTAGCATTTCGTCTCAAATGTTTCTCAAATGTTAAAGTTTAGACTCTCACAACAAAAAGTAATATTTAAAATGATGTTCCGCTGGCTAAAATCTCAAGGTTAGGAAATACACCGTCGAAGGGTCGAAGTGTTAGTATTAGCATATTGGGTTCAGACCTATGTGAGACATAAGTTCAAGAAAATGTATATTAACAATTATTCTCGAATGTGTGTTTTAGGATGGGAGAGGTGGAAATAGCAAGAACAATAAAACCAATGAGGATCGCGATATTCACGAACCATAACTAATTCACATGTGCTCGGGGGTTTGCTTGCAAACCTGTAGAATTTAATCCGGAGAACAAAGATGGACCAGAATCAAACTTGTAACCCTTATTTTCAAATAAATGTGCAGCACCACTAGATACATCCTAATTGTATTTAGCTAAAGACTTAGCATAACCCGACAATACCACTACCAATTACCACCACATCTGCTTATGACTCCTCAGAACATTTGTCATGGTTAAGCAAAGAGATGTTTGATATAAGCGAAATAGAAGTATAATTGCAGTTTTTTAGATTCATATAGGAAAGATTAGCAGGCGACTAACTACTAAAAGCTCGATCTTTCACCCTCTCATGACAAGCATACTTATGAATATGAAGCGAAGAACACTTACTGTATCACCACGTAGCACGGGGCGGTTAAAGTGATGTGTATAATGAACCAAGCAAATATTATTTACCGTATTTCTCTTAGTTGAAATCCTACTTGAGGTTGATTGTTAACATGTTATTTATTCATCTCTAATTACAAGTATAATCATGGGAGCTTAATACATCAACAAAGTTATAAGATTTTTATTTTATCAAAAAATACCAAATATGATAAGATTTGAGAACAGAAAGTTTGAACGATGAGTTGATTTAAAATAGGGAAACAAGAAAGATATATGTAAATCACATAGGATGTTCTATCCTGGAGATCAAAAATGTGCCTTAGGGAGAATATTATATGATTGACCCTAGTTCCCAAGAGGGTGGACGTAGCGGGTAGAGGTGCCTCGTGTCGGACTTTGGCTTGGTTGATCGGGTTATCAGTTCTTTTGATTTATTGGATTATCTTTATGTTTTCTTTATAGTTGTGTTGGAGAGGAGACCCCGAGAAGACCCGCTGATCAGGCTCTTATCGAGCTAGCAGGGCTGTAGGCTCACTCGGGGGTTGGAGTTGGTTTGGAGAGGAGACCCCCAGGTAGACCCGCTGCGCATGATCCCATCTTGCTGGCAGGTCCGAAGGCTTGCTTGTGGGGGAGAGGCCTTGTTCTTGTTCCTTGGTTCTGCACTACCTCGAGCGCGGCTCGGCCCCAGGTAGACCCGCTACGCAGGCTCCCATCTAGCTGGCAGGTCTGAAGGCTCGCCTGTGGGGGAGAGGTCTGGTTCTTGTTCCTTGGTTCTGCACTACCCCGAGCGCGGCTCGGCCCCGGTAGACCCGCTGCGCAGGCTCCCATCTAGCTGGCAAGTCTGAAGGCTCTCCTGTGGGGGAGAGGTCTTGTTCTTGTTCCCTTGTTCTGCACTACCCCGAGCGCGGCTCGGCCCCAGGTAGACCCGCTGCGCAGGCTCCCATCTAGTTGGCAGGTCTGAAGGCTCGCATGTGGGGGAGAGGTCTGGTTCTTGTTCCTTGGTTCTGCACTACCCCGAGTGCGGCTCAACCCCAGGTAGACCCACTGCGCAGGCTCCCATCTAGCTGGCAGGTCCGAAGGCTCACCTATGGGGGAGAGGTCTGGTTCTTGTTCCTTGGTTCTGCACTACCCCGAGCGCGGCTCGGCCCCAGGTAGACCCGCTGCGCAGGCTCCCATCTAGCTGGCAGGTCTGAAGGCTCGCCTATGGGGGAGAGGTCTTGTTCTTGTTCCTTGGTTCTGCACTACCGCGAGCGTGGCTCGGTCCCAGGTAAACCGGCTGCGTAGGCTCCCATTTAGCTGGCAGGTCCGAAGGCTTGCCTGCTGGGGAAAGGTTTGCTTTTGGGATACTTCAGTTTAGCCGCTTCTACAACACCCCAAGCCGGGCTCGGCCCCAGGTAGACCCGCTGCGCAGGCTCCCATCTAGCTGGCAGGTCTGAAGGCTCGCCTGTGGGGGAAAGGTTGGCTTTTTGGATACTTCAGTTTAGCCGCTTCTACGACACCCCGAGCCGGGCTCGGCCCCAGGTAGACCCGCTGCGCAGGCTCTAATTAGCTGGCAGGTCCGAAGGCTCGCCTAGGGGGAAAGGTTGGCTTTTGGGATACTTCAGATTAGCCGCTTATACAATACCCCAAGCCGGGCTCGGCACCAGGTAGACCCGCTGCGCAGGCTCCCATCTAGCTGGCAGGTCCGAAGGCTCGCCTATGGGGGAAAGGTTGGCTTTTTGGATACTTCAGTTTAGCCGCTTCTATAACACCCTGAGCCGGGCTTGGCCCCAGGTAGACCCACTACGCAGGCTCTCATTAGCTGGCAGGTCCGAAGGCTCGCCTAGGGGGGAAAGGTTGGCTTTTGGGATACTTCAGTTTAACCGCTTCTATAACACCCCGAGCCGGGCTCGGCCCCAGGTAGACCCGCTGCGCAGGCTCCCTTCTAGCTGGCAGGTCCGAAGGCTCGCCTGTGGGGGGAAAGGTTGGCTTTTGGGATACTTCAGTTTAGCCACTTCTGCAACACCCCGAGCCGGGCTCGGCCCCAGGTAGACCCGCTGCGCAGGCTCCCATCTAGCTGGCAGGTTCGAAGGCTCGCCTGTGGGGGAAAGGTTGGCTTTTGGGATACTTCAGTTTAGCCGCTTCTACGACACCTCGAGCCGGGCTCGGCCCCAGGTAGACCCGCTGCGCAGGCTCTCATTAGCTGGCAGGTCCGAAGGCTCGCCTAGTGGGGAAAGGTTGGCTTTTGGGATACTTCAGTTTAGCCGCTTCTACAACACCCCGAGTCGGGCTCGGCCCTAGGTAGACCCACTGAGCAGGCTCCCATCTAGCTGGCAGGTTCGAAAGCTCGCCTGTGGGTGAAAGGTTGGCTTTTGGGATACTTCAGTTTAGCCTCTTCTACAACACCCTGAGCCGGGCTCGGCCCCAGGTAGACCCGCTGCGCAGGCTCCCATCTAGCTGGCAGGTCCGAAGGCTCGCTTGTAGGGGAAAGGTTGGCTTTTGGGATACTTCAGTTTAGCCGCTTCTACAACACCCCGAGCCGGGTTCGGCCCCAGGTAGACTCGCTGCGCAGGCTCCCCTCTAGCTGGCAGGTCCGAAGGCTCGCCTGTGGGGGAAAGGTTGGCTTTTGAGATACTTCAGTTTAGCCGCTTCTACAACACCCCGAGCGCGGCTCGGCCCCAGGTAGACCCGGTGCGTAGGCTCCCATCAAGCTGGCAGGTCCGAAGGATCGCCTGTGGGGGAGAGGTCTGGTTCTTGGTCCTTGGTTCTGCACTACCCTGAGCGCGGCTCGGCCCCAGGTAGACCCGTTGCGCAGGCTCCCATCTAGTTGGCAGGTTCGAAGGCTCGCCTTTGGGGGAGAGGTCTGGTTCTTGGTCCTTAGTTCTGCACTACCCCGAGCACGGCTCGGCCCCAGGTAGACCCGCTGCGTAGGCTCCCATCTAGCTGGCAGGTCCGAAGGCTCTCCTGTGGGGGAGAGGTCTGGTTCTTATTCCTTGGTTCTGCACTACCCCGAGCACAGCTCGGCCCCAGGTAGACCCGCTGCTCAGGCTCCCATCTAGCTGGCAGGTCCGTAGGCTCGCCTGTGGGGGTAAGGGAAGACCCCGGGTAGACTCACTGTCCAGGCTCTCATTAGCTGGGCAGGGGGGTAGGCACACCTGGGGGGAAAGGATGTGGATTGGGAAAAGGTTTTGGAAAGGGTTTGGTCTTATAAGAAAAACTAGAAAGTGTGCAATACTTTTTCAAAAGGGGAATAATCTTACTTTAAGCCATAGTCGGGGTCAATAGTTCCATTTTGATGAACTGAATGGGTTGATATTACTACGTCGCTTGATCCATGTCTTATGAAAATCGCTAAATTAGTTGCAAAGTTACATGTTAGATTAATTTAAAACTTGTTATGCCACTACCATATTATATCCATTCGGTCATATGAGGTATGCGCTCAAATTAGGATAGACATTTATTAGTTCTTCTCATTGGAACTATGTCTATCGCTTCCAGAATTTTTACTACAAAGTTTTCACATTCTGTTAAATGTCTAAAACTAGATCTTTGAAAATCAGTCGTATCGACTTCAATTACGGGTTGTGGTGATATTTCAGATAGGAAACCCGAGTAGCACATTATATCATGCTATGTTTTGACTTTCATACATTTTGACTTAAATTATTTGCCAAGTCGGCTAGATGAAAAACATCATACCTTTTTCATGAAATAAAAAGTAATAGTATTGGTACTCTCTCCATTTCTTGATTATAAAAAGTAATAGTTTATACATAAAATGTTTGGGAGGTAATAGTATTGGTACTCATCTGACATAATAGCTTCTTGTTTTTCAAAACGTGTATTGCCCTTGACTTCCACCTCAGTTGATAATGTGGTTTGATTTTTAGATTGGATTTTTACATCATATTCATGATGAGTTATTTCTGATTTAAGCCCTGGTGCGGAGCTCCCTTTATCTCCAAGTGAGGGATTTTCTCGAAATTTTTCTTTTGGTCGGCTCCCACTCGTCAGATTCTTGGGGTTGGACATTTCTTTTCGAGCTTGTACCAACCTCGAAAAAAGCGGGGATTGTGTACAACTCCATATCCGGTCGAGCGGGATCCTCCCCAAGTGGCGAACTTAGGGCGCGCTATGAGCGATGATTTGGTGCAGCCTCGTTTGAGGACGTGCAAGCTCTCATACGCGCGTATGATTTTGCGTTTTGTGTTATAAAAAAAATATATATTTACTATATATATATTTATTTATAATATATATTTATATATATATATCCTTATAATATATAAATTTATTTTATATATATATATCTTTCCATATATATATACGTTTATATATATGTATACATTTGTTTATATATACCTATGGGAGGGGGGCTGGAGACAGAAAGAGAAAAGGACAAAGGGATGAGGAGGGGGGCTCGGTACAGGCAAAAAAAGAGAAAAAAGAGATAAAGCAGGGGAGGAAGGAGCAGGGGGTGGAGAAACCCTAGCCCGACCAGCAGCAGCCTGCCGCCCGACCCTCCCTTCTCTCTCTCCCGTCGGCCTGGAGCCCGACGCCGCCTGACCCTCCCCTCTCTCTCTCTCTCGTCGGCCTGGATCCCGATGCCGCCCGACCCTCCCCTCCTTCTCTCTCTCCCGTCGGCCTGGAGCCCGATGCCGCCCAGCCCTCCCCTCTCCCTCTCTCCCAGTTGCCTAGAGCGACCCCCCGCTGCCCCTCTTCCTCTCGGCCTGGAGCAGCAAAGGCTCGGCCTCCTCCTCCTCTCCCGTCGTCGACCTGAGCAAGGAAGCAAAGGCTCGGCCGCCCGATCTCTCTCCCGCCGCCGCCTCCGCAGCAAGGCATGGCCGAGCTCTTCCAACCTTCTCTCATCGCCGGCCACTAGGGGCAGCCTTAGCTCGTCTCTCTCCCGGCTCTCCTTCCTCGTCGCCGTCTGCAACTAGGTCGGCCGGGAGCTCCTCTCCCGGCGCCGCTTGGAGCTAGGCCGGTCGGGATCAGCTTCCCCGATGCCGCTTGAAGTTGTGGAGGCCGGGATCGACTTCCTCGGTGCCATTTGGAGTACGATCGGCCTTAGAGAGGCTCGGCCATGGAGGAAAAAATCACTTGGAGCCTTCAACTCTCCCGCGGAGGTCGGGTCCGAGCATGGACAACTACTACGGACGCTAGACATCGAGACTCGAGCGATATGCGCGGTTGCGTCTTCATCAGAACACGTGCCAAGGGTAACGAAATTTCTACTCGGGCAGGTGAAGCACTCAATTTACATGTTTGCATAAAAGAACCTCTTCGCCAATGGGTGGGGGAAGGGAGCTTTCCGACGGGTTGACGTGTACGTCCCCGCTATTAATTGCATTTAGTATCCGGAAGTGTGAGTACGGATTTAGGCATTCTGTGTGAAGCCCATTCGGACGTACGAGCCGAATTGGTGATGTTCTGTGTGAAGCCCATCCGGATGTACGAACCGAATTGGTGATGTTCTGTGTGAAGCCCATCCGGACGTACGAGCCGAATTTGTGATGTTCTGTGTGAAGCCCATCCGGACGCGTGAGCCGGATTGGTGATGTTCTGGGGTTCCCGGAGAAGACTCCGAGGAAGTTGGATATTATCTATTTGCAGGGAATGCGCACCGTAGCCCCGAAAAAGGGGTGTACAGAATATATTTGGCCAGCTTATGTTAGCCGACTGTTGTTCAGCTGGCAGTCGTTCGTCGAGACATTAGCGTACAGGTGCTGCAGTAGCAAACGGGAAGTAGCGGGCTTAAGCCCAAGCTTGTGCCGGCCCTAGAAGGCCTATTTTTGTTTATATTGCCGGTCTGCGTGCCGAAGTATGGAATTCATATTCCTGTATTTATTTATAATATCTGCGATGCTCTGTATATGTGCGGTTTAATCTTTTTATCTCGGGCAAGTGGTGTGCTCGTGAACCGCTCGTCCCGTGGGAGCCCTGAGGTTTAGTTGTCGGGAAGCCCCTGACGACCTATTGACAGCCTTTTAGGGCAGCGGAGTCGCGCTGTCTGCAGTCCAATTGGGCAGCATGTCGTAGAATTGCTCAGCGGGATTGCGCCATTAGTAGGGCGGGTGAGGAGCATTTTGTGTAGACCCAAGGAGACACATCTGGATAAGAGGGAGTGGATTTCGAGATCCTCCCTAAAGGTTCTGGTCGGCCAAGAGAGCCTTCAGAAGGTGCCTAATTAGCTCAGCATTTGGCTTGGGAGGGTAAGAGTTCGTTAGTCTTCCGGGTGTGTGGTGGGACCTCCACGCTGAGACCTTAGGCCTGTCCCTTACGTTCCTAGTCTAGAGCCTAGATTATTTGCTTGAGCGTAGTAGGTGTGCGATCACCCCTCTTTTGGGACCCCGAACTCCACAGAAGTCATTTTTGGCTTCAATAGAATACATTATGAACACCTGGGAAGCTTGCTGGCAAATCCAACCTTTAAGCTGACACGCAAATCCGCTCCACAATCTTAAACGGGCCCACATACCTCGGGTCAAATTTTTGATTCTTACCGAACCTCTTAACACCCACCATCGGGGAAACCTTAAGAAACACAAGGTCCCCTATAGAAAACTCCAAGGAAGACCTACGCCGATTGGCATTCTTCTCGTATCTCTCCTGAGCTATACGAAGCTTTTCTCGGATAAGCTTCACTGCGACTTCCATCTCCTCAAGTGCATCCGGACCCAACAAGGGTCTCTCACCTGCCTCAGCCCAAAACAGGGGAGTTCTGCAGCGCCTCCCATACAAAGCTTCAAACGGAGCCATTTGCAAACTTTCTTGATAACTGTTATTGTATGCAAATTCCATAAGTCGCAACCGCTCATCCCATGCTCCACCGTGGTCTAAAATGTAGCATCTGATAATATACTCCACTATCTTGTTCACCCGCTCTGTCTTCCCATTGGTCTGTAGGTGGTAAGCAGTAGAATACCTCAGGTCTGTACCCAAACCCTCCTGCAGACTCTGCCAAAAACGAGAAGTAAACCGGGAGTCTCGATCAGAAATGATGCTAACAGGCACACCGTGCAATCTGATGACCTCATTCAAGTATAACTCTGCTATCTTCTTCATCGGGTAATCAATCTTATACGGCACGAAGTGAGCACACTTCGTCAGTCTATCCACTATAACCCAAACAGAATCAAATCCCCTTGGAGATTTTGGTAAGCCCGTGATGAAGTCCATAGAAATGCTTTCCCACTTCCAAGTCGGGATCTCTAACGAAGTCAACTTGCCACCAGGCCTTCCGTGATCGGCCTTCACACGCTTGCAAGTGTGGCACTCAGCAACAAATCGGGCTATATCACTTTTCATGCCATACCACCAGGCAATTTGCTTTAAATCACGATACATCTTAGTAGATCCTGGATGGTAGGCAACACTGGATCCATGAGCCTCTCTGCATATCATACCCCTGATGTATCCTACAGCGGGGATGCAAAATCTGCCGCGGTACTTCAAAGTAACCGCATCATCGATAGTAAAATCTGGCAACTCCCCCTTCTCAGTCCTGGAGTATAAGTGCAGAAGATCCGGATCATCCTTCTGGTGCAACCTTGTAAGAGAAATCCAAGACGACTATGCCACTGCCAAACTGCTCTGCATGCCACAACATCCCACTGAGATATCCATCAATAAGAACTCTTCCACTAAACGATCGGCGGAGAGATTAAAGATCTTCCCTGTCTTCCGACTCAGAGCGTCGACCACCACGTTGGCCTTGCCTGGATGATACTGGATCTCTACATCATAATTAGCCACATACTCTAGCCACAGCCGTTGGCGCAGATTCAACTCCTTCTACGTGAACACATACTTCAGGCTCTTATGATCCGTGAAGATCTTGCACTGAGCCCAATAAAGTAGATGCCTCCACAGCTTCAACGCATAAATCACCGCTGCAAACTCAAGGTCATGCGTAGGATAATTCTTCTCATGAGTCTTCAATTGCCTTGACCCATAGGCAATCACTTTTCCATCCTGCATCAACACGCAACCCAGACCAACATGTGAAGCATCCACGTACACATCATAATCCACACCCTCAGTAGGTAGGGTCAGAACGGGAGCAGTGCACAATCTGTTCTTTAGCTCCAGGAAGGCTTCTTCGCACTTCTCGCTCCAAACAAAGGCCGCGTTTTTCTGAGTCAACTTGATCAAAGGTGCAGCTAGGGTAGAGAAACCCTCCACGAACCTCCTGTAGTAGCCGGCCAACCCTAGAAAGCTCCTGATCTCCTTGGGCATGCTCGGCCTACTCCAATCCATCACCGCTGCGATCTTTTCTGGGTCGACCGAGATCCCATCCTTATCCACCACGTGGCCTAGAAACGAGACCTGATGCAACCAAAATTCGCACTTGCTCAGCTTGGCGAATAACTTGTGATTCCTCAACTCTATTAGAACCAAGTGCAGATGCTGCTCATGCTCCTTAGCGCTGCGAGAATAAACCAACACGTCATCGATGAAGACAACAACGAACTTGTCTAGGAAATCCTTGAACACCCGGTTCATCATATCCATGAAAGCTGATGGTGCGTTGGTATAACCAAACGACATCACCAAGAACTCAAAATGTCCATGCCTCGATCTAAACGCAGTCCGTGGAGTATCTGCCTCACGGATCCTGAGCTGATGATAACCAGAACGAAGATCGATCTTGGAGAACACCGTGCTATCGCACAACTGGTCAAATAAGTCATCGATCCTCGGTAGAGGGTACCTGTTCTTAATAGTGACTTTGTTCAACTCCCTGTAGTCAATGCAAAGCCGCATCGACCCATCTTTCTTCTTTACAAACAAAACAGGATCACCCCAAGGCGACGAACTCTGCCTGATTAATCCTTTTGCCAACAGCACATCCAACTAGACTCACAACTCCTCTAACTCACGAGGGGCCATCCGGTACGGAGCCTTAGCAATAGGACGCGTACCCAGTTCCAAATCAATCACAAATTCAACATCCCGATCAGGAGGAAGACCAGGAAGATCATCAGGAAAGACATCAACAAAATCACGAACAATGGAACGGTACGCTAACAGCGGCCCCAACCACCGAGACTAAACAAGCAAAACAATCAGAATGAAATAGCTTCTAAGCACATACCGCAGAAATGATAGGGGAGTCCTGACACAGATCAGCATACACGCTTCCGGGCTGACCGTTGTCCTTGATGAAGTCCAAGCGCTTCCCTTTGCACTGAATAACCGCATCATACCTAGACAGCCAGTCCATGCCCAGAATAACATCAAAGTCCTCCACATCAATCATCTTCAAGTCTTCCTTCGCAAGAAAGTCTTCCAACAAAACAGGGCAATCTAGCATGCCCAAATCTGATAACACAGATTCACCAGAGGGGAACTTGACACGGAAGGTATCCCGAACTCGATCTAGATTCAACCGATGTCGCTCCACAAAGGCTCTAGCCATAAACGAGTGGGTAGCGCCGGAGTCAAACAGAACACGCGCCCAGCGGTTCTTCACCTTAAATTTCCCTATAGGAGTATATATAACTAAGGAACTAACAAAACAAAACTGCATTCATTCTAGTAAAACAAGAATAAGACCTTCAGGTTGGAAAAAAAACAACTAACCGGAGATGACCTGAGTCGAAGCTTGAACTTCCTCGGAAGAGATCACATTCAGCTTTCCCTTGCCCTTATCCACACACTGAGGTGGAGGTAGTGCCTGAAGTGGAACTGCATGAAGAGCAGGCTGGGCCTGAAGACACCTAGTCTTGATGTGACCCTTCTGCCTACACTGATAGCAGACTTTATCCTTGGACCAGCACTGGGCAACATCATGCCTGGGTCGCTTGCAGACAAAACATGAGACATCCCTCCTAGGAGCACCCTGAATCGCATGAACCTGCTCCTTCTTCTGAGCTGCTGCCTTCTTGAAATAGCTCTCAACAGGGTGGCTTGACCGGCCACAGAAGCTGCACACAACCTTGCTCTTCTTTCCCGAAGCAACACCGGGTACCTGGGGTTTCTTCTCCTCCAAAGACTTCCTCTTGTCCTTCCTCATTTGCTGGCCCCTGCTATTTGCGGTCTCAATAGCCTCCACTTTCAGAGCAGCCTCCACTACCCCTACATAAGTCTCTGATCCATAAGCACTAGTCAATTGCTGCACCTCGCTCCTCAAGCCACCAAGAAACCGCTTGACTCGATCAGCCTCAAAACTCACCAATCCAGGAGCAAACCGGCTTAACTTTATGAATTCTATCTCATACTCACCGACCGTGAGTTGCCTTTGCTTCAGGTGGAGGAAGTCATTCATAAGGCGGTCACGCTTGACTGAAGGCAAGAACTTCCTCAGTAGTATTTCTTTGAATACTTCCCAAGAGCAACCAGCTACCAAGCTCTCCTTCTCTCTAAGCCACCAACTCTTAGCCATACCTTTAAGCTGATAGGCGGCTATAATCACCCTATGATCATCTGCAATACCGGAGTACGAGAACATCTCCTCCATGGAGATCAGCCAATCGTCTATAACCATGAAATCTGCCTTCCCATCATAAGTAGGAGGGCTAAGTCTCTGAAACTAAGAGATAAATGCCATTTTCGCTGGCACCACCACTGGAGGTCTCAGGGGTGCAGGAGGAGGAACAGCTAACCCCCCTGCAGGGCCTTGCGCTCCCTAAGTCTATCCTGCCACCACAGCCACCAGAGACTGGATCTGGGCTCGCACCTCCACCAACTGCCTGCTCATGGAATCACTACTCTGTCGCAGGCTCTCGATCACTGCATCATTCTGTGCTCCAGATGTCTCACCCTAAGACAGGGGAGTCGATCTAGTCGAAGGACGTCTTGCCATCCTAAAATCATAACAACACTAGTCAGATCCTAGTACAACAACTACAACTATCTATAAGTACAGACAATACATACATAAATATGATCTTAAAGCTGCTAAACTTGCTCTAGGAGTTTATCTTTTTACAAAAATTGATGTTATGCCCTAACCTTGGATGGTTAACCACCACCACACTAACTCTTGTGCCTAGATCGGGAATGCATGACTTTATATTATTTTTGACTCGAAAACTTATGTGTGTACATATGTCATCCTGCCAGTCTTTAGCTTGGCACGTTGTGCTTATGCAATGTTATGCTATGCATGATTGTGCTATGCATTCTATAAAGCCCCTAATGCATGTTATGAGCGGCGTACACATGAAAATGTTATGCATCCCATACTACATAACATTTTCATGCAACGAAAAGAAAACGAGCTAGTCGCAGCCATGTGGTGAGGTTATGCATCCCATACTACATAACCCTCACATGTTGCCCCTATGGTGGATCCATATACGAACACATATTATGCATCCCATACTACATAATATGCCCCGTATACTTCATGTTATGCTATGAGTGTAGTGTTCGTGCTATTGCCAAGATGTGCTGATGACATATCGGTGTGTGAATGACATGATGCTGAACTACTAATGCAATCAAAAGGGAAGGTTGCACAACTAACTTGTCAAGCAACCTCCCTCTGATACCAACTGTCACAACCCGCATTTTCTCCGAGGAAAACGAATTATCAGAGTAGGAGAAAACACGCGTCATGATGCCACGTCGAGCAGGGGATAACTGCCGACGCTCAGGAAAACCACTATCAACTATACTTTATGAAAATTTATGAGTTAAATGATTAGAAAATCAGTTATATTTTTAAAGGCCATATCCCTCAGCTCGGTGGATCACCTAGTCCACAATTTAAAACTATACTTAAACGCTGCAGAAAATACTTTATTTAGGTTTGACTTCCTAAGATAGTGCATAAGTGCCCCTAGAGGACAACTTATACTATGCAAGACCCTACATTTAATTTATACTATATATATAAAAAAAAGATCTTTTTACGTTATTTGGAAAATAGTGTTTGAGTTTTATAAAAAATGCTGATCTTGTGATATACTTATAATAAAAATTTTAGGTTTAAAAGTAACTAGCATCCTAGCATAAATCATCCCCAGAGCAAGTAGACTATCTCCAGAAAAGGTAGCAGCAAAAAGTAACATATCTAGTATCAAGGTAAAACTACCAGTGGGCGCCAACAAACTGACACGAACCCACTGGCAAGTATGTATGTCTGTAAGAAAGAAACACAAAACTACCTCACAAAATAAGGAACTGATCTCTATAGCACCAGAGACCACCAACAACTGCACAGTACCACTAACCGTCAAAGTAGCTACTATCAGGAACCTGAGGCATTCAAAGAAGAAAGAATACCTCAACAAGCAAAATAAGAAAACTGCACGAAAGTGTCAATCAGGAGATAAGTGAAAGAGGAAAACAAAGCAGTAACAGTCACAACTTCCCAAGGCAAGACAAAAAAAGGAATTGCACTAGGTGCGAGGAAACAACATCGACCCTGCCCAAAAAAACTAAAATCCTGTAGAGTTTACTAGGCTACCATGAGCCCAAAATGCTGCAATCTATCAAGGAAGAAACGTCTAACACCCTAAGCTGTGAGAGATGGTAGTAGCAAAATAAACAACGTGGATCCGGGTTGGAGGCAAACTCAGTCCCCCATCCACCATTTCCAAGCCAACAAAGCTCAAGGGTCTACATGTGAAAGCACTAGGGACCTTCCACCCCCTTGCCCAGCCCGTACCTGGAGCAAGATAGAAGAAAAGGGTGGCCACGACTAAATTACACAACACCACCCCCATTAAGAGCTTCAAACCACCACTACTAACCACGACCAAGATTCGGCCTTTAGGAAAGAAAAACATAGCCGACAAGGAACATCAGAATCAAGAAATTCACTCGGGAGCGAAAATCAAGGTAAGGAAAAAGTGTTGAAATGACTCAACATGGTTTGGCACTCAGTGGGCCCCACTCACTCAGCGCCTAACCAGACCTTGGCGTTTAGTGAGTTAGACTCACTCAGCGCCAGAACAACCATGGCGTTGAGTGAGGTTCACTCACTCAATGCCCTCCGCAAGAACAGCTCTGGCGTTGAGTGAGCTAGCCTCATTCAACACCACAGCTATGGCGTTAAGTGAGGTTCACTCACTCAACGCCTCCCGCAAGAAAATTCTGGCGTTGAGTGAGCTGACCTCACTAGACGCCAAAAAAGCTATGGCTTTGAGTGAGGTTCACTCACTCAATGCCCTGACACTTAACTGCAAACAGGGACTGTGGCGTTGAGTGAGCTAGCCTCACTCAATGTAAAAACAGCAATGGCGTTGAGTGAGGTCGACTCACTCAATGCCAGAGGACCTGGCCGCAAAGAAGGGCTGTGGCGTTGAGTGAGTCTACCTCACTCAACGCCAAAGCATAAATGGCATTGAGTGAGTTTCACTCACTCAATGCCACAGGACTTGGCCGCAAACTTGCCTACGGCATTGAGTGAGTTCACCTCACTCAACGCCAAAACCGAAATGGCGTTGAGTGAGGTCGACTCACTCAACGCCAAAGTACTTAGCCTCAGAAAAGGCTGTGGCGTTGAGTGAGCCCACCTCACTCAACGCCAAAGTACTTGGCCGCACAGAGAGCTACGACATTGAGTGAGTTCACCTCACTCAACGCCAAAACCGAAATGGCATTGAGTGAGGTCGACTCACTCAACGCCAAAGTACTTAGCCTCAGAAAAGGCTACGGTATTGAGTGAGCCCACCTCATTCAACGCCAAAGTACTTGGCCTCACAGAAAACCGCGACGGTGAGTGAGTTCACCTCACTCAGCACCAAAACGGAAATGGCGTTGAGTGAGGTCGACTCACTCAACGCCAAAGTACTTAGCCGCTAGCAGGGGCTGCGGCGTTGAGTGAGTAAACCTCACTCAACGCCTTAGTACTTAGCCAAATAATATAAACCTGACTTCTGCTGTGGCGTTGAGTGTGTGCACCACACTCAACGCCATACCAGCAATGGCTTTGAGTGTGTGCACCACACTCAATGCCGAAACCAGATAGCTCCAAACTTGGCTCCTACCAGATCATACAGCAGGTACCCCCCTCCCACACTCTCTCTCTCCCTCGGCTCCACCCGCAAAGCATCAAACCAGACTTTAATCTGGAGTCTAAATGGCGGAAATACGCTAGTGGGTTGAGCACAAACGACACAAGGAGAGGGGCTCATAAGGGGAAACTAAAACCCTAATTTAGCAAAGTAAAAGAGCAAGCTTGGCGTCTAACCTAGGGCTAATCGGGTAGATAAAAGGGGAAAAAAATCCAAACGGCAAGTGCAAGAACCACTTGCCTCGATTTTCGACGAAGCTTGGTCGGCTTTCCCTTATCTTCACACGACACCAGCATCAGCAACACCCTAACAACAAAAATCCCGAACTTTAATGGTGGAAAAGGGCCAAAACCAGAATTTCGGGCCTCCTAAAAACTCCACGAAAATCAAATATCTTACCGTAGAAAAGTAGATCTGAGCGAGAGCAATCCAAATCCGCTTTCAGAATCGAATTCCATCCACAAACACTCCCAAAATCGACGTCTAAAGGGGTAGCAGGTCGGCGGTTTCTCCGCTGCTTTTCCGCGTACAGGAGAGGCGAGTTCGGTATCGGGAAGAAGAAGAAGAGTGGGCCCGCCATCTACTGATTAAGGCTTTAAAATAAAAAGACACGCCTATTCGGCCCTAACCGCTGCCTAAACTGCCGGTTCACCTAAGCTAAGAAATATCTAATTTGATTTTACTAATAGCACACCCAAAACAACTCAAAAACCAAACTACCTCGGAATTCGACGAAATTCACACCGTAGCTAAATATCCACGCTACGAACACAAAGACGGAGTCAAAATTAACTTTCGACAAACAAAACTCGTGTTATACCCACCCGAATCCAAAACACAAGCATTCCTCGAGAGGCCACACCGGGTCACCCAAAACGACTCGGCTTGCTAGGGAGATCTTGCCAATAGGCTATAAAAAAGGTCACCTAGTTCTAAGGAGTTAAGACCACACTCCACAGATGGCACAAAACAAGAAAACGTGTCGACATAATGCCAAACGAGAATTAAATATTCGCAGAAAAATCGGGGGCGTTACATCACCTCCTCTAAACCCTCCATAAACACAACTAGGGTGTCCCACATCTCCTTGGAGGTCTTGCAGTGCACCAGATTTTGGAAGGTTGAGTCATCTATTGCACTTGCAATAATGTTTTGTGCTCTCTTGTCCATAGAGGCAAGAAGGAGCACATCTTTGTTCATTTCATCATAAGATTTAGGTGTCTGGACATTGGTATCCAAAACTGAGGTCTTCATAGGGATGAAGGGTCCTTCTTTTACTGTGATGTATATCCTAGGGTTAGCAGCTTACATGAATAACCTAACCCTTTCATTCTAGAGGTCAAAGCCTTCCTTTCTATAGATTGGAAGGTTCATGGCCCCCAGCTTCTTGTAGTTTACACCAAACCCCATTCTTTTGTTTTATAGCTAACCTTGGAGGTATACTCAGATTGTTAAATCTTTTTTAAGTAACCTTCCTCTGATACCACTTGAAAGTTATTACTTCAAGATTAGCTAGTCACCTAGAGGGGGGGGGGTGAATAGGTCTATTAAAATTCTTGAGTCCTTTTGCAGTTTTCTTATTAACCTATATATTTTCTTTTGCTTTCTTCCTAAGGCGATCTAGATCTTGTCCTTAGCACCTGCAATAAAACAAAAAAACAAACACACAGCAAGCACATAGTGATTTATAGTGGTTCCCCAATTGGGTACATCCACTTTCCCTCCCACATTTCTAACTTATGTTAGACAAGACACAAACTCCTCCAAAATGCTCCTCAGAGCTTAAAGCTTAGGCCCTAAGCCTTACACTCAAGTTCTCTTTATAACCCTACCTCGGAACCACAAAGGTTCCCACCTCAGAGCCCTGCAGTGCTCCTACAGCTCAGTGACCCTCAATCCACCTACCTCAGCCTTATCTCTAAGGCCTACAGCTCTGGCTTCTCAGCCCTACAACTTCAGGCACATGGCCCTACTCTCATAGTGCTGAAGCACTCCTACAACTAAGTACCCTTCCAAGTACCTACCTCAGTGCCCTTCCAGGCACCTACAACTCAGCCTCCTCTAAGGCCTACAACTCAGTGACACACTTGTCACCTATAGCTCAGTGACTCAACAGTCACCTACCTCAGGCACTAGACCCTACACTCAGGCTGGGAGGACAACCCTACCTCAGATCCACACTTGGATCCTACCTTAGTACCCCAGCAGGGCACCTACCTCAGTGACTAATTAGTCACCTACAACTCAGGCACAAAGTGCCCTACAGCTTAGATTCAGGCAAGCTGAATCCTATAGGAAATTAATCAAGAATTTGAAATAAAGTAAAACCTTGACTCTGAGAAAAATCTCAGAGTCTACCTTGCTAGACTGAGCAGATATCAGTCCAGCTCTCTTACTATAGAAGGAATTAGTCTTTTCTACAACTAGCTCCTTTTCTGCTGCACTGAAGAATATCTATCTGCTGTTGAAGACTGACGTCCCTTCACACAACTATCTCTCATTGCTGATTAGATGAATCAGCTACCTTGTTCTGGAAAGAACAAACTTGCTAATCTGGAAAAAGCTTCAGCTATCTTTCTCTGCCTTTCTGGCTAGCTCTGTTGGACTTGGCTTTCAAGCTCGTCGGAGAAGATGAAGTCCAGCCGCCTCTCTTTTCATTTTCTTTTTTCGTTTTTGTATTCGTTAACCCTAATCCCCTTTTCTTCTTTTCCTTTTATATTTGTTGATTTGAATCAACGACACAATTGAATGTGGGCCCTGCCAAGGATGGTCAATGCCACCTCTCTTAGAAGAGGACAAACAGTACTTTTCAGCGCTGCTATAGCTTTCCAGCAACGACATAAAATACTATGATTGCGCTCGACGAATGGTGAGCTGGGTTTGACGAATTTTGAAATCAGTTCGATGAATTTTGAACTGAGCTTGACTAACTCAGAATCTTCAAGCTTTAACTTGAGCTCAATGAAATGTGAGCTGGGTTCGATGAATTCTGAAATCAGTTTGATGAATTCTGAACTGAGCTCGATGAACTCAGAATCTTCAAACTTTAACTTGAGCTCGACGAAAGGTGAGCTTGGTTCGACGAATTCTGAAATCAGTTCGACGAATTCTTAACTGAGCTCGATGAACTCAGAATCTTGAAACTTTAACTTGAGCTCGACGAAAGGTGAGCTCTGCTCGACGAACTCAGAATTCAGTTCGACGAATTCTGAACTGAGCTCTTATTTAGAAGCGTTGAGTGAGCCTGCCTCACTCAACGCTTTTGGACTTAGAGAAATTATGCTGGCTCTGTCTCAATGGTTCCTTCTCAACTATCTCAGTGGTTTCTTCTTTTCAGTTGTGATTATCTTCTATCTCCTCGGTTTCTTCTCAACTCTCTCAGCGGTTTCTTCTTCACAGCTTAGACTATCTCCTATCTTAGCGGTTCTGCTGAGACCAACACTTCTGTCAATGCTTTGCATTGAGCTTCTCAGCTATCTCAGCGGTTATGCTGAGACAATATTCTCAACTGTCTCAGCTATTTCGACGCTTTTGAATTAGACATTCTTCTCAATTGTCTCTGGCGTTGAGAGCGTTGAGTGTGCCTTCATCACTCAACGCTTTTTGCCTTAGTCAAATTACTTGACTTCCAGCTTACCCTTTTTGTTCACCTTTCCAATAAAGGACAACCTGCATGCATGAACTTGAGCACACATCAAATACATCTTTGTGTGTATGTCATTGCCAGTTTGACTTCTTATAAATCTAGAACATTGGGGTCAATAGACCCAACACCACTCCAAGCATGGCTCATGGTCACCCCTTTCGCATTCTGGAGGTGGTATCCCCCTGACCCCAAGGCCTCCTCTATAATGTATGGTCCTTCCCAATTGGGGTTGAGCTTACCAACGACCGCTGACCTTCTAACAGCGTCAAATTTCTTCAGTACTAGATCCCCTTCCCTGAACTGCTTGATTCTGATGTGCTTATCAAAATACCTAGCCATTCGCCGCTTGATTTCCTCCTGCCTGACCGCAGCCACATCGCGGAGTTCCTCCACCATATCTAGCAAGATCCGCAACTCCCCTTCATTCTCTTCCCTCCATGCCTCGTCTCCTTTGCTGGCGACCATAACTCGCGAGGATTGAACTTCAAATTCCACGGGTAGGACCGCCTCACAACCATGCGAGATCTTGAAGGGGTCTCTCTAGTGACCATGTTTGGGGTTGTCCATAAAGCCCACAATACTGAGGGGAGCTGCTCCACCCAACTCCCCCTCAGGTTCTCCACCTTCTTCTTAAGCAGATTCACTATAATTTTGTTTGCCGCCTCCACCTGGCCGTTGCTACTGGGGTGGTGAACGAAGGCAAACCTGAGGTCAATCTCCAGCTGGGTGCAGAAACTGATGAACTCCTTGCTTGCAAACTAGGGTCCATTGTCCGTGACGATGGCTTGAGGCAACCCATGTCGACAGATGATCTCCCCCATACAAAATTTATGATGACCTGGGATGTTACCTTGGCCAACGCTTTGACCTCCAGCCATTTTGAGAAGTAATCAATCATCACTAGAAGAAACCTTCTATGCCCACCTGCCAGAGGAAATGACCCGACTAGATCCATCCCCTAGATGGCAAAATGCCATGGTGCCGTGATGCTTCAGAGCCTTTGGGGAGGGCAAGAATTGGAGGGGAGCGTAGAACTGACTTTTTGGCACCTCCCTGCAAACACCGCCACATCTTTCCTCAGGAAGGGCCAGAAGTATCCCTGCTTAACTACCCTTGCTTCTAAAGTCCTTCCCCCTAAATGGCTGCTGCACTCTCCTGAGTGCACTTCCTCTAGGATCCTTAGGATCTCTTCCTTTGCCACGCATCATGCCAAGAGCATTGACAGCATCTTCCGATGTAACCCTCCTTCATGTACGAGGTAGTGTGCCGCTTTGTGCTGAAAGCTCTTCGCATCCTTGATGCCTTCCGGAAGGTTGCCTGTAGTGAAGAAGGCTATTAAGGGATCCACCCACGAGGGTCATCAATCCACTTACATATACCCCCCCTCCTAAATCGCTGGATGAAATAGCTCGGTCAAGGTTCCCCCCGGGGTCCAAACTTGGCCAATCAATCGGCCGCTTCATTCTCCTCCCTGGGGACATGCTGGATTGAGAATGCTTGAAACCCACCAACAATTGCTCTCACCTTGGTTAAGTATTTCAGGAGGGTGGGCTCCCGGGCTTCATATTCACCCCTGATCTGCGACTCCACAACCAACGAGTCCGTGGACACTTCCACGTCATGTACCCCGAGCTCCTTGGCCAGTCTTAGCCCTGCTATGACGGCCTTGTACTCCGCTTGATTGTTTGTGACCGAGAAGTGTAACACCACTGCTTGCTCTATGGTGACCCCTTGAGGGCTTACCAATACTACCCCTCCCCCCAGGGAATGCTTCCCCGAGGCTCCGTCAACAAACATCTTCCCTGCCTCCCGTGGTAGTGCCTCATCTCCCTCCAACTCTACGACATAGTCCGCTAAAAAATTAGCCACAACTTGCGCCTTAATGGAGAGCCTTGGTATGAAAGAGATGTCAAACTCACTGAACTCAATCGACCACTTGGCCAACCGCCCAGAGTGCTTCACCCCCTCAAAAATCTTACGCAATGGGTGGTCCATCAACATCTTGATTGAATGAGCTTGGAAATATGGCCTGAGCTTCCTAGCCGAGATGATCAGAGAGAAAGCTCACTTTTCTAGGATGGGGTAGCGGAGCTCTGCCTTCCTCAAGATCCTACTGACGTAGTAGATTAGCAGCTGTTTCTTCCCTTCTTCCCTTACTAATACAGAACTTATAGCCTCTGCCCCTACCCTAATATACACGGCTAGGTCCTCCCCTTCCTTCAGACTCTAAAGGAGCGGCGCTTGGGATAGTAGATTCTTCAATGCCCGGAAAGCCTTCTCACATTACTTTGTCCACTCAAACTTCTGGTTTCCCCGAAGCACCTTGAAGAAGGGGGAACACTTCTCCCCAACACGAAAGAGAAACCGACTCAACCCGGCGAGCTTGCCCGTCAAACGTTGAACCTCCTTGGTATTGAAAGGTGATTCCAACTCCATGATGGCCTTCACCTTATCCGGGTTGGGCTCTACCCTGCTGGGGTCAGAACGTGCCTAAGGAATTTACCTCAGCTTGCCCCAAAGACACTTCTGGGGATTCAGCCTAATCTTGAACTTTCGCAGGGTCGCGAATGTCTCCCCTAGGTCAAGTAGGTGTGAACCCACATCCCCACTCTTCACCGTGAGGTCATCAACATAAACCTCCAGGTTCCTACCCCTCTGACTTTTGAACACTCGATCAATCATGCGTTGGTAGGTAGCCCCTACATTCTTTAGCCCGAAGGGCATCATCTTGTAGCTAAAGCATCCCTCCCTTGTGATGAAGGAGATATCCTTGACGTCAGGGGGATGCATTCGAATCTGATGGCCACCTGAAAAAGCATCCAATAAACTCATAATAGAAAAACAAACGGCTGAATCAACGAGCACATCGATCCGAGGCAGGAGGTAGCAATCCTTAGGGCACGATTTATTTAATAAAGAGAAATCCACACACATACGCCACCTCCCATCCCATTTTTTTACCATTACCACATTGGAGACCCAGCTTGGGTACTGGATCTCCGAGATAAAACCTGCATTGACAAGCTTCTTGACCACCTCGCGGATGGGTTCCTCCAGCTTGGTGGCGATGGTCCTCATCTGTTGGGTACATTGGAAAATGTGTACCTGATTTGGAGAAGCCTCACTTAGCTCAATGATATACATCAAGGTGTATTTGATGTTATTTTTAGTTTATATGTGCAGGTTAAGTATTGGCTAAAATGCAGAAAAAGTTTCTAAGTCCATGTGTCGACACATAAGGAAGTCTGTGTCGACACTTGGAGAAGCAGTATCGACACCAGAAGAAACTGTGTCGACACACATAATATTTTAGTCGACATCAAATGTGTCGACACCGGGAGGCAGTGTCGACACACAAAAGTAGAGTCGACATCAACTGTGTCGACACCTGGAGGCAGTGTCGACACATAGAATTCTTAGTCTACATCAACTATGTCGACACAGAGGACTTGTGTTGACACACAGCAGAGTTTCAACATAGTTGATTGCTGTGGAGTGAAGAAGGGATTATGTCGACACAAATAATCTGTGTCGACACATTCTCAAGATGCAGTGTCAAGAAGCAGCGTCGACATCAAGACAGCTATGTTGACATCACCAAAGTTTGTGTCGACACTTAAGTCCCTTGTGTCGACACATATTGACAGTTTGTCTCGACACATAATAACAGTTAGTCTTGACGCTTTGCTGACAAAGACAAAGGTTCAAGAACTGACTGGAGACTTGAAAGCTGTGCATTCCAACAAGTTTACTGAGGCTGTCAGACTTGTCAGAAGTTGGTTAGAAATCGGATCAGCCGGTTACCATGGATGGAGTCTATATATATGGATGGATTCTGTCAAATCAAAGATGATGAACAACAACAACATGCACAAATACTAAAGTATTGATCATTGATCAAGAAAGTGCACGTCACACTGAAGAAGATTTTCGTGAGAAGATTTAAGGAGAATTCAAGCAAGAATTCTGAAGAAACTTCATAAGTTCTGAAGAGAGAGAGAGAGAGAGATCTTCAGCTGTTGAAGTAAAGGAGGAGGCATCTATAAGTCTCCTAAGAAGCATATCTTGAACCAATCTGCTAAGAAGGATTCAAATTTATTTCTGATTCTAAGAAGGAAGCTGGCAGTTAGTCAACTTCAAAGGAGATCAACCCTACTGAGTTCAGATTCAAGAAGCTCTGAAGAAAGCTAAGAACAGGTTGATTTCAGCCATCAGTCTCATCAAGAAGCTGATCAAGAATCCTCTGATCCTTTCTCTCTTAACAAGGGTAAGAGTCCATCAAAAATACTTATCAAATTCTATAGGATCTTTTCAAAGATCTGAGTTGTAAGCCTGTGTTATAAAGGCTGAGTGTAGGAGATTTAGATCTCTGAGTGATAAGGCTGTTTGAGCCTGAGTGTAGGAGAATTAGTTCTCTTAGGTGCAGGCCTTGTGGCAAGGCTGAGGTAGGGCTGTTAGCCTGAGTTGTAGGAACCTTATAGGGTTCTGAGTTGTAGGAACCTTTTAGGGTTCTGAGCTGTAAGATCTGTGGATCTGAGAAAAAGGAAGAAGTTAGGCCGAATCTAGCACACTGCTAGATAGGTGAAGGGGGAAAGTGGATGTACCCAGATCTTGGGGAACCACTATAAACCTGTGTGCAATCTATGATGTGTGTATGATTGTGTTTTCTGTGTTGTGATTGCTGTAGAATACTTAGATTCTATCTTAAGATCTGAAAAATATTCCGCCTTAAGTAAAAAAGGAAAAGAACCTATTCACCCCCCTCTAGGTGTTTGGGTTATCTTGAAATTAATTCTATCAAGTGGTATCAGAGGGAGGTTACTCAAAGAAGGACTTAACAGTCTGAGCTAGATCCCTAAGGCAGAATCAAGAATCAAGAAAATGGGTTCTGGAGAAAATCACAAGGAACTAGGGTCTATGAAATTACCCATCTGCAGGAAGGAGATATTTGGAATATGGAAATAAAGAGTCAGGTTGTTTATGGAGGCTTCTTACCCTAGGATCTATATTACTGTAAAAGAAGGTCCTTATGTTCCAATGAAGGTGTCTGTTCTAGATACAAATCAAAGAACTCCCAAAGATTTTTCAGAGATGACTAAGGAAGAAATCATCTTAGCAACTATGGATAAAAGAGCCTAGAATATCACAGTAAGTGCCATAGATGATTCAACCTTTCAGAATTTGATTCACTGCAAGACCTCCAAGGAAATGTGGGACATCTTGGTAGTCTACATGGAGGGTTCTGAAGAAGTTAGACAAGATAGAAAGTCTATGCTAAATCAGGAATATGAAAGTTTCGGACAAGGGAAGTTAGATAGCATTTTTTAGTGCTATAAGAAGTTCTATAGAATAATAAATGAGCTGATGTCTTATGGAAGGGTCTTCAGTACTTATGAACTGAATGATAAATTCCTAAGATCCTTAACAAAGGATTGGGACACCAAGATTTGTGCCATTAGGGAAGTGGCCAAACTTGTAGATATTTCTCCTCCAACTTTATTTGGAAAGTTGCTGTCTTATGAAATGCAACTAATGACTAGAAAAGAGGAAGAAAGAAATGCAAAAGGGGAGCATAGAGAAAAGTCTGTGACCTTCAAGGTTGAAGCCACTAGAAAGAATAGGAGGATGTCTCCATCACCTCCTAGGGAAGTTGCTAAAATTACCTCAGATAATTCAGACAACCAAAATTCAGATAGCAGTGATTCAGATACAGATTTTGCTTCCTTTACAAGGAAGTTTCAGAGATTCTTGAAGAAGAAGTAGTGGAAATCTAGGCCCTCCACATCACAGCCAATTGATGACTATTATCAAAAGAGAAAGTCATCTAGGAAGGACAGGAGCAGGTCTAAGCCTATAAAATCTACAACATCAAAGATAGTTTGCTATTGCTATAATAGGCCTGGAAATGTTGTGGTTGAGTGTCCAAACAAAAGAAAGGAGTCTGCTGATAAAAGAAAGACTCAACAAAAGAGCAAGAAGGAGAAATCCTTTGTTGCTAAGAAGGAGAAAATCCTGACAGACCAATCAACTTCAGAGTCTGAATTTGAAGCTGAGGCATATATTGGTCTTTATGCAGCTAATGAAGAAGATGAGTTTATGCAATTGCTGAACTCTATCTATGAATAAGAAGACCATCAGTGTATGAGACTGATGGCTGTATCAGAAGAAGACAAGTGCCAGGATCAGCCTGGTCCTAGTAAGGTACAATGTATTTCTAGAAATTCAGATTGTATTACTGGTACAGAGTCAGCTACATCTGCATCAAGTGATGTGGATGGGTCTGAATCTGAAGGTGATATTCATCAGCTGATAGATGAATATGGGGACTTGTTATAGGCACTAAAGAAAAGCAAGAACCTGGCCAAAACTCAGGCTAAGGAAATTACAGATCTTAAGATTGCTGTATCTGACTTAGAGAAAGAGTTGGATTAAAAATTGAATGAGATTGCCAAACTGAAAACTATAACTGTTATTCAGATGGGCACAATCACATACAAAAATGATCTAATTAAAAGTTTGGAAGTCAGACTTCAAAAGGATAAAGATTTGGTGGCTAGTTATTCCAAGCCAAAATCAGTTTTACCCTTAATAGATGAGTTTGTGGCTCAAAAGGGTAAGGCTGGAATAGGCTTTAAGGGTAACACCAGGGCTGTCCAATTCAAGAGAAAGGGCAAAGCCTCAGTCCAGCCACTGAATTTTAAAGTCCCTGTAGTTTTTAGAAAGGTACAAGTGCCTTCTAACAAGTATGACCTTGAGAATACTCATGGTCATAGTAAGACTGAAGTTCTGAATGACAAGGTTGGTTATGTCAATATGGCAGCCCATGTTCATAAACCCCATGTTCTTAAGAAAACAGTGGGTGTGGCTGCAGCAATACCAACACAATACAAAAGATTTGCTGTCAACCAGACTATCAAAAATTTATCTAAAAATAGATACAATAAGTATGAATGCTGGTGCTATGGCAAGACAGGTCATTATGCCATAGATTGCTGGCACAACACTAGTGTCAGGAAGAACAACAGTATATCTGTTAGAAGAGCTGCAGGTAGATTTGGTAAGTATGAAGCTAACTTGAACCAAGGACCCAAGACTTACTTGGGTTCTAAGGAGAGGTAATTCTTTATTGCAGGTGAGTCCAAGTCACCATACCTTTATATGGTACTTGGACAGTGGATGTTCCAGGCATATGAATGGAACAAAGGGATTGTTGAAGGAGTACTTGCCTATCATAAATGGGCCTAAAGTAATCTTTGGTGGCTTTGAAAAAGGAATCATCAAAGGGTTTGGTAACATTTCTATTAACTAGATTACTATCACTCAAGTGGCCTATGTGAAGGGTTTGAAACACAACCTTATAAACATAAGTCAACTGAGTGATTTAGGATATGACATTTCATTTGTTAAGAATGGATGTCATATCAAAAGGTCAAATGATCAAAAGGTCATTTTGACAGGATACAGAAAAAGGAATGTGTACTGTCTTAATTTTGAGTGTGAGAACAAAGGTTCTCCTATTTTTCTTGTAGCTGATGAGAGAGCCTCTCATTGTGTCAAATGACACAAGAGGCTGTCCCATATTAACTACAAAACTATTAGCCAACTCTTTAGCAAAGAGTTAGTGAGGAATGATCCTCAAGTTAAGTGTATAAAGGAAGGGATATGTTTAGCTTGTCAAAAGGGCAAGCAGATAAAATCCTCCTTTCATAGCCTTAAAAACAAGGATTCAGTGAGGTGTCTATACCTATTGCATATGGATTTATTTGGTCCTATGCAAGTTCATAGTCTATGTAGGAAGGTCTACACTTTTGTGGTGGTAGATGACTACTCTAGATATTCCTGGGTGTTCTTTCTGAGACAAAAATCAGAAACCCCAAGTGTTTTACATAGTTTTGTCAGACAAATTCAGAATGAACTGGACAGTACAGTGGTCAAAATCAGAAGTGACCATGGCACTGAATTTCAATCTGAAAGTATGACAAGACTGTGTGAAGAATTTTGGATTTTTCAAGAGTACTCCTCACCTAGAACACCACATCAAAATGGTATTGCTGAAAGGAAGAATAAAACATTGATTGAGGCTGGTAGAACTCTATTGAGTGACACTTCTCTCCCAGAATATTTATGGGCTGAGGCAGTAAACACTGCATGTCATGTGATAAACAGGACTTCTATCACCAAGTGCCACAAAAAGACTCCCTATGAGATCATGAAAGGTAGAAAACCAAATTTATCCTATTTTAGGATCTTTGGTTGCAAGTGCTATATCCTTAATAATGGCAAGTCTTATTTAACTAAGTTTGCTGCCAAATCCCAAGATGGGATATTTGTTGGGTACAACAATAATAGTAAGGCTTATAGGGTCTACAACTTGATTACTCAAGTTGTAGAAGAATCTGTACATGTTGTTTTTGATGAAACTAGATTGATTAATAGTGAGTTGCCTTGTAGCTCTTGCAGTTCTATAGGTATTAATGAGAAAATGGACAAGCTTACCATTACAGAAGAAACAACTGAAGAGCAGGAAGTGGAAAATGGTGGCTACTGTCCAGGGGGAGTACTTGACTCTCTAGATGCTGAAGTACACCAAGAGGTGCAGCATATTGATGAGACTGGAGGTGTTCAACTAGAAGATAGTCTACCTTCAGCTGTTAGACACTTAAAGGATCATCCAGCAAATCAGATAATTGGTGATCTAAGACATGGAGTGCAAACCAGAAGCAGGAACTTGAATACAGTGCTTTGCTCAAGCTTCCTATCTCAACTGGAGCCAAAGAAATTTGAAGAAGCTATTCTAGACCTACATTGGATTGATGCCATGCAAGAGGAGCTGAATCAGTTCAGAAGGTGCAAGGTCCGGGAGTTAGTTCCTAAACCAAAAGACCATAACATCATTGGAATAAAGTGGATCTTTAGGAACAAACTGGATGAGAATGGAATCATTGTGAAGAACAAAGCAAGACTTGTTGCAAAAGGATACAGGCAGGAAGAGGGTATTGACTTTGATCAAACCTTTGCCCCAGTAGCAAGACTGGAAGCCATTAGAATGTTCCTTGCCTATGCAGCATATCAAGGATTCAAGGTATTCCAAATGGATGTAAAATCAGCATTCCTGAATGGAAATCTAAAAGAAGAAGTCTATGTAGAGCAGTCTTTAGGTTTTGTAGATTCTCTTAAACCTGATTATGTTTATAGACTTAGGAAAGCTTTGTATGGGTTAAAGAAAGCCCCAAGGGCTTGGTATGAAACCCTGTATACCTTCCTTATTGAGAACAAATTCTCAAGAGGGAAAATAGACAAAACTCTATTCCTAAGGGAATCCAAAGGTAAGATAATTTTAGTCCAGATTTATGTAGATGACATAATATTTGGGCATACAGAAAACAACCTTTGCAAGAAGTTTGCTAAACTTATGCAAGGGAACTTTGAAATGAGCAGTATGGGGGAACTTAAGTTCTTCTTGGGCCTTCAAGTAAGATAGACTGATGACGGCTTGTCCATATTCCAGTCTAAGTTCACCAAGGAGTTAATTAAGAAATATGGTATGAAATCATCCTCCACCATGAGAACTCCTATGGGAATAAGTATGCCTATATGCAAAGATGATGCAGGTAAACCTATAGATGAGTCTTTGTATAGAGGAATAATTGGCTCTCTACTATATCTCACTGCTAGTAGACCAGACATTATGTATGCAACATGTGTCTGTGCTAGGTACCAATCATGCCCAAAAGAATCTCATTACACAACAGTAAAGAGAATTTTGAGATATCTAAAGGGCATACCTAATCTAGGCCTTTGGTACCATAGGAATGGAGATTTTCTACTAACAGGCTATTCAAATGCAGACTTTGTAGGTTGCAAAGAAGATAGAAAAAGTACTACAGACACCTGTCAATTTCTAGGAGGAAGATTGGTGTCTTGGAGTAGTAAGAAGCAGACTAGTGTGGCAATTTCCATAGCTGAGTCTGAATATATGACAGCAGGAAGTTGCTGTGCACAGTTGTTGTGGATTCAGCACCAGCTAGAAGACTATGGTATTCAAGTAAGTAGAACACCTTTGTTTTATGATTCTACAAGTGCTATTTCTATTGCTAATAATCCTGTTTCACATAGTAGGACTAAGCATATAGAAATTAGATACCATTTTCTTAGAGAACATGTAGAGAAAGAGGACATCTCACTAGAATTTGTTAAGATAGATTATCAAATTGCAGATGTATTTACTAAGCCTCTAGATGAAACTAAATTCAATAGATTTAAAATTGAATTAGGAATGTTGACCATATGTTAGATTAACAAATTTGGCTAAGTAAATTTGTGTCGACACATTCACAGAAGTGATGTCGACACTTCAGTAAATCTGTGTCGACACAACCAGAGAAGTGGTGTCGATACTTCAGTTAGTGGTGTCGACACAACCAGAGTAATGGTGTCGACACTTCCAGAAATTGTGTTGACACTTGCAATAAGAGTCGACACAGAATTTCTGATGAACTACTAAGTATGTCCAGTGTCGACATATCATCAATTGGTGTCGACACATAGTAGTCTGCGCCGTGGTCGAGATAATAGAAGTATGTGTCGACACTTCTTAATAGTGTCGACACATGTAGACAATTTTTGCCCGCCTTCTGACCTTCTTTGTTTAGAAGGGTATAAATAGGTCGAGAACATATTATGTCGACATGCTCTCCAGATTTTCGAGACTAAACCCTTGTGTCGACAAACTCTCTTCTCTCAATTCAAGATTTCTCTCCATTCCAATGGCGCCAAAGATTGAAGATAACATTAACAAAGGCTACGAGCTGGTGCGTAATGCTTTTGATTATGCGGCGATAGAGATTAAAGGGGTTATTACCCTTGTTACTGATAATGGATTAGAGTTTCTTGTATTTGAACCTACCAAGATCTGGAAGAAAGAAGTTTTTGAGTTTTATGCTGCTGCAATAGTGGACTCCACTAGACTCAAGATTAAATCGTCAGTTCATGGAAATAGAGTCAAACTTACTCTTAAAAGTTTAAGAAAGATTCTTCACCTTCCTAGAATTCAGGATGAAGAAGAGGTCCCAGCCTCAAAGACAAGGGAGGCACTACAGTGGTGTGGATTGGATCCAACCATGAAGATTGGAGCAGCCATTAACAGAAAAGGAATGAATCAACAAGGAAAATTTCTATCTGAAGTGATAGGGAAGGTGATTTTGTGTAAACCAGGAGGACATGATAGGCTCTCTGCCTATATGTTCAGTCTGATTACAAGGATAATCTACAAGATTAATAAAGATTGGTCAGCAGTTCTGTTTGAGAAGATAAAGGAAGGAATCAAAAAGCCTAATTTGGCTAGATTGATGAGTTTATACCTGGCTGGAGCAATTCCAGAGGTAATGCATCAGATTACAGGATCTAAAATAAATCATATGAGAAGGATGAACATATGAATAATATCCAGATGGGATAGGGTCCTCTCAAAGGACATACCTTATTTGGATAATCAAGAGACTGCAGCAAAATCACCAGTACATGATATTACTGAGCATACACAAGTACAAAAGGAAACAGTTAGTGCACAGGTGCAGGGGGAGCAAGAAAGTGTACAAGTATAGGACAATGCTGAGAATGCACAAGTGCAGGGGGAGACAATTACTGCACAGGTACAAGGGGAAGAGAGAATTCACTTGGCAAGTGAAATGGATTCACAAACTGATCTTGATACTTCTGGAGTTGCTGCTGCTGCTGAGAAAGAACTACCACCTGTTCACACTCAACAGGAATTCACTCTGGAAGAGTTATTTCCTGAGATTGAGGGAGCAGCAGATAAGGAGGAGCATATCAGGGTTGAGGAGGTACATATGAGATTTGAGGGGAGGCTAATCTTTAGGGGGAGCATAATGACAATGAAAAAGATACACCCTCTACTCCACCAGAAAGGGTTGAGATAGCCAGTACTTCTGCTTCAGAGGATGAGGAGATTGCAAATGTCAATAAAAGAAAACTGATGGTTTTCAAGAGGAGAAGCCGGAGCTATAAGAAAGCTTTGCAAGCTACTACTTCACAACCAGCTCCTATGACTGATTACAACAAATTTTTGGTAGATTTACAAGTGAAATTAGATGAGCAGAGATTGTTTTTGTAAAAATATGTGGATGAAAGCCATAAGGCCCTCCAATTTGATCTAGCCCAAGATATAAAATCAATCAGATTTGAGGTAAATCAGAATAAGAAAGAGATGACAAATTGCTTCCACAAGGGGGGCAATGCTGTAGTATTTCTAGCAAAGCAACAAGCAGAAGTAAAGAAACAAGTGGATGATATTGCTGTCAAACAAGGCTATGTCCTTGAAAATCAGATAAGAATGAATGACAATCTGTCTGAATCTCACAATGAGATAGTCACTGAGGTAAAGAATACAGTTATAGCAATGACTGAAGCAATGGCTAAGGAGAAAGAGGAATTTGATCAGAAGCTATAGGAAGCCTTGGATTCCTTTAAGACAGCCATTACTACTTCTCAGAAAACAATTTCTGATCAGCTTCTAAAGATAAAATCATTTTATAAAGATGGTGTCAATTTTCTTGATGGCAAGATAAGATTTCAAAAAGATGACTTAAGAGATCACATTGTAAGAGAAGCCATAAAGGGGGAGAGAGTGTTAGTCAATGCTGGCTCAGAACATGCAAAATGGATATCTAATAGCATCAGAGCCACTCTGGGATATCCACCCCTTTGTGATGATCACAATGTTGTAGAATATGGTGTGCAACCTGCTTATGCTGGAGGTGATCAACCTAAAGTTGCTTAGATCATCTACCCTCCAGCAGATTTTAATATGATTCTACAACAGGTTCAGACAATGTACAGTCCTCCACAGGATGTTGACAATGTCATTATAGAGAAAGTTTAAAAGCCAGAAGCTGCCTTGAAAGCTCAGCAAGATGCTCAATTATCAAAGAAGAGATTCAGAGAGCAGGCAGAGTTAAAACCTGATTTTGAGCAATGGAGCCCCACTTCTAGAAATATCATATTAACTGTCTGGAAAGCTGTAAAAGACCAGGTTCATGAAAGGGGCAAATGGTATAATGAGAAGGAATGGTAGAAGTATGAGGCAAGACAGGAAGCCATAATTCAATACAGAAGAAAGGCTAAGAGTGGGAAGCTACCTCCTGATGCTCAGGAGCCTAGCAAGTATTTCCCTAAGCCTTTTCATTATTTTGAAAGGCAAAAGATTAAGGCTGAAGAACAAAAGAAGGCAGAGTTGAAAGGCAAGAAGCTCATTGAAGATACAGAACCTTCTGTGCAGGCTCAGAGTAGATCAGGGAAAGGAATAGTCATCAAGGAGCCTGTCCAGCCTTAGTTTAGTTTTACTAGATTTTTCAAGAACTATGTAATTCTTGGTTTTTAAAGAAATCTATGTAATCAGGTGTTAAGAAACTTTTTGATATGATAAACAAAACAATGTTCCATGTTCATTTAATTTGCATCCTCATTCTGTGATGCGATTTTGATATATGTTTTGTTTATAAGTTGCTCTGTCATATAATGCTTATTTACATCATAATATTTGTTTATTATAAGTGGTATATATCATTGACTAAAGGGTTATGACTTCTCCAAATAGGGGGAGATTGTTGGGTATATTGGAAAATGTGTACCTGATTTGGAGAAGCCTCACTTAGCTCAATGATATACATCAAGGTGTATTTGATGTTATTTTGAGTTTATATGTGCAGGTTAAGTATTGGCTAAAATGCAAAAAAAGTTTCTAAGTCCATGTGTCGACACTTAAGGAAGTCTATGTCGACACTTAAGGAAGTATGTGTCGACACTTGGAGAAGCAGTGTCGACACCAGAAGAAACTGTGCCGACACATAGAATATTTTAGTCGACATCAAATGTGTTGACACAGGGAGGCAGTGTCGACACACAAAAGTAGAGTCGACATCAACTATGTCGACACCTGGAGGCAGTATCGACACACAGAATTCTTTGTCTATATCAACTGTGTCGACACACATGACTTGTGTCGACACACAACAGAGTTTCAACATAGTTGATTGCTGTGGAGTGAAGAAGTGATTATGTCGACACAAATAATCTGTGTCGACACATTCTCAAGATGTAGTGTCAAGAAGCAGTGTCGACATCAAGGCAGCTATGTCGACATCACCAAAGTCTGTGTCGACACTTAAGTCACTTGTGTCGACACATATTGACAGTTTGTCTCGACACATAATAACAGTTAGTCTCGACGCTTTGCTGACAAAGACAAAAGTTCAAGAACTGACTGGAGACTTGACAGCTGTGCATTCCAACAAGTTTATTGAGGCTATCAGACTTGTCAGAAGTTGGTTAGAAACCGGATCATCCGGTTACCATGGATGAAGTCTATATATATGGATGGATTCTGTCAAATCAAAGATGATGAACAACAACATGCATAACTACTAAAGTATTGATCATTGATCAAGAAAGTGCACGTCACACTGAAGAAGATTTTCGTGAGAAGATTTAAGGAGAATTCAAGCAAGAATTCTGAAGAAACTTCATAAGTTCTGAAGAGAGAGAGAGAGAGAGATCTTCAGCTGTTGAAGTAAAGGAGGAGACATCTACAAGTCTCCTAAGAAGCAGATCTTGAACCAATCTGCTAAGAAGGATTCAGATTTATTTCTGATTCTAAGAAGAAAGCTGACAGTCAATCAACTTCAAAGGAGATAAACCCTACTGAGTTCAGATTCAAGAAGCTTTGAAGAAAGCTAAGAACAGGTTGATTTTAGCCATCAGTCTCATCAAGAAGCTGATCAAGAATCCTCTTATCCTTTCTCTCTCAACAAGGGTAAGAGTCCATCAAAAATACTTATCAAATTCTGTAGGATCTTTTCAAAGATCTGAGTTATAAGCCTGTGTTATAAAGGCTGAGTGTAGGAGATTTAGATCTCTGAGTGGTAAGGCTGTTTGAGCTTGAGTGTAGGAGAATTAGTTCTCTGAGGTGTAGGCCTTGTGGCAAGGCTGAGGTAGGGCTGTTAGCCTGAGTTGTAGGAACCTTATAGGGTTCTGAGTTGTAGGAACCTTTCAGGGTTCTGAGCTGTAAGATCTATGGATCTGAGAAGAAGGAAGAAGTTAGGCCAAATCTAGCACACTGCTAGATAGGTGAAGGGGGAAAGTGGATGTACCCAGACCTTGGGGAACCACTATAAACCTGTGTGCAATCTGTGATGTGTGTATGATTGTGTTTTCTGTGTTGTGATTACTGTAGAATACTTAGATTCTATCTTAAGATCTGAAAAATATTCTGCCTTAAGTAAAAAAGGAAAAGAACCTATTCACCCCCCTCTAGGTATTTTGGTTATCTTGAAATTAATTCTATCATCATCTTCTTGCCGATGGGACGCGTCTTGGGTCCACGTTTAGATGGTGGCACACCACATCCGCATCAATTCCCGGCATGTCTGCCGCACTCCATGCGAAGATGTCGACGTTCTTCTGGATGCACTCTCGCATCCTCGCCTGGTCTTTTGAGCTCAGGACGCCGCTGATCCATACCCTCTCTACCTTCCCTACCTTGGTGGAGACCTCCATCTCCATGAGTTCCTCTCCCGGCTCGAGCCGGGACTGCACTCTACCTCTCCTCGGCTCTTCCTCCTCCCCGAACTCTTCCTCTAATCCTACTTCCTCCACCTCCATTACCTCCAATAGGCTCTCCCTTGACTCCACTTCTCATCCTCACTAGGCCTCCACCTCAACTTCTTCTTCCTCCCTCTCCTTCTCCACAGCCTTCTTTCCCGCCTCACCTAGGCTCACCCCCCTCTGTAATTTCTTCCTGCGTCACCATCGCCATCTCCCTCTCTAGCTCCTCCGCCTCGACCATCTAAGAAATGGTATTGACGGAAGTCACATAGTACTGTCTTGCCACCTTTGGATCCCCCTTGATCTAGGCCTGCACTCCTCAGCTACTGAACTTGAGACACTGGTGAAATGAGGAGGGGACGCAACGAAAGGTGCTGATGAGAGGGCGCCTAAAGATTGCATTGTAGCTACTCGGAGCATCAATGATGACAAATTGACAGTTCCTTGACACCCCCCAACATCACATGCAGTCCCACCCCTCCTCTAACTTCCTTCCTCTCCCCTGAGAATCCAAACAATGGCCCATCTGAGGCTAGAACCCTCCGGGCTTCTACCTTCATTTCATCGAAAGATTTCTCGAAGATCACATTTATGGAGCTCCCATTGTCTACTAGGATCATGGAGACTGAAATTTTCTACTTCCGTTTGGATCACTAAGCCATCGCAGAACGGGTCTTCGTAGTCGGGCACGTCCTTTGCTGAGAAAGTGATTTTTTCTTCCTGGGGAGGGGGGAGTCTTGGAGGTCGAGGCGACGCTCCTTCGGTACATGGTTTAGAAGCTCCCTTTACGGGTGGCTTCGATCCCACTCCCCTATGGATCACCCTGATCCCTCCTCGGGCTCCCACGTCCATCCGGTCCTCACATCTATCCTCTCCCCCTCCTTGTAGAACTTACTCAATCCTCATTGGCTGCTGCTGCTGGACTTTCCCCCTGGCCCCTCTCATCCTCAAGAACTCTGAGCAGGTGGCCATTGCATGACCCCCCTCTTGATGGAAGTCATAAAAGGGAAACACCACCCTGCCTTCTCTTCTCCTTGAACCTCCTCGAGCTCCTCTCCTTCCTCCTCTTCCTCTCACGATCTCCATAGCCTCCTACTGCAGTGAGAGGGGGGCTCTCTGTCCCTGCCTCCAGGACGGCTGATTGAACCTCCTTTGCTCGCGGAAGTTGTCCCTTCCCTGGAAACCACCACCCTGCCCCTGGGGGTGTCCTTCCTATGGCCTCCAGCCCAACTTGTTGTTTGGCTCGCACTGCCCCCAACCTTGGTACTACCCCTGACCTTGGGGTTCCTCCCTTCTTCTCTCCTCTCTCTGCTCCCTTTGTCTCCCTGCTCCCGATTCCTTCCCATCGTCCTCCTCCAACTAGGCTAGCTTCTTGGCGAATGCCGGGTTGGCTTCCTCGATCTCAATCTCTTTTGCCACCCTCTCCATCAGCTCCTCGAAGGAGAGGGGGGGACTCTCTTCAGCTCCATGTTAAAGAAACTCGGCCTTAACCTGAGGGTAAAAGAGAGCATCACGGTGTACCCCGACATCTCCTGGACTTGCAAAATTTCTTCCTGGAACCTATCCACATAGCGTCCCAGCCCCTCTTCCGGCTTTTGCTTGATAGAAAACAATAACTTCGCTCCCTTCTTCCTCTTCTGTGATGTTATGAACCTTAGTAAGAACCCGCACCGTAGATCTTCAAAACAGTAGATTGAACTCGCAGGTAACCGGTGGAACCAGTCCCTGGCCTTCTCCTTCAGAGTGATGGTGAAGAGCCTACACTTGAAGGCATCCTACATATTCCTTATGGAAATGACATCCTCAAACCACTGCACATATTGCACCGGGTCATCCCAACCGGTATAGTAAGACATGTATGGCTCCCGGAACCCCTCCGAAACCGGAGCCGATATGATAAGCTCTCTAAAAGGGCTCCCACCACTAGCCTGACGAGAGGGCTTGTCCCACGACCTTGGCTCGCTGGACCTATCCACACTGGCCCTCCTAGGGAACAACTCCTGCCTGGTGACATCCCTCTCGGCAACTTTCGCCGGAAACCTCCTTCCTGGGGTGCTACCCGGGAGCGTTCTCTCCCATCAACGATACCGCCACCACTAGAATTGAGGGTATTGCCCACTCGCTCCTTGCCAAGAAGGATAAGTGGATGGTCTGCAGGACTTCTCGCCTAAAGTCCTCCAACATCCCCAATGTCACCCCACTTTCCCGAGAGGGAGAACCCCCCGAGCAAGCTCCTTCTTCTTCACCCCCAGTCATGAGACTTGACTTGAGATTTTCTTGTGTCGGCTACGGTCCACGCTCACCACACCAAAAATGTTGAAGCAAAAAACTGGCCTCAACGAGAGTTCGGACCTTGGGGTGTAGCCAACACCTATTTCTCTCAATCCCCGACCCCTGACTAGCAACAAAGAACCGAGAACTGACCCTAAGCCTAAGCTGGGAGGTCCCTCCTCTAACCTGGAAGATCTCTGAGTTCTTCACCTCCTTAGACAATTACTGGGCTGGGAGCACCTCAGGAAGTTCTAAACTGATTTGATAAAGTCTGGAAGCTTGCCTTTATAGGTACCCTGTGGGTCATATTTATAAATTTTCAGTATCTGGTCTGCCAATAACGTAATTCCGTTATGCAAAAAAGGTATTCTTGTAATTTTACCCGAGGGCAATCTGGTAATTTTACCCGAAGGCAATCTGGTAATTTTACCCGAGGGCAATCTGGTAATTTTACCCGAGGGCAATAATGGGCGGGAGCCCCACTGGACGGGAGCCCTTCCGCCCCTCTGTAAGTCTTTTGCCTGCCCTAAACCAACCTTGAGGGGATCCTGCCTACCCGAGCGCAAGCCCTCTTGCATGCCCTGGGAGGGAACCCTCTCTCCTGCCATGGGCGAGAACCCTCTCGCCTGCCATGGGCGGGAACCCTCTCGCCCCTCCGCTAGTTGACTCGGCCTCTAGCAAAAAGCTAACCCTAGGCTATCCCAACCCTGGTCCTTTGGGAATCTAGGTTCCACACCAGCGAATCTGGGGTTGTACATTAGGAGGATGGGTTGGTTTTATTATCGTTTCCTACCCGAGGTGAGATGTATTCTTTGACCGAATTTATGGACTGGATGTAATAGTCTCACACTGCCCTTATGTAACTACACACTTTGAATTACTTCCCACCCAGTGGGAACTTCAGCATCTGATGATATGCAGATGTAATGGTTAGGAAGTCATCTAAGAGGGGTCTCTTGAAGATCGCATTGTAGCTGTTAGGCACATTGATTACCAGGAAGAGTTCCTGTTGTACTATCCCACACAAAACAATTATGAGATCCACACCTCCTTCCACTTCCTTCTTCTCTCCGGTGAAGACATAGAGCGGGTTGTCATATGCCTTCAGTGGAACATTTGTCTTCATTGCGTCGTATGTTGGCTTGGATAGGATGTTGACCGAGCTGCCTATGTCGATGAGAGTGCTAGCCATGGTGTAGTCTCCTAGAATTGCTATAATCACCACCATATCATGGAATGGATTGGTATTCTGAGGAAGATCTTCCTCCTTGAAAGCCACTACTCCTCGGAGTGGTGGAGCCAACAATGTCGAGGTGACCTCCCTTCCTTGAAGGCACTTCAATCTTACTTTCCTTGAAGACTCTGCCGCTCCATCGTGTACATAATGTATATACCCTAGTGGGCCTATATATTCTATTTTTATGTGAAAGTATCTAGCGTCTACCTAAATAGCCTAGAGGGGGTGAATAGGTGATGTTTGTGTCTTTTTGCGGAATAAAAATATTTAAAAACTTAAGCACACAAACACAAAGATTTATAGTGGTTCACCATATTGGGTACGTCCACTGTCCCGCCTCGCCTATCTACCACGAAGGGATATATTCAGCTACTTCACCTTTCTCATATTATAACAATCTTACACCTTAGAGCAACGCTCCAACACCTCAGAGAACAACCTCTCCTACGCCTCGATCCACAACCGGATCTACAACTCGATCCACAAACCGGATCTATAAACTCGATCCACCAACGGATCTACACTCAGAAGAATAAACTTCCTACAATCTCGGAGACAAAGCTCCTACAAGAGTTAAAATAAATTTTACAAGTACAATAAAAACTTTATACTTCCAGATCTGAAAACTTCAAGGGCTTCCTTCTTGAAACTTGAAATACATGATGAAGAAGGTTGAGGAAGAAAACTAAGAAGGATGATCTGAAAACTAGGATCCGGCCCGATCAAATAGATGTTGAATAATCTTGAATCTTTGATCTGTCGAATCGTTTCTCTTTTCGAATCGTTGGATCAAGAGATTAGCGATAGAGAAGAACGACGATGGTGACGTGCAGCTTCTCCCGAATTTAGAAAGAGCGATTCTGATTACTTAATAATTCTTCTTGTAATTAGGGTTGGAGAATCCGATTGAAAAGAATATATATATATATATATATAACATCTTAAACGGTCATGAATCATTAAGGAAAGATCCACTAATGGATCAATCATCATTAACTTAGAATAATTTTAAATCTCGTAAGAATATATAGAATGAAAAATCTGCAAGTCCATTTCTCGAGAAGAAGTAGATTTCTCGAGAAATGAAAGGCTTTCTCGAGAAATGACTTGGCTTCTCGAGAAAAGACTTGAAGAAATTTCTGTGAAGAAAATTATTGATTTCTTGAGAAAAATATTATTTCTTAAGAAAGTGACTTAGCACATTTTTAGAACTGGAGCCAGATTTCTCGAGAAGAGAATGATTTCTCGATAAATAAATTGCTTTCTCGAGAAATGGCCTGACCTTCTCGAGAAATTCACTTAGCGAAAATTCTGTGAACTGATGCTTTGATTTCTCGAGAAAAAGACTTAGCTTCTCGAGAAATGATTTCGACTTCTCGAGAACTGCTTTGCATTTCTCGAGAACTAACTTGGCTCCTCGAGAAATCTTCAGGGCATTTCTCGAGAAAAGGACTTAGAGTATTTTCAGACAATTTCCCGAGAAGTCTTATGGTTTCTCGAGAACAACTATGCTTTCTCGAGAAATGGACTCAGACTTCTCGAGAAACAGTCTTCAATTTCTCGAGAAATGGACTTAGTAAATTTTTGGAAAAATTTTCTTTTCTTCTTTATTGGAAACCAACAACCCTTCCCTTCTTCTATTTCTTTAGTATTTGAAAATAAAGTGCATCCTAATAGAGAGGTTACACATGAGTCAATATCATGGATCACACAATGAGGGATTACATTGTATGTTCCTGTGTTTAGTGACTCATTGTAAACTGATATTGGTCTACACTTAGCAATATTGACCTGCAAGCCCTCATCTAAAAGATAGCATCAAATACAAACTTAATTCATCTTAGTTCAAGGGTGACTTCACACAAATCTTGGTTATTGTGGATACAATACCCAACAATATCCCCCTATTTGTAGAAGTCAGAACCCTCTACACTAAGGTGAATAATATCAAGATAATTAAAGAATTGACAAACAAGCAAAACAAAGTATGTAATGACAGAAGAGAATAAATAAGATCATCAGAATTCAAAATTTTATATATGTATAGAATTTGTCCATTGATGCATCTAGATCCACAAGATTCTACACTATAGCTAATCTCCGATCATTTGAATTACTGCTGATGCTGTCTATCCTTATTTTCTTGCTGTCTTTTTTGATAGCTTTAAGGTTTGGAGTAGTACTTGGGAGGTCGAGGAGGAGTAGCAGGATTATTTCTGCCATATTATCTATCATAGATCCTCCTCTTGGTCAACTATTTCTTATATAACTCCCACTCTTTATGAATGTAGTGATCATCTTTATTTTCATTATATTCCACTACTAGCTTCAGGGGTATCCAAAATGAGAGATTTGGAGGTTGGACTCCACACTTCAACAAATTCTTATTCTTTTCTTTTGGCAGCACCTTGGCATGGAATAGATCTGCTAGCTGAAGCACCCTCACCATATTTCCTTTTCTTATGTGCTTGTACTTCAAGAAGTGGTTCTTGAGGGAACTCTGGTTGTTCAGCAGCCCATGCTTGAGAATAAATTTCAAGAGGAAGTTCAAACTGTCAGGTCCAGGAGATAAAGTAGGCTTGAAGGCACTTGGGTCAAGATATAGAGGTGGAGCTTCATTAGGATCAATCTGAAAATCTGGGAAGATTTTGTTGTGCATCCACACAAATGACTCAAAAGTATATAAGTTTACACCTTTAATCTGGTTTTCCATACTTGTATTTATCTATTTCAATTTATCACCCCACTGACTTTTCATCTCTTGCACCTTCTTTTCTAGGACTTCTTTAACTTTATCCTCCCCCTTTCTGACTTCTACAGAGAGGGTATCTATAGCAGTTTCCTTGAATTTACCAACTTCCTCACAAGTTTTGAAGTTTTGTTCTTCAGTCTTCTTCAACAATAGAATCTGATTGTTTGCAATAGTAACTGCTTATTCCATGACTTGACCAACACTAGTGATAATGTGGTTTATAACCTTTCCACCAATGTTCAGTAATCTTTTAATTTCATCTGTATTATGCTGAATTTACGCAAACCCTCTGCTCATCTCTTTCTCTAGAGCAGATACTTTATTAGTAACTTTTTTGAGAGACTTATCAAAGTACTCTCATTGCTTTATAAGCATAGATTCTATTTTACCCAAAAGGGTATCATCAAGAATAATATCAGTTGGAGGAGGTGGAGAAGGTAGAGCAGGAGGTGTCCATACTATGATTTCTTCAATTACAACTGAACTTTTGCCTCTTTGAGCAGAAGTCATTTCATCACCTTCCTCTCCAAGAATGATAGGAAAGGAGAAATATAAGTTCCTGAGAGGAGGTTCTGCTAGTTCTGGAGTAATTTCTTCCTAAGAGAGCATATCAACATTCTCCCCCTCAATATATTCCTGGGGCTGAGAATTCTCTGGAGTTTATTCAGGGATATCTTCAGGGATCTCTGCAGGAGTCTTTTCAGGAGACTTCTCAGGAGTCTTTTCTGGGGAGATGAATAGGGGATCATCTGAAGTTAGATTTTCAATCTTGTTAATGTCCTCTGTAGTAGTATCCAGTAGAGTATCTTGGTCAGAGGGGGAATAACCATTCATACCTGAGCCACCCCCAAGAAGAGAGGTGCTTTGCACATCATCAGACTGAACTAGACTGTCTTTCTCCATTGTCTCAACATCATCAACAACTGTCTCTAGAATCTGGTCTGTAAGAGCATCTGTCTGAACCTCTGTCTTTGGTACTTCAGCTTACTGTACCTCTTCATGTACTGAAGGAGCAGACTCCCACTTAGCAGCTGCACAAAATGCGCCGGCTGTATTAGTGTGAGGAGGATATGAGATCCTGTCCTCATCATTTACTATAGTTCTTGGAGCTGGAGGAGCTTGACCTAGCCTTGGGATTCTGATCTCCCATCTCTGGATAGAGAAAATAGATATTTTCTTCAGGTGGTGAATTTTCGTACCTTTGGATATGTTAAAGATTTCTGGGTGAGCTTGATTCAAGTACAGAGAAATAATTCTTCCAAAATTTGGTGCTTTCAAGCTTTCTTTAATATTCTCAAATAATAGGTATCCCCATTAGAATCTCTTTGTACATACCACATCAGTCAACATATCAAAGAAATCTGAAGAAATATATCCAATAGACCCTATTTTACATAGAAGAACCTTGCCTAGAATG
The DNA here is from genome assembly GCA_039513925.1 of Platanthera zijinensis. Taxonomy (NCBI): domain Eukaryota; kingdom Viridiplantae; phylum Streptophyta; class Magnoliopsida; order Asparagales; family Orchidaceae; genus Platanthera; species Platanthera zijinensis. The sequence continues at coordinate 54,409,831 of CM077090.1, read as the reverse complement.
TCGGCCAAAAGTTTACTTTCATCTAACATGTTCTGTCTTTTAACTGAGGTGGTGGACTGAGGAAGACCACAAAAGGAAAATGTTCTAGAGTAATCATCTTCTTCCAAATATTCTTCCTCGTTAACTGATGGAAGTCTAAGGAACTCTGTCAATGAAGATGGCTTGACTTTGATCTTGATGTCTCTGACTGAGCTCTTCAGTAATTTCCTAGACCTCTTGACCTTGACATTTCTGAAAAACTCCTCAACTTCAAGTAACAACACCTTACAGGGATGTTCCAGGATGAAGGTGAGGCCGTCGGCTTCAAGAAGTAGCAGAACATTTTTGAAGTCATCTGAAATTTCCTCTATACCCGCGCGAACAAATTCACTGCCCACATCGATCTTGGAAGATGGAACCATCGATTGCAGAGAATCAGAAATTTCTTATTTTCCAGAGAAGAGGCGGTGGATTTTGCGAGAGAGACAGCTGAACGCTCTGGCGGAAGAGGCTATTCGAATTTGTGGATTTGGATTTTTCTATGGACTTAGCTATTTATATAAAACTGAAAATTTTGAAGAAATAAGAGAAGCATACCTGGAACGGCGGTTCAAATTCTTCAGAAATTTGTCCTATCGAATTAGGGCATTTCTCGAGAAAATTGAAGCCTTTCGAGAAAACCATAAGTCATTTCTCGAGAAATAGAAGTAATTTTCCGAGAAGTCAAGAAAACCTTTCTCGAGAAATATAGAGGCTTTCGAGAAATGCAGTCTGTTTCTCGAGAAACAAGTTAGTTCTCGAGAAATATAAAGGCTTTCGAGAAATCCAGTCCTTTTCTCGAGAAATTAAACTTGTTTTCGAGAAATCCACACAAGTTTCTGAGAAACACAAGATCTTCTTTGAATTTTTCCTTGACTTCAGATATGATCACTTCAGGATCCCATGTTGAGCATGCCAAGTTCTGTCTTGAAAAAGGAGAACTTGGCCTCGTCCAGCGGCTTCATGAAAATATCTGCCACATGCTTGTCCGTCGGGACATAGCTGAGATCTATGTCCTTATTCTCCATATGCTCCCGGATGAAATGGTAGTGCGTACCTCGATGTGCTTGGTCTGGCTGTCGGAGATTAGATGGTTGGCGATGGCTATTGCGCTGTGTTGCAGTATGGAGACCGGGCGGTCTGACACTGGCAAATTGAAGACCGCGCGGTCTGGTGGTTTCTCCCAGCGGTTTGGTAGCCGGACTATTGCTGTTTGGTGTCCGAGCGGTCTGGCGGTTTGTCTCAGGCGACTTGGAGACCGGCGGTCTAGAGGTCTCTTATGGCGGCTTGTTCTCTCCTTTTGGTGGTTGCCAAGCGGTTAGCCTATTCGTCTAACTGCGCGGCTTGTTCGGTCTGTTTTTTGTAAAGCTGCTTATACCTGTAATTATTTAGTCCCACATTGCGTATTTGTAATCTCTCCCATCTCCTCCATTCTATAAAAGGGAGGCAATACCTTTGTAATACTTACATTTTTGGATAATAAAAATTTCTGTTATTCCAAAATCCAGTTTCCTTTTTCTGTTCGCACATGGTATCAGAGGATACGATCTTTTCCACCTGATTCTGCGAGCCTCTTATGACCACATGGTTTGCCCTTTCTTCTTGCGACCTGTTCACGCAGACTCCCTATCTTCTTTGTCGCTGCCCTCTGTGTGCGCGATATCTCTGCTTCCCCTCTCTTTGTTCGTGACCTGTTTCTCACATTCTCTCTTCTCCCTTTATTCCCGCGATCACTCTTTAGTCACGCAGTTTCATCTCTGTTCGCACGAACTCTATTTGTTCGCCCGACCTCCTTTCATGTTTTGCTTCGTGTGATCTCCTTTGTTCGCATGACCTTTTTCCATCTGCTTTGCTCTGCTTCTTGGTCGTGGCTCTTCTGTCCGCTTGTGTGTTGATACCGTGACCGCCTCTTTCTGGTTCGCGCGGTTTCTTCTGCCTGTTGTTCACGCGGCCTTACTTCTACTCACGCGACTTCATTTTTCTCTCATCTCTTCTATGGCTCTCTCCGACACTTCTACCACCACGACTCTCGTGGCCAACCTGCCTCCTCCTCCTCCAACAAGTGTGTCTTTTTGTGCACGCTCCTTCTGCCGCTCGTGACAAACTCGCCCCACGTGCCACTAAGTGTCTCTTTCTGGGTTACTCTATTACTCAGAAAGTCTATTATTGCTTTGACCCTGTTCTTCGTAGGCAATTCATATCTGCGGATGCGACCTTCTTCAAGAATGCGTCCTATTTCTCTTTTGACACCTCTCTTCATCCTGATGTTTCTGCTTCTCCTACCATCCCCTCCACCACGTCTACTCCCATCGAGATTTCTCCACCACCGTCTCCTACTCTCTCTCACTCCACCTCTGCTGTCTCCCTACTCTCCGCGACCATCTCTCTCTGCTCTTGGGCCAGCTCTCTCCTCCACGGATGCTCCGGCTACTGAGGAATACGCTGACTAGATCTTCCCATTTCTCTTCGCAAAGGGGGTGCAGACGTATACCCATCACTCTCTGGCTGCTGTTGTTTCCTATAATCGTCTAACTCCTTCTCGCAGGGTGTTTGCATTGGCTATCTATGCCACTGCCACTCCCCGCACCTACCAGGAAGCTCTTGTTGTTCCTCATTGGAAAAATGCCATGGATGAGGAAATTGCTACCCTCACTGAAAGGGGTATATGGACCCTTGTTCCTCCCCCTTTGGGCACTGATGTGGTTGGCTGTCACTGGGTATTTGTTGTGAAGTTCCGCCCGGACAGCAGCATGGATCGATACAAGGCCCGCCTTGTTGCCAAAAGCTTTAATCAGACTTATGGCATTGATTACTTTGACACCTTCTCTCCCATTGCTCATCTCAACACCATTTAGGTTCTTCTCTCTATGGCTGTCAGCAGAGATTGGCCCATTTACCAGCTGGATGTCAAGAATGCCTTTCTCTATGGTGATCTTCAGGAGGATGTTAACATGGAGAAACCTCCTGGGTATGTTGCTCAGGGGGAGACACGAGTATGCTGGCTGAAGAAGGCCATTTATGGCCTAAAGCAAAGCCCTCGGGCTTGGTTTGACAAGTTTAGTGGTATTGTTGCAGCCATGGGTTTTGCCAGAAGTTCTACCGATCACTCCTTATTCATTCGCAAAACCTCCTCGGGTCTGGTGGTTCTTGTTGTATATGTGGATGATATTTTTCTTACTGGTGATGACCAGGCTGGGGTAGCTTTGACAAAGAAACACCTCCATCAACACCTGGTCACGAAGGATATGGGCTCCCCAAAATACTTTCTGGGGATTGAAATCTATCGGAAGCCCAACTCCTTGGTCCTCTTCCAACAAAAGTATGCTCTTGATTTACTAAAAGAGGCAGGGTTGACTGGTGTTAAACCTGCCCGATGTCCCATGGCTACTGGAGAAGATAATACTTGGAAAGATGACTCGCCTCCTCTATCCGATATTACGAGGTACCGACGTCTGGTTGGCAAACTCATTTATCTCACGGTGATCAGACCTGACATCTCCTATGTTGTAGGAAAGGTTAGCCAATTCATGCAAGCTTCTAGGGAGTGCCATCTACAGTCTACCCTGAGGATATTGGAGTTTGTAAAAGCAGCGCCAGGGAAGGGACTGCTGTTTCAGAAGAATGGTCACTTGAGGGTTGAAGCGTACTCAGATTCGAGCTATGCTGATGATAAAGGAGACCGCAAGTCAACATCGGGTTTTTGCACGTTTGTTGGAGGAAATCTTATGAGTTGGAAGAGCAAGAAACAGTCTGTTGTCTCCAGGTCTAGTGCATAAGCAGAATATCATAGTATGGCGTCGATCACATGTGTGTTAAAGTGGTTACGAGCTCTCATGCTTGACTTAGGAGAGGTCTACAACTATCCTCTTAATATGTTCTACGTCAACAAGGCCGCGATATATATCTCCAAAAATCCGGTCTTTCATGAGAAAACACATATAAGTCGACTGTCATTTTATTCTGGAAGAGGTTTTGAAGAAACAGATTTGTACTCCGTTCGTCACTTCTAACAATGAGTTGGCGGATATCTTCACCAAGCCGGTGTCTGCTTCCTTTTTTCACATTTGCGACAAGATGGACATGATTGATATCTATGCTCCAGCTTGAGGGGGAGTGTTGTAGTATGGAGACCGGGCGGTCCGGCGATCTGACACTAGCGGATTCAAGACCGTGCGGTCTGGCGGTTTCTCCCAACGGTTTGGTAGCCGGGTTGTTGCTGTTTGGTGTTCGAGTGGTCTGACGATTTGTCTCAGGCGACTTGGAGACCGGCGGTCTAGCGGTCTTATATGGCGACTTGTTCTCTCCTTCTGGTGGTTGCCGAGCGGTTAGCCTATTCGTCTAACCGTGCGGCTTGTTCGGTCTGTTTTTGGTAAATCTGCTTATACCTGTAAATATTTAGTCCCACATTGCGTATTTGTAATCTCTCCCATCTCCTCCATTCTATAAAAGGGAGGCCATACCTTTGTAATACCTACTTTTTTGGATAATAAAATTTTCTGTTATTCAAAAATCTGATTTCCTTTTTCTGCTCGCACACGCTGGAAGAGTCGCAATATATTGGAATTTCTCTGAACATCAAATTATTATCTTCAAGTTGATTCTTTATCCAAAGAAGCTGTGCGCAACAACTACCCGCAAAGATATACTCTGACTCGACAGTAGATGTTGCGACACAATTTTGCTTCTTACTGCTCCAAGAGATAAACTGTCTTTCGAGAAATTGGCACGTCCCGGAAATGCTTTTCCTATCGTCCATGCTTCCTGCAAAATCAGCATTTGAAAAGCCAATTAGCTTGACATCATTACTTCTTGGGTACCATAAACCAAGATTGGGTGTACCCTTAAGGTATCTTAAAATCCGCTTTACAGCGATGTAATGAGATTCCTTATAGTTCACCTGATATCTAGCGCAGACACATGTTGAAAACATTATATCTGGTCTACTGGCAGTCAGGTAGAGCAAGAATTCAATTATACTTCTATACTTGGTTTCATCAAAGGGTTTCCCTTTCTCATCCTTGTCCAGTGACACATTTGAACCCATTGGAGTCCTCATAGAGGTTGTGCTATCCATTTCGAATTTATTAAGAAGCTCCTTAATGAACTTCATCTGATAGATGAAAATTCCATCTTCATATTGATTCACCTGAAGTCCTAAGAAATACTTCAGCTCACTCATACTGCTCATTTCAAACTTCCCTTGCATAAGTTTGGAAATTTTTTTGCAAAGGTTGTCTTCTGTAGAGCCAAATATGATGTCGTGGACATAGATTTGCACTAGCAAAATCTTGCCATTAACTTCCCTAAGAAATAATGTCTTGTCTATCTTTCCCCTTGTGAACTTGTACTCAAGAAGAAATCTAGACAACATCTCATACAAAACTCGAGGAGCTTACTTTAAAACATATAGGGATTTATTTAGAAAATAAACATGTTCAGGGAATTGAGAATTGACAAAACCCAGGGGTTACGCTACGTATACTTCCTCTTTCAGATCCCCATTGAGGAATGCTGACTTTACGTCCATTTGGTAGACAGTGAAGCCTTTGAGGGCAGCATGCACAAGAAACAACCTGATCACCTCAAGCCGAGCCACTGGAGTAAATGTCTGGTCGAAGTCGATCCCCTCTTCTTGTCTATAACCTTGATCTACAACCCTGGCTTTGTTCTTGATAATTAATCCATTTTCGTCCATATTATTTCTGAATATCCACTTGGTGCCTATTACGTTCTGTCTCTTTGGTCTGGGCACTAGCTCCCAGACTTTGCATCGTTCAAACTGGCTGAGCTCCTCTTGCATTGCCATTATCCAAGATGCATCTTTGTTCGCTTCCTCGAACTTCTTCGGTTCAACCTGAGACATAAAGCTTAGATGAAAAATCTCGTTAGCTGTACCTCTTCTGGTTCTAACGTCGTCGCCTGGCTCTCTAATGATTTGATCAGCTAGGTGATCTCTTAGGTGTCAGAACCCTAGATTCCTTGCCCTTCCTTCAGCAGGAACTGTAACATCTTGTACAACCTATATAGGTTGAGGCAATTCTTCCTCTAGCGGTTCTTCATCCACCAAGCCCGGATCGACGATCTTGACTGAGCTTGGAATGTCTTCATTGACTGGTTTATCCATGCTAAGCTCTTTGAACCTGGTACCTGCATCTACACCAATAACACTAGACGAGCTGCTATGAAGCATACTAGTCTCATCAAATATAACATTTATAGACTCTTCTACCACCAGTGTTTTCTTATTGAAAATCCTATATGCCTTACTATGGCTACTATATCCTACAAAATACCTTCGAAATACTTTTCACTAAACTTTGTGCCATAATACTTCCCATTGTTAAGAACCAAGCATTTACTTCCAAAGGTTCTAAAGTAGGACATAGTCGATTTTCTTCCCTTCAATAGCTCATAGGTGGTCTTACGATGGTTTTTGTTGATGAGTGCTCTGTTTTGCACGTGACAAGCCGCGTTGACTGCTTCAGCCTAGAAGTACTTCGGAAGTGAAGCGTCGTTCAACATGGTTGTACATGCTTCAATCAAGGTTCTATTCCTTCTCTCAGCAACTCCATTTTGCTGTGGAGTGCGCGGGGAGGAAAACTCATGAAAGATAACTTGTCTTTCACCAAATTTTGTCATGGCACCAGACTCGAACTCTATTCTATGGTCACTTCTGATTTTGACCACTGAGCAGTCCAATTCGTTCTGAATTTGCCGGACGAAATTAGTGAAAGAATCGAAGGTGTGTGACTTGTGTTTCAGAAAGAACACCCAAGTGAAATGCGAGTAATCATCAACAATCACTAACGTATAGACCTTACCTCCTAATCTATGAATAGGCATAGGACCGAATAAGTCTATATGAAGCAAGTATAAGCTTTGTGAAGAATCCTTTTCAGCAATACCCTTGAAGGTAGCCCGTGTCTACTTACCCATTTGACAGGAGTGACATGGACTCTCTTTAAAGCACTTAATGCTGGGGGCATCGTGCACTAAGTTGTGAGAAAATAGCATGTTTAAGGTTTTGAAATTAATATATTCTAATCTCTTGTGTCATTGGTCACAAAGAGATGCACTATCTTTTGCAATAAAACAAATTGGGGTAGAATTGTCTAAGCAAAGGAAATTTAAACAGAAAATATTTCTGCTCTGAGTGCCTGTTAAAACCGTCTCCAACTTTGCAGATGACTTTATCAAACACTTGTCCTTGCAGAACTCAACGATGTAGCCTTTGTCACATACTTGACTTATGCTTATGAGATTATGATGTAATCCTTCAACATAATCCACGCCTGTGAAAGAGACTACGTCATTGGAAATCATACCATAACCTTTTGTTGTTCCCCTGTCTGAACCTCCAAATATGACTTTTGGTCTGTCTTTGACTGGAGTATAATCACGCAAAAATACTTCTTGTCCCGGTCATGTGCCGAGAGCATCCATTGTCCAAATACTAGATTGGAGTTCTATTGGCCTTTGGACATTCCTGCAAAAATAAATCAGTTTACCTTAGGAACCCAAACGTATTTGGGTCCTTGGTTCCTGGCACGCATACTCGACCTTGGAGCATTAGCCATGTGAGTGGTCGGTCTCACATAGCTAACTCGTGGAGTTACAAAATTGGCGGGGTTGCACCAACAATCTACGCCAAAGTGACCAACTTTGCCGCAACATAAACAGTCAAACCTGTTGTACTTTCACGGGTACTCCTTCTTACCTTTTGAGACTTAGGTCTTGTTGGGGAACCGTACTTTGAGGTGGATGTGTAACGCCCCTAGCCGATACAACATGATAATGTCACGGCTCTGCTCTAGGCGACGCTACCGGTCTGCAGCCCAAGCACCCCAACCCCTCTCCTGCCCACTGGCAGGTTGTTGGTGGCCACAGCCTCCCTTTGATGAGCGAACTCGACAGTTAAGTTGGGACGTACGGGGACTTCCCAAGAGGTCACCCATCCCAGTACTACTCCAGCCCGAGCACGCTTAACTATGGAGTTCTTTCAACTCTCATCACCAATTGAGCTGCAGCTCAATTGGTGATGAGAGTTGAAAGAACTCCATAGTTAAGCGTGCTCGGGCTGGAGTAGTACTGGGATGGGTGACCTCCTGGGAAGTCCCCGTAGTGCGCGCTTGACTATTGAGTTTGCCTCATCAAAGGGAGGCTGTGGCCACCAACAACCCGCCTAATGATGGAGAGGGGTTGGGGTGCTTGGGCTGCAGCCCGGTAACGGTCCGCCTAAGGCCTAGTGATTGAGTCACGAAAGGTGGAAGGGGACGTTATAGGAGGCCTCATTGTTGGGTCCTTTGTTCCTAATGTCCATAATTTGTGAGAAGTCAAATAGGTCAATGTCACACACATCAACTGTATTTGATGTGTATTTGAGGTCATGAGTGCAGGTTAGTCCATATCACATTGATTGGACAATTGGACACAACAATTGGCTGCTGGACATAACAAAAATCCACTAAGTCCACATGCGTTGAGTAGAGTAAGCTCACTAAACGCTAGAGGTAATGAATCAATACTATCTAGCTGGAAATTTGCCTAAGACCACATGCATTGAGTGAGTAGAGCTCACTCAATGCCATATAACAAATGGCGTCGAGTAAATCTTAGACTAACTGGTAGATATCCAAAAATATGGCTAAGTACACAGGCATTGAGTGTAATCTACTCACTCAACGCCATATAGTAAAAAAGCTGTGAGTCAGGCTGAGTCAGTCAAAGCCTAGAGAAACAGGCTGAAAATGTGGCTAATTCCACAGGCATTGAGTGTGGTCTACTCACTCAATGTCATACAACTTTTAGCGTTGAGTGTTGCTGTGCCTGTCAATGCCACAAAAAAGTTGGGCAAAATTTTAACTAAGTCCACTGGCGTTGAGTGTAGCTTACTCACTCAATGCCATGACAGAAAATTTGTCTAAGTAGCAAGACGTTCAGTGTAGCTTACTCACTCAATGCCATGAAGCAATAACGTTGATTGTATCCTTGCTTATGTATTTTCAGACACAGATATTTGGCTAAGTATAAAAGCATTGAGTGTAGCTTACTCACTCAATGTCAGATAACAGAGAAATTCTGTTAAGTAGTTTGGCGTTGAGTGGAGCTTACTCTCTCAACGGCAAGGGTCAGAAAATTTGGCTAAGTCTAAATTCGTCGATTGCTTTTACTTTCGTCAAACTGAGCCTGTAGTTCGTCGAACTGAATTTTCTCTTTTGTCGAACTGAGCTTGGCTTTCGTCAAACTGAGCCTGGAGTTCGTCGAACTGAATTTACTCTTTCGTCGAACTGAGCTTGTATTTCATCGAACTGAGCTTAGCTTTCGTCGAACTGATCTTTGAGCATCAAGGGAGGTCCCAGTGTGTTAGCTCTGCTGTGCTTCGCTAGGGATACATTACTGTTACGATGATCTTTGCTTGACAAGCAATGGAGATCAAGTGTAGCCTTGTCTCTTCGATCATCTCATGATTGTAATGGTCGAATACTCTATATGGTACTCTCAATCCGTGCTTTCGCGGGGCCCACAATGTTGCTTATCTTTCCAAAGACAAGCAATGATATAGACCACTTGGCGCACCTAGTCTAACTGATTAACACTGTATGTGTAACGTCCCAATTCGCGCTAGGCCCCTTGATTGCGCTTTTAAGTCAAGGGGGCTGTGGTGAGCCCAATGGGGGTGTGGGTGAACAGGTGCGAACGTATGGGAGATGAGGAAAACAAGGCAAAACGGTGTTTTTGGCCGACACGGGTATGGACACGGCCGTGTCCATACCCGTGTGCCTCATGCCAATATTGAGTTTTCAGTCAGAGAGGTACACGGGTATTGGGACACGGCGTGTCCCTACCCGTGTGCCGAGGACACGGGTCGAGACACGGCCGTGTCTCTACCCGTGTGCCGCAACCCCGACACGGCAGAAAGTTGTTCTGGGATGAACACGGCCCTAAACACGGCAAGCGACACGGCCGTGTCACCTGAACACGGGTAGGAACACGGCCGTGTGCCCACCCGTGTCTGCGGTGTATAAAAAGGAAAAAGTTGGGAAACCCTAGCATTTCATTTCCTTTCTTCAGCCCCGAAATTTCTGAGGGAGTTCTCTTGGCTGGTGGAGGAAGAAGCTTGCCGGAGCCATCCTTGGAGGAATCGAAACGCCGCCGCCGTCAAGGGAAAAACAATGCCGCCGCGAAGGAGTGCGAGGCTCATGGCCGGCCATGGTGGTACCGCTGGACTTGAGATGAGCTTCCTCCCCTCTCCCTTGGTGCTAGATCTATAGTTATTTTAGGAGAGACATCGACTCCATAGAGTCTTGATGGTGAGGAGGAGAGTTCTTAGGATAAGCCATGCCTAGGTTTTCTAGGCTTAGTCTCCCTCAACCTTCTCATCATTCAAAGTGGAGATGAGAGGGGTTTTCGTTGAGGGTTTGGCTTTGAAAGGAGAAATAAGGTTGGATGTGATTTCTGGAGAAGTTTACGCGAGGTCGTTGCAAGGAAGAAGATGAACGGATGCCGTTCATCTCGCCTTAAGATGCGTGCAGAAATCTGATTTCTGCACGCGGCGACCTTCGCGGCCAATTTCAGAGGTGTTCTGGCCAAATCTGGGTGATCGACTCAACACGAAAGTCGTAGCCCTTGGAATTACCTTTCCAACGAGTGGTTGCACGTTTCCATGCGATACCCGTAGCCACGGGAAAGCTGGTTCGAGTCCGCTGCGTTCGGGAAAATTCCTGTACAGGAAACTGTTTCCTGTACGTATTCGAATTGAATTTCTGGTATGTTGCGACCAGATCTGGGCGATCGACTCAACACGAAAGTCGTAGCCCTCGCGAATACCTTTCCAACGAGGGGTTGTGCCTTGTGATCGGATTCCTGTAGCTCCGGGAATCCCAGCTTTAGTATTGGGCTATCCTATGTTAATGCACTTGTTAATTTATAATGTTAGCACTCTTGCAATGATTGTGATTTGCTCATTTGATATCTTGCTCCCATATATCTATAATGTTGTTGTTACTATAATCTAGCATGGTTACTCATTTGGTTGTGTATTAGGGAATAACCATGTAATGGTAGAGAAATGGATTGGATGGGAAGGTTAGATATTAGGAGTTGAGATTGGTATAGGATATATTTATACAATTTGGTGTTGAACATATCTATTATGCGTAGTGTTGAGGTGAATTCATTGAATAGGTGGGCGTGAACATGATGAACACTATGTGAAGAGTATTTGGTAACCGTAATCCGAGCCCGAGGGGTTTACTTACAACCGATGCTTAGAGTTGAAGTCTCCCTACGGGTAGCATCGAGTGAGTTGTTTTGGGGCATGTGATGTGCGACGATTCATCGTGTCGCGATATTGAGATAATGACTGTGGCAGGTCTACGGGTTCGCCAGCCGTCACACCGATGGGAGCCAATGGGTAGACCTTGTGCGGTAGGGTTAGATACTTGGCGTCCATAAACCGAGATCTCCTCCACGCCATGAGAACGGTTGGGCTTGCACCTCGTGCGTTTCCAAGGTTCCATCCGGTTCGAAACCAAAGGCCAGGTTGGGCTGTGTTCTTGGTGCACATTTACCCAAGACCCCTTCTGAGCCGTAGTACGCATGTGAGCTCCGCTGTTGTGTTTTTAGCGTTGAGGCGTACGGGGGCCTAGGATAGGTAGTGTGATACCACCTAGTAGTGGAGACGCCCGCTCCACTGTCGCCGTCTGGCCACGACGGACGACGCCTGAGAGGTTAGCTACCTGCTCGAAAAGTGGGAACTTCAAGTCTGTGTCGACATAGCAACTTGCATGTGCGTGCGCATGATTCGATCATAGCATAACATTCATATCATGTCATTCATTGCATACACAAGACCCTCATCGTATAAGTTTGTATGAGCACTCTTATACGATGAGTTACTTTACTGTTAAGCCGATCCTTAACTTATAAGTTTGTATGGGCACTCTTATAAGTTGAGTTATTATTTTGATTAATTATACCTGCTGTCATATATTATTGATATTTGTAGAACTGCTAGTTGTGTAGCGTGGTTTATACTCCACCATATTTATAGTCACCTGCTTGTTTACTTGCTTATATATATACATATTGTACCTTTGTTCCTTTCTCCGCCCGGTGCCGAGGAGTCGCCGGGGGAGCGGATGTGAAGCCACTTAGTCTTATGACTAACAGTTGCTACGTCTTCCTTTTTAGGAGGAAACCCCGCAGGTAGAGCAGCAACGGACTATGCAGCAGGACAGCCAGGCCCGGATGATAGGACCTGAGGTGGTGGTGCCATCGGCACCGTCAGTGACAGTCGTGAGTGTTTTCATGTAGCCGTTTGGCAAAACATTTCTAAACTCTTGTTCTTTTGTACAAGCCTATTGTGCTTGTTATCTTCCGCTATTTTGGACTTAACATTAGCTGTGAACTGAACTGCTTTACTTTTCTGTTATGGTTGGGTTGACATAATTGTTGTGATATGGATTGTAGCCGGCGGAATAGGCGTCTTGTGGTAAAGGCTAACCCGTGTGTTAGTGCTACCGCAAGGCGGCTATTTCGGGCATAAGACTCCCCTCGTGCCGTGTGTTGTGTTCCGGGAGGGGGGTCTTACAGTATGTAACCTGAGGCATGAGAGTAGTGTATCTGCCGTTCCTTCTCAAGATTTTGTGCATTTTTCTCTTTTGTGCTCTTCTAAGGGAATGCGACTAGTACGCTCTAGGTAGGACTACACTCTTGATGACCTTTCGTGGGCAAGTGATGCGTAAGGCCCTCGGGGAACACTTGGGGCGCATCCGACCTTTTTTGGTCATCTTTGAGTGTAGACCTCTCTTAATCAACTGACTTTTTACATGTTAACAGGTTAAATACGACCTATCCAAAGGATTTGCAACATCTTTTTTGCTTATGCCCATCTTATATACTCGACTTGCATAAAGCCTTATAAGATGATGGTTAATAACGTCTCTACTACTCTTATTTGATTTTTCTGGCACTAATTGATAGTCAGAGAATCTGGTTCTCTTTATTGACGAACTATTCAGTTAAAGTCTAGTCAGTGCTTTCATCATACTGATTAGGATTTCATATTGTGATATCATATCTGACCAAGAAAGAAGCTTATTGTTGTGGCTTGATCTCTGCTTGATTTTTCTTACTCAGTCAACAGCAGGATTTCATGGATATTCCTTCTGCAGTCTAATCTTATCTATCTTATCACAATAGCTCTTAGCAGAAGATTTATCCATAAACTCCTCAGGTACTCGACTTACCCTTCTTTCATATCTACTACTCACTCTTCTTTTGTAGAGATTAGCAAATATTTGCAAGTTCCCTTCAGGTACTTGCAGCTTTGTTTTCTTTCATATCTGCTACTCACTCTTCTTTTACATAGATTAACAGATATTTGTAAGTTCCCTTAAGGTACATGCAGCTTAGTTTTCTTTCATATCTGCTACTCACTCTTCTTTTGCAGAGATTAGGAGATATTTGCAAGTCCCCTTCAGTACTTGTAACTTATTTTCCTTTCATATCTACTGCTTACTCTTTTCTTGCAGAGATTAATAGATATTTGTAATTTCCCTTCAGGTGCTTGCAACTTACTCTTCTTTCATATCTGCTACTCACTCTTCTTTTGCAGAGATTAGCAGATATTTGCAAGTTTCCTTCAGGTACTTGTAGCTTTGTTTTCTTTTATATCTGCTACTCACTCTTCTTTTGTAGAGATTAACAGATATTTGCAAGTTTACTTCAGGTACTTGCAGCTTAGTTTTCTTTCATATCTACTACTAACTCTTCTTTTACAGAGATTAGAAGATATTTGCAAGTTCCCTATAGGTACTTACAACTTATTTTCCTTTCATATTGCTGCTTACTCTTTTCTTGCAGAGATTACCAGATATTTGCAAGTTTCCTCCAGGTACTTGCAACTTACTCTTCTTTCATATCCGCTACTCACTCTTCTTTTGTAGAGATTAGTAGATATTTGTAAGTTCCTTTCAGGTACTTGCAGCTTAGTTTTCTTTCATACCTGCTACTCACTCTTCCTTTGTAGAGATTAGTGTTAACCCTAAAATCGGCAATCCCTCCCAAGGTCTCTAGCTCGCAAGTCGCGGTCCACTCAAGGGAACCCCACCGAGGATCGCGATCTGCCTCGACTTTCCCTTTTTGGCCCAAGCGGTTTGGCCAGGCTAACCATGCAGCATTGCTTCCTTGCAGGAGGTAGCCTATATCAGTTCGCAGGTTCGACCTGCCGGTGCCAGCGCACGACCGGACCATCGCAAGGCTCGGCTCCCCTGTTCAGCCTGGCCCCAGGCTTCTGCCGTCAGGGGGCGGCCTAGCCTCAGGCCGCAGGCTGCCTCCCCTAGGGGCGGCCTGGCCTCAGGCCGCCCTCCCTAGGGGGGCCTGGCCTCAGGCCGCCCTCCCTAGGGGCGGCCTGGCCTCAGGCCGCCCTCCCTAGGGGCGGCCTGGCCTCAGGCCGCCCTCCCTAGGGGCGGCCTGGCCTCAGGCCGCCCTCCCTAGGGGCGGCCTGGCCTCAGGCCGCCTCCCTAGGGGCGGCCTGGCCTCAGGCCGCCCTCCCTAGGGGCGGCCTGGCTTCAGGCCGCCTACCCTCAGGGGGGGCTCCTCAGGCCTCCCCCTCCTCCTGCTCTTCAGGTTAATCAGTCTGCCGAGGTCGTCTCAGTCCGCCGAGGTCGTCTCAGTCCGCCGAGGTCGTCGAAGATGACGTCACTGGGTCCCGCTTCTAGAAGATTCTCCCCAGGCCTATAAATACCCCCAAGACCTCTCATTCTAGGCGGGCGGGAGGAGAACTGTAACCTTGATCAAAGGCTGCAGACTCAGTTTTCCAGTCCGTCACAGCTTGATCAAGCAAGGTCGACGGACTCAAATCTCCAGTCCGCCCAGGTCGTCAAGGGCTGGGGACTTAGTTTTTTCCGCCATCAGCAGGCAGCTTCAGCAGCATCTTCAGCCTCAGTTCTCCAGTTCTCCGCAGCCTCTTTTACTTAGTTTCTGGCATCTCCTTCCTCAGCCGCCAGCTTCCCCCATTGTACCCTTTACTGCTCTTTTATGTAATGGTGCAATAGCAAGTTGTAACTCTACTTGATTAAAGGAAAAGCCCGTCGCAAGAGTGACATTCAAGCCGCGGCGGGCGAAGTCTGCTGTTGCCGCTGCTAGCGGCCTCCTCTCTTCTTCTCTCCTCTCTCGGCATCAACATGCAAAGCTAACCGCCAAAGTAGCTGTCTGATCGACAGTTCCTGACCAAGCTTCTCCTCTGCTCAAGCTAGCTTCCTCTCTGCTCGAGCAAGTTTCTCCTCTGCTCAAGCTAGCTTCCTCTCTGCTCGAGCAAGTTTCTCCTCTGCTCAAGCAAGCTTCCTCTCTGCTCGAGCAAGCCTCTCCTTTATCCCTGCAACCCTTCTTCCTTCACCCTTAGCTTGTGAGATCGAACACCCCGTTAATTGGAAGGCGCAATTCTTGCGTCAACATTAACACACGACCTTCAGATCTCGATCAGATAGTGAAAGCGGTGGTTACTCATGTCAGACCATCAGCCAGCCGAGAATATTTCTCCAAGTCCCAGTGATGATTCTCTTTGGGAGGCCTTAGAGCAATCTCGCAGAGAAACTGCCCAACAGTTTCAAGCCATCAACCGTACTCTAGCAGCTCTCACGCAGCAATTGGCCGCTCAATCTTCAGCAGCGCCAGTTCCTCCAATCAATCCAGCACCAACATCAGAGACTCCTCAAGTTTATCCACCGGCTCATCCGCCGGCCTATCCTCCTCTGTATACTCCAACTTTTCCGCAAGGGCCCGCAGCTCCTTTGCGATCTCAAGATGATGAGTTTGCAGCTCGTCAAAACTTCTTCCGGGAAGCTGCCCGGGGAAATCCGGCTAGATTTCTGAACTTTCAGGGAAGTCATCCATTCTCTTCAGCTCCTGCATTTGCTCCTCCTGCAGCAACCTTTTACTCCAATCCTCCTGCTTCTTTTGCAGCTACTGCTCATGTTCCTTACTTTCCTTACGCAGTAGAACCAGAAGAGCCATCACCGTTTACGGAGAGTGTTCGGTATGAGCCAACTCCAATCAACTTCCGAGAGCCACGGTTGCCCATTTACACCGGGGAGACTGATCCTGTCAAGCATCTTCAAGCTTTTGAATCAGCCGTTGCTCTCAAGACCCTCTCCGATGCCACCAAGAGCAAGCTCCTCGTAACGACCTTTGATGGTCAAGTGAGAGATTGGTTCTATGGACTTCGTGCTCAGTCCATCTCTTCCTTTGCTGATTTGCGAAGGGAGTTCCTGCTCAGATTTTCTACTTCTTCCAAGAGGAAGGGCGGTCCAGAAGCCCTCTTTGAGATCAGGCAGCGAGAGAATGAGACTTGGTCTCATTTTGTGGATCATTTTCAGAGGGAAATATTGAACATCGAGATCGTTGACCAGGAGATGTATCGAGTGGCTCTCATTAATGGTTTACAAGAGGGACCACTCAAGTTTGAGGCCAATGTCCGGGCACCAAAGACATATCAAGAACTAATTGCCTTAGCCAACTCATACATCCGCGGTGAAAAGAGCAACCCCAGCTTCGTCTCTAGACTAGTGTCGGAGAAAAATCCTTCTTGCAAGCAGCCTTCGAGGTCTCCTCGAAAAGACTTTTCATCCCACTTAAGAAAAACAAAAAGATTCCAGCGTCATTGTCAACACCTCTTCTCGGGCCAGGATCTTGCCCAAGAACGACTGCTACCACCAGCCCCACTTCCGCAAATAGATTCGGTTCATCAGCCGCAAGATGATGACTTGACATATTCTGGACTTGATGAGGCCATGCTAGAAGTATGCCAGATCATGAAGGATAGGGCAAATTCCAAAAGGCCCTACCAGCCGACAAACCAAAAATCAAAAGATTCAGATCCGTTCTGCGAGTTCCACAAAGAAAGCGGACATTTGACTGAAAATTGTCGAGCGCTTCGTCAACTGGTGCAAAAATTGTTGAAGCAGGGTAAGATGCGTGGTCTGTTCCCGAAAGATGACCACTCCGATCCGTCAACTTTAAAAGGAAAAGAAGTAGCGGACATGCCTTGCAGCTCAAAGGGAGTGAATCAAATCGACACGTATCGTGGCCTCGCTATAGGCGAGACCCACGATGCTAATGATGTGGGCGCCCTTGGAGACCTATTCTAAAGCCAAAAGGACATGACAGTCCTCAAAGCTCCTCGCAACCAACAACAATTACTCTTACAATATTTTGCATACTTTTCAAACACTCTCTTTTGTTTCATTCAGTAAAGTTTACGTCAGAGATCTCATACTGACACAGTTCCCTTTTTGTAATGTTTCTCCTCTATACTTCTTCTCTTTGTCAAAGAGATCACTGAACCACCGAGATATCGCCAAGTCTTGCTCAGGGCCCCCTCGAGGTTGTTCTCTGGCGTAAAACCACAATGACCACATATAGCGGGGAGTTTTCGCATATGTGCAGTGGGGGCCGTTCAACTCTCGTGCGGAGGATGACGGGGCTTCGGATCCCGGCCAATGTCTAGCACAGTGTGAGTGCCTAGGGGAGGCCTCCTGTGATAGTTCTATCGTGCTTCGACGGGGCTTCTGGACTTATGATCATCTTATATGCGCTACCGTGCATAAGCTCCTATCAGATAATGATCAACAAGTTTTCCTATCAGATGTTAACCACACATCATTTATTCCCAGCTTATGGTTCTTCTTGATTAACAAGCAATGTCATCATGAATCTAATTTCGGACTTTCTTATTTTGCTAATTTGGGTTTTCACATTGATATTGGTCACACAAGAGAGAGTTATTATCACGGTTTGACCTTTATTCAATTGATAGCAGAGCTTGCCAGGTAACTCTTCTGCTACCTGATTATATCTTATCATATCAACAGGCAACATTCGCAAGTTTCCTCTCAGGTACTTGCAGCTTATTTTCTTCTTCTATCTGCTTGCTTACTCTCCCTTTTGCAGAGACTAAGCAGATAGTGGCAAGTTCCTCTCAGGTACTTGCAGCTCATTTTCTTCTTCTATCTGCTTGCTTACTCTCCCTTTTGCAGAGACTAGCAGATAGTAGCAAGTTCCTCTCAGGTACTTGCAGCTTATTTTCTTCTTCTATCTGCTTGCTTACTCTCCCTTTTACAGAGACTAGCAGATAGTAGCAAGTTCCTCTCAGGTACTTGCAGTTTATTTTCTTCTTCTATCTGCTTGCTTACTCTCCCTTTTGCAGAGACTAGCAGATAGTAGCAAGTTCCTCTCAGGTACTTGCAGCTTATTTTCTTCTTCTATCTGCTTGCTTACTCTCCCTTTTGCAGAGACTAGCAGATAGTAGCAAAGTCCCCTTCAGGTACTTGTAAGATTATTATCCTACTGTATTTTCTCTCATCTGTATTTTGGCAGAGTTCAATGGAAGACAGTTATCCTCTTCCTCATTTACAAAAGCAGCTCAGGTACACGCAAGATGTACCTCCCTTTTGCCTGCATTAACTTTTTTCTTCACAGGTAAAAGATAGGCACTGATAGATTTTTTTCTGAGGAGGGACATCAGGTTCTATCTCTCCTGAACTTTAATTTTTCTCTCCTGGTTTCTAAGGGGTGGATCACGATTTTCGTGGGTCTCCTACTTTTTCGAAGTTCCCTGCGGAACTTAAAAAAGTGCGGGGATTATGTTAACCCTAAAATCGGCAATCCCTCCCAAGGTCTCTAGCTCGCAAGTCACGGTCCACTCAAGGGAACCCCCCCCCGAGGATCGCGATCTGCCTCAGCTTTCCCTTTTTGGCCCAAGCGGTTTGGCCAGGCTAACCATGCAACATTGCTTCCTTGCAGGAGGCAGCCTATATCAGTTCGCAGGTTCGACCTGCCGGTGCCAGCGCACGACCGGACCATCGCAAGGCTCGGCTCCCCTGTCCATCCTGGCCCCAGGCTTCCGCCGTCAGGGGGCGGCCTAGCCTCAGGCCGCAGGATGCCTCCCCTAGGGGTGGCCTGGCCTCAGGCCGCCCTCCCTAAGGGGCGGCCTGGCCTCAGGCCGCCCTCCCTAGGGGCGGCCTGGCCTCAGGCCGCCCTCCCTAGGGGCGGCCTGGCCTCAGGCCGCCCTCCCTAGGGGCGGCCTGGCTTCAGGCCGCCTGCCCTCAGGGGAGGCCTGCTCCTCAGGCCTCCCCCTCCTCCTGCTCTTCAGGTTGATCAGTCTGCCGAGGTCGTCTCAGTCCGCCGAGGTCGTCTCAGTCCGCCGAGGTCATCGAAGATGACGTCACTGGGTCCCGCTTCTAGAAGATTCTCCCCGGGCCTATAAATACCCCCAAGACCTCTCATTCTAGGCGGGCGGGAGGAGAACTGCAACCTTGATCAAAGGCTACGGACTCAGTTTTCCAGTCCGTCACAGCTTGATCAAGCAAGGTCGGCGGACTCAAATCTCCAGTCCGCCCAGGTCGTCAAGGGCTGGGGACTTAGTTTTTTCCGCCATCAGCAGGCAGCTTCAGCAGCATCTTCAGCCTCAGTTCTCCAGTTCTCCGCAGCCTCTTTTACTTAGTTTCTGGCATCTCCTTCCTCAGCCGCCAGCTTCCCCCATTGTACCCTTTACTGCTCTTTTATGTAATGGTGCAATAGCAAGTTGTAACTCTACTTGATTAAAGGAAAAGCCCGTCGCAAGAGTGGCATTCAAGCCGCGGTGGGCGAAGTCTGCTGTTGCCGCTGCTAGCGGCCTCCTCTCTTCTTCTCTCCTCTCTCTGCATCAACATGCAAAGCTAATCGCCAAAGTAGCTGTCTGATCGACAGTTCCTGACCAAGCTTCTCCTCTGCTCAAGCTAGCTTCCTCTCTACTCGAGCAAGTTTCTCCTCTGCTCAAGCTAGCTTCCTCTCTGCTCGAGCAAGTTTCTCCTCTGCTCAAGCAAGCTTCCTCTCTGCTCGAGCAAGCCTCTCCTTTATCCCCGCAACCCTTCTTCCTTCACCCTTAGCTTGTGAGATCGAACACCCCGTTAATTGGAAGGCGCAATTCTTGCGTCAACAATTAGCAGATATTTGCAAATTCCCTTCAGGTAATTGCAACTTATTTTCCTTTTATATTTGCTGCTTACTCTTTTTTTTGTAGAGATTAACAAATATTTGCAAGTTCCCTTCAGGTACTTGCAACTTATTTTCCTTTCATATCCACTGCTTACTCTTTTCTTGCAGAGATTAGCAATATTTGCAAGTTCCCTCCAGGTACTTGCAACTTACTTTTCTCTCATATCTACTCCAGACCCTTCCTTTTGCAGAGGTTAACAGGTGTTTGCAAATTTCCTGCAGGTACTTGCAAGTTATTATTTATTCTATGCCTTCCTCTCACCTTTGTTTTGCAATGCTCAATGGAAGACATTCAAGTCTTCTTTGTTTTGCAAAAGTAACTCAGGTACACACAAGATGTGCCACTTTTTGCCTGTTTTAACTTTTCCTTTGCAGGAAAAGATAGGCATTGAAAAACCTTTTCTGAGGAGAGACATCAGATTCTATCTCCCCTTGCCTCTTGTTTCTTCCGAGGAGAGGATCACAATTTTCGTGGGTTTCCTTCTTTTTCTAAGTTCCCTTCAGGACTTAAAAAGTGCGGGGATTATGTTAACCCAGAAATTGGCGATCCCTCCCAAGGTAGTCAGCTCACAAGTCGCGGCCTGCTCCAGGTTCCCCCTAGAGGTTGCCGCCTGTCTCAGCCCCCTTCTCTAGGTCAGGCGGATAGACTTCTCTATCTGCTCAGGCTGCGCGTCTAGGCCGGTCTGCCCAGTCTAACCGCCCAGGTTGCGCAGCACCCGTTCATTATGCATGGGCTACATACTGCTTCCACAGTCCGCCTCTGCATGCCACGCGGTTTGGTTGGCTAACCGTGCAATGATTTTTTCTATTCGAACAGGTGTGAACTGCCCAACTAAGTGGTAGACTCGCATTGCTATCCTCCCAGACCGCCAAGTAACCGCTTGCTTGGCAGGAGTCATGACCTTCTTTTTCAGCCCACTCCTATAGGTCGCATGACAAGCAAGTCAAACCGCCACATCGCCAAGCGACTTGTCTCTAGGTCACCAACCAGCATGAGCGGCCTGCCCATTCATTCTACCAGCAAGTGGAGGACTCTGTCTCAGTCGGCCTGAGGCTGGACTTGGCAGCAGGACTGTCAAACCGCACCACCTCCAGCGACAAATGCTTCAGTCCACCTACAGATGGTGGATTAAGCCTTTGTCCTCCTGAGGGAGGTGGACGCTCCGCTCACAAGCTGACAAACTCGCTTCATCCAACAGCATGTGCGACCTGCTTTCCTTCAGTCCGCCAGGTCGCCAAGCTCTTGTCGCCCAGCAGGGCGGATAAGCCTCCAGCAGCAGAGGAGAACTCATCCTGTCCGCCGCGAGCTAGGAAGACTCATTATGTAGTCTGCCAGAAGCACTTCGACTTCCCCAGTGCCAGCTTCTTCTCAGTAGTTGGCGACCTGCCTCCTCAGTTTGTAGCATGTCGTAGGCTCAATCGTAACTCACCGCCCTACCGGGGGTAACGTTACCAGGACCATCTCCAACCCGAGCCTATAAATAGGCCCCCATACCTGTCATTCAAGGAGCACAGTGGAGTGGGACAACCGGGACAACAAAGCCTGCGGACATAACTTCCCAGTCCGCCACCACTAATCAGCAGTCTGACCTCCAAACAGCGCAGACTCCGAGAATCAACCCACGTAGCCTGACCGACATACTCTTCTCTAGCCTCCGGCTCTCTCCTCCGTTGTATTTTTTCCTTTATATTCTCATGTAAAGGACTCAAGTTGTAATATTGGTTCATAATCAAAGGAAAGCCCGTCGCAGGAGTGGCATTTAAGCCGCGATGGGCAAACTCTGCTGTTACCGCTGCCAGCGGCCCCCTCTCTCTCACCCTCTCGGTCTTAACTGTCAAAGTAATCGTTTGCTCGACAGTTCCTCATCAACCTTCCCTACTATCCCCCGCATCCTCAATAACCTCCTCTCCTCTATCCCCGCAATCTCTTCATCCTCACTCGTGAGACCGAACACCCGTTATCTGCTGGAGCTGCCCCAATTCCCGTATCAACACTGCCTTTTAGTAGCCTACTAATACCAAGGCTAGGGCCCAGGCTTGCAGTCTAGGCCCTAGGCTTATTTTTTTAAAAAAATAATAATAAGTTATTAAACCCCCCTTACACAACTGGCCCTCCTCTCTCTCTTTCTTCTCTCTCTCTCACTATCCCCAACTCATTCTCACACACACTCTCTCTCTTAATACTAATAAAAATTAATTTTCATTTAATTTTTATTGAACATGGCATTATTGCTGACCCTCAGCGGGAACTCGACACTAGCAAGACATCTCATGTCTTAAGTTTCAAAACAAGCTCCCGAGTCTAGCCGTGCAAAAATATCAGGAGAAGGGTAAATTTGGACGTACAATCAACTTTGATAATGGGAGCTGTAGATGAAGGATGTCATCAAACATGGGTTGCTTTTTAGCCACTACGACAACGAGGAGGTAACTAAATACATACATCAATGGCTTCAGTCAAAATATCAACGTGTAAGTAGATCTTTTCTTAGGCACGATGTCCTCAAATTCTATTTAGAAGCAAAACGATCAATAATAAATTATTTTGAAAATTTTGAAGGATGTGTGGGTTGAATGAGTGATGTTTGGAGAAGTAACATAAAATTAGGATTATCGTATATTTATATCATTTGTCATTGAGTCGATCTCGTTTCATAAGAGCTTAAATAAACATATAATTTGTTTTGAAAATTTCAAAGTCCCGCACATAGGTCAAGGTATATATCAAATAATTATTAAATGTTGCGAGAATTTAAAATTAAGGATAAAAGTATGAGTATTCTTTTGATAGCGCCACTAATAATACCGTCGCAATTGAGTGGTTAAAACAAGATTTAAAAACAATGCTAAAATGTGCATTTTTTCACACTTGATGTGTTTGACACGTTTTAAATTTAGTGGTGCAAAATAGTTTATCTTATATGAAACCCTATATTAATAAGATTTGTCTTAGGTTACAATTTATTTATAGTTTTTGACAATGAAGATAAGATTTTAAAAAAATTGTAAATGCCTAAGGTAAAAAATATTTAAAATTTCAATTTGATATGCTTATTAGATGGAACTCAATATATAAAATATTAAAAATATCATTCTAACAAAAACCACTTCTTATGGAATATTATACTATGCTAAATATTCATAATTTGAACGATGTCGATTTGGATGTATTAGAAAATTATATGAATTTATTAAAATATATTTATAGGACAACAACTATTTTATCTTGTATGTATTATCCGACTAGCCCTCTGGTAATTGAAAATTTTATAAATATCACACAAAAAACTAACTATTATAAGATCCAAAAAAGGTGGCTTCCTTTAATTGTAATAATGAAGGCAAATTTTTTAGAATATTATAGAGAAATGTCTGTCATATTTTCATGCACTGTCACTTTAAATCATTTATTTGACATAAAGGACATAGAAAATTTGATAGAAAAAATAAATACTAATTTAAACTTAAATATAACTTTCGTGGATTTTGATGACGCTAGTATTTCGGAATTTAATTAAATTTTTATCGATGCTATGAAGAGGAAGCATTATATTTCAACGATAAATGATAGCTCGTCAGACGTAGAAGATGAGTTGAACGCAATATATTTAAGAGATGGTTAAGCGATTCACAAATTCGTTGGTCACACCCAATTAAAATGTATTTTGTTTAGTAATTGAATTTTGTAACTTTCTTTATTTAAAATTAATAATAATAACTTTCACTTTTTAACTTTTAATTTTTTTCAACTTTGTTGTAAAAGTGTAAGTTATCTCTTCTTAAATATTAATAAAAATTCATTTTTATTGTCCATCTCAATTAATTTCATTTATAATATAGTTTTAAATTTTTTTATAAAGGAATTATTTAAATAAAAAATTTAAAATAAAAGGTTGGGCCCGACCTTAGGGGTCGGATCAGGTCTCTTTCTGGGGCTGGTTCCTGAGCCTGACTAAAGGAAGACCCAGGTGACTAAAGCCTGTGTCATAAAGCCTGATACCAACCCGAGCCGATCAGGCTTTTTGGACAGGGCTAATCCTAAGTGCCCGCCCGATAGCTTTAAGCTCGGTGTCATCTGATGTTGTTCCCCATCGCAGAATTCGGGTTAACATAACAACACATAACAGATCATATAATAGAAAAAACATAAAACATATCACAAATACCTGAATAAAACTATGCAACACAGATATTGTCATGTTCTAGATTAAAACAGTGCATGATGGTTGATGCCTAAAAAGGATAAATAAAAAAATATATAAAAATTGCTACATAACAAAACAAAAAAATAACACCTAAATAGATGCCACCACACTCTATTCTCATAAGTATTTTTGATCCTCTAAATTTGTATATCAAATGAAATGCTCATGAAAATTTATGTCATTTTTGTCCCCAATATAGTTCACATGCAACATAGTAGTATAAGCTAAGGTCACCACTTATCTCTAGAATACTGGAGATCAATTCCATTGTCTTTTTGTTTGTGATAATTGGTGGAGGCTTCACTGTATGTGCAGATTTGCGCAACTCACTCACATAGGAAATATCCACTCCTTTATTATTTCACATCCTTCTTATTTTGCTCGCAGAGTTGGAGGCATTGCCAATGTTGATTAATGCATTTTCTCCTACCTCTTCAAGACCACATCGATGAGCTTCCAAGTCATCCTCTGTATTATATTCTTCTGCAACTTTGGGCTTCATATCAGGTGACATACTACCAATTGAAGGTGCCTATGAATCTTTATATATTGTGATTACTTGACCGAACATACTATTTTGTTTCTCCTCTAACTCGCTTACAATACCACCATATTGAATTTTTTTGCAGCAGGAACAACCTATACACGACAATTGTTATAGCATGAAAAGAAATTCAAAAAGTAGAACATTGTTTAAACCATTAATTTTGAGATGACCTTGATTTTTTACTCCCACCACTCATCAGATGCAGCTATAGTTCTCTTTTCCTTATCCCATCCCAAACCCGCCTCTCCATGTTTTAGTTATTTCCACAACTCCAGTCTTTTTTTAAGATGATCCCATTTATTCTTCATTTACATTCGATCATAGTTTTTTTTGATGCATTCTTTAAAACACACGATCTAATTTATTTAGCCATCCTTGCTGAAGTGTGTGTGTGTGGGGGGGGGGGGGGGGGGGGGGAGGGGTTGGGAGGGTAGGTCGATTACCCAACCTGATAACTTCAATACAAAAATAAAAAGTTCATTTTAATCCCAATTAGTTAAGATTCCTCGTTCCTTTGCTTTTCCCATTAAACTGTAAACCCCCCAAAATCAATGTTTTCATGCCTTAATAAGAAAATGATGTTTGTAAAATTTATACAAAACAATCATTCACCATACTTCTCCTTCCTACTAAAATATGAAAATGTAAACAACAATCTACCAAGATTAGAGAAGAAAAACGTCAACATCCCCCTCCTCATAGGATTTATCAAATCATATCACATATCAACAATCAATCATAAAAAAAGTCAAAGAAATGAAAGTATATCAAAAATATAATTTTTAAAAAAATCATATCACCAATATTTTTTTTATCCAAAACATTATTTTTTGAGTATATCATTTTTGGAATCTACAATTTTCTACAGGTTCTTTAGAAAAATTTAACATAGTAAACTCTTGGGATAGCAGAGATCGAAGCAATGGTGAGAAATGCAACAAACCATCCAATGAAAATTACAAAATCAAGAAAAGCTTCATTAAAATAGCCAAAAGAAGTAACAAATCCCGCTTACCTTTTAAGAATTGCTCTCATAAACCAGTCAGTAAAAGCAACAAATCACCATAGGCAATAGGGAGAGAAGTCGACTCAGGCTCACGAGGAAGAAAGGGGGAGGTCGCTAGCGATGATATGGGAGGAAGGTCTTGCCCCGGCGAGGAGGACTTCTATAGATCACGCGAATTGCGAAAGCTAAGGCAGCAGCGCTCAGTATTTTCTATTTTCGAACTGCAGGGTTCTAATAGAAGAAGGCACTCGACTGTCCAAAAATAGGAAAAACATGATTATAAAAAAAGTCCTATTTGAAAATTTGTCGAAACAAACAACTTAAAAATAGAGTTTGCTCTACAACACACATCTACTTGCACTCACAACTGATGCCTTGTGCTCCTTTTCTGACAACACTTATATGATCTTCTTACTTGTGTTCCATCTCCACTCGTGCTTTTGTACTCTAGCTTATTGCTTGGGTTTGGCTTGCCTCTATCAACCTTTGGAAAATTTTGGGAGTCTATATAGAGATTCATGCTAGGTAGGATTTGTGGGTTGTAGAGACATAGGTTGGTGGAAAACACAAAATTCAGTGGCACTC
Source organism: Platanthera zijinensis (assembly GCA_039513925.1). NCBI lineage: Eukaryota > Viridiplantae > Streptophyta > Magnoliopsida > Asparagales > Orchidaceae > Platanthera > Platanthera zijinensis. The sequence goes on along the minus strand of CM077090.1, from coordinate 54,383,433 downwards.
CCCACCCCATACCATTACAAATCAGCAAAATGAAACACTATGATTTTATACATGTAACATTGGCCTCCATAGTGATGGAGTCCTGGGCTACGAAGTAGTGACTCTGTAGTAAAATGTCTTAGCGACGTTATCATTAATTAAAATAATTCTTGAAATGAGGTTTCTCGTCATAAGGTATATCTTATTCTAATTAAAACCAAGCAATTTATATATACAAGTAAAGATGAAGGATTTGGTTTAGAGGAACGCACACATAACCAAATCATGTGGTGCATATTATTGCTCTATGTTTAAAGAGTAAACCTTTCATAGTATCAGCTAGAAGTTCCTATGGTTCTCAGGGAGACCACTGTACCCTATTCCATAGCCTCGAACATGCCCTATGCCTCGAGGCTACTTAGTACAAGCTTTCCTCCCATCATCGTAGGGGCAGTTGAACCATATATATGTTCCTCGACTAGAGGCATAGGTAGAAGTTCCCAATGAAGGGAGCCTTCTTGTTAGGTGCTGGAGCTAGCAATTTTGGGCTAGTTGTCACAACCCACATTTTCTCAATATATAAATATATTATCAAAGTGAGAAAAATACACGTCATGATGCCTCACCATACAGGAGACAACTGCAGACGCACAGGCAGCTCCATCTTTTCATTTATTTTCATAAAAGACATAAATATTTTATGTTGAAAAAACATGATTTAAGTTTAAAGTTCAAATACCGTGTCCCTCGGTTCAGTGGATAAGCTAGTCCACAAGTAGAAAAGTATGTATGTATATATATATATATATACGCAGTGGAAAAGAAAATATAGAGTTTAATTCATTTCATCCTACATGAGCATGAAGACATGTCAATATGCTAATGATATGCAAGTTTCTAAATTTAGTATAAGTAGAAAAAGAACTTTTAAGATCTTCAAATAGAGTGACGTTTGAATGAAGCAATGTCATGAGTATGAGTAAAGGTGAATATTTTTATGCATTTAAAATAACTTATATGCATCCTATCATAAAACCTTCCTAGAGACCAATGCATCAACAACAGACAATAGTAATAGCAGAAACAACAAATAAATAGTCTACACAAAAAAAACTACGCTATGGGCGCCAACAATCTGACATGAACCCATAACATCATCAGCATAAGTCTGAGATATACTATAAAGTCAGTAAAACAACAGACTACCTCTCACTGGTGAGAGAAAAAGAAATCAGCTATAGAAGCCTGGAAGGCATTCAAAAAGAACAGGATGTCTCAGCATAAAGGCGCAAAAAGGCAGCTCAAACAGAGTTTAAAAAGGTTAATAAGTTTATGAGGTCACCAACCCAACAAGAGTTGCTATGAAATAACAACAAACAAAGGTTATATGAACAATAAGCATAAATAATTCAGTATAAATTGACTATATGGGAAAGACTTGCATCAGTGTGATAAGTATTTCTATATTTAATCATATATTTATATAATAAAAGAAATTGGTCGGCTCAAAAATTGAATCATTAACACCGGGCATAAAATGGTACTAAGGTGGTGACATTCTTTCTAACACAAACCATCAGGCAAAAAAATCAAAAAAAGACACTGTGGTGGTGGTCATCCATTCCAACCCAACCAACAGTCCAAAACATCCAAAAAGGCACTGTGGTGGTGGTCATCCTTTCAAATCCAACCAACAGTCTATAACAAAATCCACCAGGTGCATTGATTCACAAACAGGCACTGCGGTGGTGGTCATCCATTCCGACCCAACTAACAGTCCATAAACATCATAACCAAAACCTGGCATCACACATGACTTGACATCGAATCATCACGATGACGCAAGGAAAACCCAGAATTTCCAAGTAAAAACAGTCCTCACGACGGATTCGTCGAGACCATCCGTTGATTCAGTATGATAACTCGATGAATTGTCATAATAACTCGATGAATCTTACTAGAATACTCGACGAACTTGACGCAACCACTCGACGAATTCGGCTTAACCACTCGACTAATTCGACTTGACTACCCAACAAATTCGACTTAACTACTCGATGCACTTGACGAAATCACTTGATGAATTTGATGCGATCACTCAGACTCTACGAACTTCTTGACGAACTTGACGGACTTTACGTAACTACCCGTCGAACTTAACGTAACTACTCGATGAACCTCACGTGAATACTCGACGAATCTCATGTAACTACTCGACTAATCTCCTGTGACTACCGACGAACTAGACACGACTACTCGATGAATTTACTCAGGCCCAAATCGAACAGTAAGAACTTTAGAAAGAATAACGTTGGGAGGAATATAATATTTATGAGTCTTGAATTTCAAAAGAAAATAGAAGAAGGAACTAAAAGAAAACCAAGCAAGAGGGATAGTACACCACTTGCCTCAAATCTTCTGATTTTCGGCCTCCTAAGAGCTCCACATCAAGGATCGGCCGACAGAAAACAATGATAATAAATTTCTGAAATGATTTGGATGAAAAGGAATGTTAGGGCTACTCACTCTAAAACCAAAAATCCATGAAACTGAAAGTACTTACCGTGCACGCATAGATCTCGACGAGAGCTTTCCAAATCTATACTCTGACCAAGATTCCGGACACTAGAGCTCCCGCAGCGAGCGTCAGAAAACTCCTGGAAGGACGCGTCTTCCTCTCTCTCTCGTGGCTCTAGTTCTACAGAATAGGAAGAAGGAGAAAAATGGGAAGTCCGAAAACCTACATCTAAGGGTTAATTGTCCTTTTATATAGAAATTTATGTATATTTATATATATAATATGATTTATAAATGATCTTAATGTTTCATTTGACGATTTGGACTAAGGCCAATTGATTTTTCGATGAAATTTGCCCCGAAGGTAAATACCGGTCCTACGAATCCAACAACGAAGTCAAAATCAGAGTTCGATGAGCCGATAACGAGTCACGATTTATTTCCACAATTTACGACAATGAGACTTGGCCATCACGATTAAAATTAGTTACTTTAATATTCTAAACTCATAAAAATCTACACTCCAACTAGCTCAAATTTCAGTCGACTTAACCAAACGGTCACAGAAATACACTAATGATGGCACATCGCTAACCTCATGTTAACATAATGCCCTTACATCACTATTATGCCAAAAGAAGATTGAAATAAATAATCAAAAATTCAGGGCTTTACTATAGTGGTTGTGGTCATTCTAATCATGTCTCTGCTATTGCAGCAGTGGATTATTTCGTCTTGTATTGAGCTATCTCCCTTGGTGCATGCCTCATTAGTGGAGGCAAGAATGTACATCTCTGTTGGGATTTGTCTCCACAATACCTCAGATTTGTAGGAGGTCAGACCTTGAACTAAGATCAATTAAGGTGTATTTGATATTGTGTTTAAGTTGTATGTGTGCAGGTTCTTATTGCCAAGTGTAGACCAATGTCAGTCTATAATGGGTCACCAAACACAGGACCATACAATGTAATCCCTCATTGTGTGATCCAAAGTGTTGGCCCATGTATAGCCTCTCTATTGGGATACACTTCCTATACATGCACTTGGATTGGTGGACTGAAGTATTGAAGTTTATTTTTTTCAGAAGAATTTTTCTAAGTCCACATACTCGAGTAGCTTCCTTCATCTACTCGAGTAAGTGACCTAGTACTCGAGTAGATCCTTAGACATACTTGAGAAGACTCTGTATACTCGTGTAGATAAGCTTATACTCGAGTAGTTAGTTAGTCACTCGAGTAGGTCATATTTTATAATCGAGTAGATCCTTCTGTTCTTAGATCCGAAATTTTCTCTAAGTCCACATACTCGAGTACCTCTTTTGTACACTCGAGTAAGTGAGTCTGTACTCGAGTAAGTTGGATTACATACTCAAGTAGACTGTATTGTACTCGAGTAGGTGATAACTTGTACTCGAGTAGTTGGTTAGTTACTCGAGTAAGTGTTCTGTTCATACTCGAGTAGATCTGCACTTCTCATCTCAGAAAGTTTCTAAGTCTACCTACTCGAGTAGTTCCCTATATACTCGAGTAAGTGACTCTGTACTCGAGTAGTTGTTTTTCATACTCGAGTAGTTTAGTGATTACCCGAGTAGTCTTCCCAAGATACTCGAGTAGTTCATTTTCCCCTCACTCGAGTATCTCCAACTCTTCTACTCGAGTAGTTCTTCCTATTTTATCTGAGAAATTTTCTCTAAGTGTTTTTACTCGAGTATAGACTCTCATACTCGAGTTGTTTTAAAATCACTCGAGTGTTGATCTCTGAATCACTCGAGTAGCTTCTCTTCTTATACTCGAGTATGCTCCTCCTATCCACTCGAGTATATAACATCTTATACTCGAGTATGTCTCTTCTCTGTCTCGAGTATATCTGTTCAAACATTCCTGAAATTCTCCAAGTACAGTTTCGCTGTGTATTTCAAATTAATCATTTCTGATTGGTCCACGTGTCATCCCTAATTAAATTTCTGACCGTTGGAGTCCACCTATAAATAGGTCCTTTCAGATTTGACTAATAACAAGCTTTACAGAGATTATTATTTTAAGAAAGAAAAAATTTCCCGTGAACCCTAATTTCTCACGCCGCCGCCATTGCCGTTCATGGAAGAAGGTCTGGATCGACGATCTCCGATCGCTGCTTTCAACTCTGTTTCTCCAGAGATCCAGACGAAAGATAATCACTCGATCTCGCCGAGCCTCAAAGATTTCTGATCTATTTTCTCGATCGAGGTGATTCCATTTTTCAGATCTGTGGATCTCTCTCAAGTCGTCTTCAATATATTCTGATCAAGCCAAAGTTCTCAAGGAAGAAGACTATCAAAGATCCAGATCTGTGCAATATATTGTTTGTATTTTCTTTTCAAACAAATTTCATTGTAGGAGTTTTTCTCCGAGATTTGTAGGAAGGCTTTATCTTCCGAGTGTAGATCCGGTTTGGATCGAGTTTTGTAGGAACGTGGTTCCGAGGTGTAGGATTGTTTTCAATCTGAGATAGTGGAGAAGCCGAGTCTAGTGGTTTGCTAGATCGGTGAGGAAAGTGGACGTACCCAAGATTGGGGAACCACTATAAATCTCTTGTCGTCTGTGTGATTGCTTGATCTGTGCTGTGTTAATTTTTTATTCCGCATTTGACATGCATTTCACCTATTCACCCCCCTCTAGGTGATTTAGGTAGACATCTTAGTTCTCTCAATTGGTATCAGAGGTAGGTTGATCGTTAAAAGGTTAACACCTTGATCTAATCCTTACCAAGTTGTCTCAAGAGAAATTTCAAGCATGAGTAAGACCAAGTATTTTGCTAAGCTCCCTATCTGCACCAAGAACAATTTTCCTATGTGGAAGGAAAGAGTTAAATTCTTTATGGAAGCAGTAGATCCCCGGATCTTCATGATTGTTGAAGAAGGTCCCCACATTCCTATGACCACCTCCACCATAGATTCATCTAAGCAAGTTCCCAAGAAATTAATGGATCTAGATAAGGACGAGATTGCACTTGTCTCTTTGGACAAGAAAGCTAAAAATATTATCGCAAGTGCAGTCGATGACTCAATGCTGCAGAATCTGATTCATTGCCAATCTGCCAAGGAGATGTGGCAATCCCTAGTGACTCTAATGGAAGGTACATAAGAAGTGAGGGATGATCGAAGGTCCCTACTGAACCAGAAATATGAAGCCTTCAGGCAGGGTCATAAGGAAGCCATAGCTGACACTTTTGAGAACTTCTTCAAGATAGTAAATGGCCTAAGAGTTTATGGACGTGTCTTCACCAATGGGGAACTCAATGACAAATTCTTAAGATCCCTAACTAAGGAATGGGACAATAAGGTATGTGCCATTCGGGAGTTTGGAAGGTTAGCTGAGACGGACTCGCAGAATCTGTTCGGAAAGCTTATGTCTTACGAGCTGCAAATCAACTCAAGAAAAGCTGAAGAAGAGATAAGCAGGTCTGCATCCAAAGAGAAGTCTGTCGCTCTAAAGGCAGATAGCTCAAGGAAGACAAAGGCTAGCTCTCCTGCCCCAGTTCCTGAAGCTGATGAAGAAGAATCATCTGAGCCAAGCTCATCTGGCTCAGAACTATCTGAAGGAGAGTTCTCATTGCTCTCCCGGCAATTCAAGAAATTCATAAATAAGAAGAAGCAATAGAGAGGCAAAGATGCCTCATTCAGAAGATCACGACGTGACGATGATCAGCGAAAGAAAGGCTCAAGTAGCCATGACAGGTATAACTCTAAACAGAACAAACAGATTTCAACTGACATCATTTGTTATTGTTGTAATAAGCCAGGTCACGTCATCGCGGACTGCCCTCACAAGAAGAAAGAGGGCGGCAGAAGAGAGGAAAAGAAATCCTCATACCACAAAAAGAGGACAGAGAAGAGTCTAGTAGCCAAGAAGAGCAAAACTCTCAGCGACTCTGACTCATCTGAGTCGAGTGAAGAAGAGGAAGCTTACTTTGGGCTCATGGCTCACTCAGATGATGAACAAGTTCCCCAGTTCACTGGGGAGGTAAAATCTCACACTCCCCTCTCTGAATCTGAAAGTTCTAAACATGATCATGAGGACATCTCCTCTGATGATGAGTCAGAACTCATGACCCAGTACAAAGAGTTGCTCATGACCTACGAAAAATGTCGTCGAGTCGTGAAAACTCAGGCAAAAGAGATTCAGTCTCTAAAGGCCGTTGAGAGCAGCTTGAGAGAAGAAGTCGCTAAGACTAACTCTCTTCAAGAAAACTTCGATCTCGCAATGAAAGAATACAATCTAGCTCTCAAGCACCTTGACCTTAAAGGGAAAATCATCAAAGAGTTGGAAGATCAACTTGAAACAGAAAAGAAACTTGTTGAAGGTTTCTCCAAGCCCAAGAATGTTCTTCCACTCATTGCTGAATTCTCAATAAAGGCTAAGAATGCTGGACTAGGCCATGAGGGTGCTCCTAGTAAATCTTCTAGGAGAAATAAGGCTCAACGGAAGAATAAGGCCGCCAAGAAGGCCTTGGCCAAAGAGAAAGGGAAAGCCCCTCTGGATCAAACTGTATTCAAGAAAGTAATCTTTCCAACGAACAAGTTTGACCTGGACTTGTCCTATGGTCACTTGACCAGGCCTACTTATGTAGAGCCAAAGTCTCGGTACCAAGGATGGACTCTCCCTCGAAACTTTGGTGAGAGTGTCTTTAAGGCACCTTATGAAGAAGTGACTCTTCAGAGCTATGGTCCTTATAATCATGGCCACAACTTCAAGAAAGCACTGAAAGTAAAGCCTGTTGAGGAAATGCCTCTGAAGGAGAAGACTTCATGTAGATGCCATCACCATGAAGCCTCTTCTTCCAAGAGTGATGTTCCCGCTAGACCATCATTTCAGAAAATCAAGCAGGAATTCACTAGGCAAAGATACAACAGGTTTGACTGTTGGTGTTGTGGCAGAATTGATCACTTTGCCATCGATTGTTGGTTCAATCCTAGTAATTCTACAACCCCTCAAGTTAGCAACGTGAGAATGACCACTCATGAGGCTAATACTCGTAGGGGGAGTTTTCTAACTCGAGACCAAGGACCCAAACGTGTTTGGGTTCCTAAAGCTAAGTGATTGTAATTGCAGGTATGTCCAAAGGCCACCAAAATGCCAATCTGGTATTTGGACAGTGGATGTTCTCGGCATATGACCGGGATAAGAAGCCTACTCCAGAATTTCACCTCAGTCTGCAACGGACCAAAGGTCATCTTTGGAGGTTCAGATCGAGGGATAACTAAAGGCTATGGTATGATTTCTAATGGTAGCGTATCCTTTTCGGATGTAGCCTATGTTGAAGGATTGGAACACAATCTCATTAGCATAAGCCAACTATGCGATAATGGATACGTAGTTGAATTTCATGCTGACAAGTGTTTGATAAAATCGGTTGACAACATGGAAACTGTTTTATCAGGCACTCGAAGCAGAAATATTTTCTGTTTAAATTTCATTTGTATAGACTCTTTGACACTAGTGTGTCTTTTAGCAAAAAGTAGTGCATCTCTTGCTGACCAATGGCACAAGAGACTAGCTCATATTAATTTCAAAACTATTAATATATTATTCTCTCAAAACCTAGTACGTGATGCCCCTAATGTCAAGTGCGTTACGGACAGTCCTTGTCACGCCTGTCTCAAGGGCAAGCAAACAAGGAGTTCATTTAAAAGCATCATAGGCAAGGATTCCAATAAAAGCTTACAGCTTCTCCATATGGACTTGTTTGGTCCACTGCAAGTTAGAAGTTTGGGAGGTAAGGAATATACGTTGGTTATTGTGGATGATCACTCGCGCTTTGCGTGGGTGTTCTTTCTGAAACACAAGTCAGATACCTTCAGTATTTTCACCAATTTTATTAGGCAAATCCAGAATGAATACAACTGTTCTGTAGTCAAAATCAGAAGTGACAATGGAACGGAATTCAAGTCTGGAGCCATGACAGAATTCTGCGAAAGTCAAGGTATCTTTCATGAGTTTTCCTCTCCTTGCACTCTACAGCAAAATGGAGTAGCTGAGAGAAGGAACAGAACACTCATAGAGGCTTGCCGGACCATGTTGAGTGATGCCTCACTTCCAGAATACTTCTGGGCTGAAGCCGTCAACACCGCTTGTCACGTGCAAAATCAAGCACTCATCAACAAGAACCATGATAAGACTCCTTACGAACTTCTAAAAGGCAGGAAACCAACCATTTCATACTTTAGAATCTTTGGCTGTAAGTGCTTCATACTTAACAACGGCAAGTATCACACTACCAAGTTTAGCGAGAAAAGCTTTGAAGGTATTTTTGTAGGTTATAGTAGCCATAGTAAGGCCTATAGAGTATTCAATAGAAAAACTCTAGTGGTAGAAGAGTCGATACATCTTGTATTTGATGAGACGAGTCTGCTGCACAACAACTCGTCTAGTGTGCCTATTGTAGATGCAGGTACAAAGTTGAAGGAAATTAGCTTGGATGAAACTACTAAAGATAAAGATGAGACGTTCATCAAGATCACCTCTACAACCCCTATTGGAGAGGTAGATGATCAAGATGAAGAACACATCCCAGCTGAAGATGCAACTCCAGTGGCTGAAGAGATCCCAGATGCAAGGACTTTAGAGTTCAGACACTTGAAGGATCATCCCGTTGATCAAATCATAGGAGATCCTCGGGATGGCGTCAGAACTCGTCGAGGTACAACTAATGAGAATTTACACTTAAGTTTTCTCTCACAGGTTGAACCAAAGAAATTTGAGGAAGCCAACTCCGACGCATCCTGGATTCTAGCCATGGAAGAAGAACTGAATCAGTTCAAACGATGCAAAGTTTGGACACTTGTTCCTAGACCCAAGGGTAAGAACGTCATTGGGACAAAATGGGTCTACCGGAACAAGATGGACGAAGATGGAACCATTATAAAGAATAAAGCCAGACTTGTCGCAAAGGGATATCGTCAAGAAGAAGGAATTGACTTCGACCAAACTTATGCTCCAGTGGCAAGACTGGAAGCGATCAGGTTATTTCTTTCCTACACTGCACTTAAGGGCTTTACCGTCTATCAGATGGACGTTAAGTCCGCCTTCCTAAATGGTGACATAAAGGAAGAAGTGTATGTAGAGCAACCACCAGGTTTCGTTGATTCAACTTATCCTAATTATGTTTACTTATTACAAAAAGCTTTATATGGTCTTAAACAAGCTCCTCGAGCTTGGTATGAGACGCTGTCCACCTTTCTTCTTGAGAACATGTTCATAAGAGGAAAGATAGACAAGACATTATTTCTTAGGGAAATAAAAGGCAAGATTTTGCTAGTGCAAATCTATGTCGATGATATTATTTTTGGCTCTACAGATAGCAACCTCTGCAAGAAGTTTTCTAAACTTATGCAAGGGAAGTTTGAAATAAGCAGTATGGGAGAGCTGAAGTATTTCTTAGGGCTTTAGGTGAGACAATCTGAGGATGGAATTTTCATCTCACAGACCAGGTTCACCAAAGAGCTACTCAAGAAATTCGGAATGGAGAATGCAACCTCTATGAGGACTCCAATGGCCTCAGCTATGTCTCTGGACAAGGACGAGAAAGGGAAACCTTTTGATGAAACCAAGTACAGAAGCATAATTGGGTCCTTGCTCTACCTTACTGCAAGTAGACCAGACATAATGTTCTCAATATATGTATGTGCTAGATTTCAGGTGAACTCTAAGGAATCTCATTACATTACTGCAAAGCGAATCTTGAGATACCTCAAAGGTACACCAAATCTTGGCTTATGGTACCCAAGAAGTAATGATAGTGAACTAATTGGATTTTCAAATGTAGATTTTGCATGAAGCAAAGACGACAGGAAAAGTACTTCCGGGACTTGCCAATTCCTCGGAAGGAGACTTATTTCCTGGAGCAGTAAGAAGCAGAACTGTGTTGCCATCTCAACGGCTGAATTAGAGTACATCTCTGCAGGCAGCTGTTGTGCACAGCTTCTCTGGATCAAAAATCAGTTTGAAGACTACAACATGAAGTTCTAGAACATTCCTTTGTTTTGCGACTCATCCAGCGCTATAGCAATCGCCAACAACCCAGTCTCCCACAGCCGGACCAAGCACATAGAGCTTCGTTATCATTTCATCCGGGAGAATGTGGAAAATGGAGACATAGATCTACAATATGTCTCCACAGACAGGCAAGTTGCAGATATACTCACCAAGCCGTTGGACAAGTCCAAGTTTTCGTTCTTCAAAACAGAACTCGGGCTGCTCAACAAAGACGACTAGTGATGGACTCACAAATCAAGAAGATATCAGTGGTGTTGGCTGCTCAGAGTTAAAGATTTCAATGGCACTATACATCTCCCAAGGAAAATTGTCTTTCAAGTAATATATACTCGAGTATATCCAGACAGATACTCGAGTAAACGGGAATTACTCAAGTAAAAGGATTTACATACTCGGGTACTTGACAATATACTCGTGTACAAACTTGCCCTACTCGAGTATGCTCTGTCTAATACTCGTGTATGATGTTACCTACTCGAGTATACGGCATTCATATTTTGGATTTCTAATTTTTCTATTCGCACCGAGCTATTTGCCGCTTCATTCAGGTATGAATTTATTTTTTTTAAAACCTAATTAGAATCATATATATATCTAGAAAAATCGGGAAACCCCTTTCCACTTCTCATTCTCTCGAGTAGCCGCCAACTCTTCATCTTCCGAAAAATCGCAGAGCATTGTTGCCTTCGCCTCTCTCGTCCTCCAGAATCGCAGATGGCCCCCTCTTCTAAAATCGGCATCGGCTCAGAACTCGCCCCCGCGGGTATAGTCGACCTTTCAGATGATTTCCGAAATCTTCTGATTTTATTCGAGACCGCCGGACTGTCATTCATTCTCCAGACGTCGTGCCGAGTTATTTTCCCAGCTGTTGAAGAGTTTTATCAGAATCTGAAGGTAAAACAAAATGGAAAGCTCCTGAAATCCAAGGTCAGAGGGATAAAAATCCGACTGGACAAAGGCTCCTTAGCTGCTCTGTTAAAACTGCCAGTAGTAGATGACGATGCCGAAATGACTGCTGAAGATTCAGTAAGAACTAGTTTATTCTGTGGAGGTAACCCTCAAGCCCATTCCTTTAGCAGAGCTGATTTCAACTCAGAAGGAAAATTCCTAGTGGATGTAATTGCAAAGGTACTGTTATGCAAGACTTACTCCATTCGAGACATTTTTATGGAAATGTTTGATATAATGCAAGCCATTATCTGCCACAAACAATTCCAGTTTGGACTGTTGATCCTAGATAAACTCAGAGAAAGCATTAAGCATCCAAGTTTTGCCAGGATTATTTCCCTCCTTCTTCATGAAATTAACCCGTCAGTCTTTAACTTATCCAAAGGGACTCCCCTCCATCACATGAAAAAGGTTTCTATATCCTCCATCCAGCGATATGAAATTAAAATTCTGAACACTGCCCAAGCATCCAAAGCTGCTGTCCCTTCAGTAGATTCCCAAGAAACCAGTGTACCTGATGACAGGATTCCATCTCCTCCTCCACATCAAACTGCTGCTACCTCAGGTGCAATAGTTGAGGGGGAGCCTGCCTCATCTCATCCTCAGTACCCAGCTTCATCAGAACCCTCACAGCAAGCAGAAGTCAGGGATCCTACTCCTCCAATTTCTCCTCTTCCAGCAGATCCCCACTCAGAGATTCCAGATCCAGCAACCCTACTGTTTACTGCAGAAGATATCAATAAATTGATTGATGAGCTCAGCTCAGATGCTCCCCTGTTTCAAAATGAATCAGTTGTACTGACTCCAGAAGCTCAGATTCTAGTGGATACTTCTCCAGCTCAGTCTCCTGCTCAGATTCCTGCTCAGTCTCCTGCTCAGTCCCCTGCTGTAGAGAAAAGCCAACCAGAAAATATTCTTTTGTCTGATGATGAGGGAGTATCTCCAGAACCAGTGGAGGCTCCTCTGAGGACTTTGGACTTCTCTATTCCCTCCTTCCTAAATGAAGAAGCATCAGTTGTCCTAGAATCTTTCAAGAGAGCTGAAAGCTCAGTGGTAATTACTGAAATCCCACCATGGGTTACTCCTGCTCCTTCAGTCCCTGCCCCAACTTCAACTCCTTCTACTTCTTCAGATCTGGTAAGCAAGATTGAACAGTTACTCAGTGAACAAAGAAAGTACTTTGATGACTCTCTAGTCTCAGTAAATAACAAGGTCTCTACTCTTGAAAAGGAGATGAGTAGAGGCTTTTCTGAAATTCAAGCCAATACTGATGAGCTCAAGAAACTCTTTCAACTAGGTGGAAAAGCAATTGATCATACTATTACAAGTATAGGTGAACTAAGAAATCAAGCTGAAACTGTTGCAAATAATCAGATACAATTGGACAAGAATGCTGATGCTAATCTTATAAAAATATGTGAAGAAGTGGGAACTTTTAGAGACGAAGCCATTGCCAAGCTATCTGTAGATATCAGCAAGGGAGAGAAGATAGTAAAAGAACAAGTTGAAAAACTATCTGAACAAGCTCAAGCAGCTGTGGATGGTCTTGTAAAAGATATGAAAGTAGACATCCTAGCCCAGCTCCAGTCTGTAAAGTTCTATACTTATGATACTGCTGTTTGGTTGCACAACCAGAATTTCCCCAATGCCCAGCTCAACCCTACCATAATTCCTAAATTTCTGGATCCTCTTGAAGAAAATCCTCCATCAGGTGCTCCAGCTCAAGAAAATTTTCCAGCTCAGGCAAACATTCCAGGAGGTGTGCCAGTCTTCTCACCCAGACCTGCTAGTGATGTGACTGAGCCTCCTCTCTCTTATACTGATATTTGGAAAGATGAACTTCCTCCTAGTTCTCAAGGTGCCCTAAGGAAGAAAAGGAAATATGGTGACGACGCTTCTGCCAGCCGTTCTGCACCTAGAAAAGAGCCTGCCCCAGCTTCTGAAGGTAGACCAGAAATTGTTCATACTGAAGTTTGGAGTCCAACCTCCAAATCTCTGATCCTTGATACCTTGAAGCTAGTAACAGATCTTGGTGAGCACAGAGATCAGTATTACAGTTATTCAGAATGGAAAGCTTATGAAGTATCCCAGATCAAGATCAGACTTCATGACAGAAATTGGGGATACAATAACCCAGCTGCTCCTCCTAGGCCCAGAACATATTTTCCTAAACCATTCAGTTACCTAGAGAGGCAAGAGCTGAAGAGAGAAAGAATGCACAAAGAAGCCCCTTCTTGAGTCAATGAGAATGTGGAAATGGACATTTTAATCTGTTAAAAACATTTCTATATATATATTTGATTCTGATTATGGCTATCTTATTATTTATCCTGCTTCAGTTTACTTTATTTTTTTAGTATATGTGTGTTGTTCTTTTTACTCTAAGTAATTCACCTTAGTGTAGAGGGTGCTGACATCTATAAATAGGGGGAGATTGTTGGGATTTGTCTCCACAATACCTCAGATTTGTAGGAGGTCAGACCTTGAACTAAGATGAATTAAGGTGTATTTGATATTGTGTTTAAGTTGTATGTGTGCAGGTTCTTATTGCCAAGTGTAGACCAATGTCAGTCTATAATGGGTCACCAAACACAGGACCATACAATGTAATCCCTCATTGTGTGATCCAAAGTGTTGGCCCATGTATATCCTCTCTATTGGGATACACTTCCTATACATGCACTTGGATTGGTGGACTGAAGTATTGAAGTTTATTTTTTTCAGAAGAATTTTTCTAAGTCCACATACTCGAGTAGCTTCCTTCATCTACTCGAGTAAGTGACCTAGTACTCGAGTAGATCCTTAGACATACTCGAGAAGACTCTGTATACTCGTGTAGATAAGCTTATACTCGAGTAGTTAGTTAGTCACTCGAGTAGGTCATATTTTATACTCGAGTAGATCCTTCTGTTCTTAGATCCGAATTTTTCTCTAAGTCCACATACTCGAGTACCTCTTTTGTACACTCGAGTAAGTGAGTCTGTACTCGAGTAAGTTGGATTACATACTCGAGTAGACTGTATTGTACTCGAGTAGGTGATAACTTGTACTCGAGTAGTTGGTTAGTTACTCGAGTAAGTGTTCTGTTCATACTCGAGTAGATCTGCACTTCTCATCTCAGAAAGTTTCTAAGTCTACCTACTCGAGTAGTTCCCTATATACTCGAGTAAGTGACTCTGTACTCGAGTAGTTGTTTTTCATACTCGAGTAGTTTAGTGATTACCCGAGTAGTCTTCCCAAGATACTCGAGTAGTTCATTTTCCCCTCACTCGAGTATCTCCAACTCTTCTACTCGAGTAGTTCTTCCTATTTTATCTGAGAAATTTTCTCTAAGTGTTTTTACTCGAGTATAGACTCTCATACTCGATTAGTTCTAAAATCACTCGAGTGTTGATCTCTGAATCACTCGAGTAGCTTCTCTTCTTATACTCGAGTATGCTCATCCTATCCACTCCAGTATATAACATCTTATACTCGAGTATGTCTCTTCTCTGTCTCGAGTATATCTGTTCAAACATTCCTGAAATTCTCCAAGTACAATTTCGCTGTGTATTTCGAATTAATCATTTCTGATTGGTCCACGTGTCATCCCTAATTAAATTTCTGACCGTTGGAGTCCACCTATAAATAGGTCCTTTCAGATTTGACTAATAACAAGCTTTACAGATATTATTATTTTAAGAAAGAAAAAAATTCCCGTGAACCCTAATTTCTCACGCCGCCACCATTGCCGTTCACGGAAGAAGGTCTGGATCGACGATCTCCGATCGCTGCTTTCAACTCTGTTTCTCCAGAGATCCAGACGAAAGATAATCACTCGATCTCGCCGAGCCTCAAAGATTTCTGATCTATTTTCTCGATCGAGGTGATTCTGTTTTTCAGATCTGTGGATCTCTCTCAAGTCATCTTCAACATATTCTGATCAAGCCAAAGTTCTCAAGGAAGAAGACTATCAAAGATCCAGATCTGTGCAATATATTGTTTGTATTTTCTTTTCAAACAAATTTCATTGTAGGAGTTTTTCTCCGAGATTTGTAGGAAGGCTTTATCTTCCGAGTGTAGATCCGGTTTGGATCGAGTTTTGTAGGAACGTGGTTCCGAGGTGTAGGATTGTTTTCAATCCGAGATAGTGGAGTAGCCGAGTCTAGTAATTTGCTAGATCGGTGAGGAAAGTGGACGTACCCAAGATTGGGGAACCACTATAAATCTCTTGTCGTCTGTGTGATTGCTTGATCTGTGCTGTGTTAATTTTTTTATTCCACATTTGACACGCATTTCACCTATTCACCCCCCTCTAGGTGATTTAGGTAGACAACTTAGTTCTCTCAATCTCCTCCCGTCTCTTCCTCCAATGTTATATTATATGCTCATATATCTTCAAAGTTGCGGCATTAGTGGTTATCAAAGAGTGTCCCGGAGTCTCCCAACGAATTTATTGGCCTAATTGTAGTTGCTGAGAGCTAACAAATATGCAAAATATGCCAAGTGGTTTATCGCCCATTGATACTACTTCACATAATGTTCTCCTTGATGAAATGAGAGTAAGTGATCCTGTACCTCGATATGATCAGTGGTTGGGGCGAAGTACTCTGGAAGTTATCATATAATTCTCCTTAGAATGTAATTAGTGTGACTACCTAAAATGTTAATTACTTTGCCTTCCACCACCAATCTCAAGCATACACCTCCATAAGGGTGACAATTTGGGGGACTTACTAAATGAGTGGTTCTTCTTATACAAAAGAGAAGTTCCTAAATTTTCTTGATATATTCATCCGTCTTCACGACTCTTAGTGCTCTGATAAGCTGTGAGTCTCGGGCCTCAAAAGATGCTTATAGGGTCTGTACATAGAGTCAGAAAGTACTGATGTTGTATAAAGGAAGCTTGAAATTTTTCTAAGATGGCATCAAGGGTTTTCCTAGCTTAAACTATGCAAAGAGACGTGCAGGAGTGTTTTGGGAAAAAACATCTCTTTATTTTATATACAGTTTAAAGAGTGATTAATTAAAACATTACACATATTGTATAGAAGGGTAATTTGTATTTATCTAAGTAGCATCGAGTTTGCCATGTAGTATTGTACGCCTCAAAGCAGCGATGAAATCTCTGAGTAAGTGTCAGAATTTTATACTTGCAAAAGTAGAATTGCAATATTCAAAGATGCGTCGAATAATAAAAAGTTTGTTGTGTTAACAACTAAGAAAATGCATCAAAATCTTCCAAGTAGCATTGTACCCTTAAAATAGCTATGAAACCATAAAGTAGTGTTGAATTCACCTGAGTTGCGTTAGAATCATCTAAATAAGGCTGAAACTTTCAAACATCATTGAAATCACAAGAACATCATTGAGATACCTCTGAACAATTAAAGTTGTCAATCTCTCAGGATGCCTTCAAGGGTCATCTCTCTTGGAACTTTTCACAGCTAAAATTGTAGATATAATAAAGATGTTAGTTCTCTATTCTTATCAAGTTATCTAAGCTTATGAAAATAACCTTCAAAGCATTTTAAAGAAATCGAGGAACTAATTCACAAATAAGAATGCTTATATAAACGATGCTAACAAACAAGAATAAAAGGAGAGCATACAGTAGAAAACACATAACAGGAAGATCAACCTTCCTCAAGTGTGCAATACATAAATGGAGTATTCTTCTAGTAAACTCCAACAGATTGCAAAAAAGAAGAATCTTCCCTTCTATGAAGATTTAAATGAAGAACCCCTCATCTTGAGGGATATAGTTGAAGATCATGACTCAACCTTCTCCTTCAAAGTTGTGATCAATAAGAAGAAGCTACCACTGATCCCGTCTAAATCCACATAGTGATGCAGCTATTTCATTCTCACTCAATCCACACTATTCAATGGACAATTTTGTCTAAAAATCAACCTATAGAAGGAGTCCTAAGAATCCCTTCTCAAAGAATTCAACATTAGTTTTGAGAGTTCCCATTCAAAGATTCATTGGTTGAGCTTTCTTATCAACAACTCGCTTGGCTTTGGAGAGACTATGTCTCACTTTCAATTGATATCAGATGGATGTTAATTAGAAAAAGGTTAACACCTTGATCAAAAAGATCCCCTGAGAACTTAATCACTTAGGAAAGGCTTATATCACGAATATGAGCACATCTCAAAGCAAATAATATGCAACTACGACATCGCCTTCTTGCAATCTAAATAATCTCTCTTTACGGAAGACTAAAATGAGATTGTATATAAATTGTTGAACCCGAAAACCATGGTTCAATGAGGAGTTCAGACCTGGGGGTAGCTCTCCTTTACTTCCCTCAAGCTAGTGACTAAATCGTAGACTTAGAGTTTGGAAACATTCCCACCAGAACAACCTTAAATCGACCCCGAGTTGCAATGATGAGGTCCCTCCATACACCCGGAAGATCTTAGATTGCTTCCCCTCCCAAACCAAAGTTGGACCGAGCACCTTTGGAGAGCCAAGGGAGCTTCCAACCATCCACTCGGAAACCACAGTAAGTGATGAGCTAAAGCTCCTGCCAACCAAATCTAGCAAGGGGAGACGAAAGCTCAGACTAAGGTCCTCTCCAAAGGTGCCCTTTGTTAACCCATAAATCGGCGATCCCTCCCAAGATATCTAGCTTGCAAGTCACGAACTGCTCCAGGGTCCACCTAGAGGTCGCAACCTGCCCTCTCTAAGGATGGGCGGACAGACTTATCTGTCCGCTCAGTCTGCGCGGCTTGGGCGCTCTCCCCGGTCTGACCGCCAGGTTACGTAGTAGCCTCTTATCCTGCAGGGGCTGCAGACTTCTCCAGTCCGCCTCCGCAGGCCGCGCGATTAGATCAGCTAATCGCGCAATGGTTCTCTTACAATAAATTCTATCCAACCAAGCGGCGGACTCGCCTTGCTATACACTCAGACCACCAGGTAGTCGCATACTTGGCAGGAGTCGCAGCCTTCTTCTTCAGCCCATTCCTGTACGTTGCACAGCAAGACAAACTGCCATATCGCCAAGAGACCTGACCCCAGGTCGCCCAAAAGAATGCGACAAGTCTTAGGTCGCCCAATAGACAACCTGACTCCAGGTCGGCAACCAACACGAGCGGCCTGCTCCACCTATCCGCCAGCAATGCGGACTCGTTCTCATCTCGCTTGTAGAGACGATAGCATGGCCAACTAATCTACGTTAGGCCACACAACACAACGTGGGCTCAACTCTAGCCCGCAAGGAGGAGGTGGACTCTCATTCAACAGTAGTGGCAACCTGCCTCCAGGCTGCCGATCAATAGTGGCGACCTACCTCTAGGCCACCGGTCAGCAGTGATGACCTACCTCCAGGCTGCCGATCAGTAGTGGCAACCTGCCTCCAGGCCGCTAGTCAGCAGTGGCGACCTGCCTCCAGGCCGCTAGTCAGCAGTGCGCGACCAGCCTCCTCAGCCCGCTAGGTCGCCAAGCCCTTGTCGCCAAGCAAGGGGGACAAGCCTCCAGCAGGAGGCAGCCTGCTCAACCCGTTCGCCACGAGATGAGCGGACTCGTTCTGCAGTCTGCCAGGCTTACCCTAGCTTTCCAGCACCGCCCGCTTCCCAGTAGCAGGCGATCTGCTCCTCAGCTCACATAGCTGGACATGGGATCGTTCAATACAACAAAGTCAGACTTGTCCAAGTCCTCCAATAGCAGATCAGCTCAAGCAGACAAGCCCCTATCTGCACAACTTGGTGCGGACTCGGCAGACTCCTCGTCTATTTGCACAACTTACCGCTCTACTAGGGGTGACGTTACCAAGACCGTTACCTCCTCGGGCCTATAAATAGGCCCCCATACCTCTCATTCAGTAGACCCGGTGGTGTGAGACAACCAAGGCATCAATACCTACGGACTCCAGCTTCTCAGTTCGTGCGACCTCAGCAACCCTGTCTTCTCAGCCTGATCACGCAGTCCGCCCGACTTAGGCTAGCGAGCTGCGAGATCAGAAAACCACGTGGTCTGCCGACCTCTCTACTCAGTCTGCACGGCCTCTGGCATCTTCTTTCCTTAGTCACCAACTTCCCCTTATACCCTTTATTTGCTCATGTAAAGGACTCGACTCAAGCTATAATACTGATTCATAATTAAAGGAAAGCTCGTCGCAAGAGTGGCATTTAAGCCGCAGTGGGCGAAGTCTGTTGTTGCCGCTGCCAGCGACCCTCTCTTCCTCTCTTCTCCTCCTCTCCTCTCTCAGCATCAACCATCAAGCCTAGTCCTAACTGTCAAAGTAACCATTTGCTTGACAGTTCCTGATCAACCTTCTTTGCTATTCCCAGACCCCTCAACAACCTCTCCTCTATCCCCGCAACCTTTTATCTCTTCACCTCGCTTGTGATACCGAACACCCGTTGACTGTTGGTGCCCGCACCTGCCTTCCATTTCCGTGCATAAACAGTTAACATACGACCTTCAAATCTCGAACAGATAGTGAAAATCAGCGGTTACTCATGTAAGTTCATCAACCAGCCGAGAACCTTGCTCCATCAAGTCCTAATGAAGATCCTCTCTGGGAGGCCTTAGAGTAGTCATGACGGGAAACAATCCAATAGTTTTAAGCAATCAACCATACTCTAGCTGCTATCGCACAACAATTAGAAATGCAATCTGCAGCAGCACCAGTTCCTTTGATCAATCAAACACCAGCATTGGAGACTCTGCAAGCTTATCCACTGGCCTATCCACCGGTCTATCCTCCTGTTTAACCACCAACCTTTCCACAAGGGCCTGCATCCCCTTTGCGATCTCAAAATGATGAGTTCATAGCTCATCAAAACTTCTTCCGGGAAGCTTCCCGAGGAAGTCCAACAAGATTTCTAAACTTTTAGGGAAGTCATCCCTACTCTTCAGCTCCAGCCTTTGCTCCTCCCACATCATCTTTTCCTCTCTATCCACATGCTCCTTTTACGGCTACAAGTTATGCTCCCTTTTTTCTTTATGTTGTAGGAGAGCAAGAAGAGCTGTCACCGTTTTTAGAGAATGTTCGGCATGAACCAACTCCAGTTAACTTCAGAGAGCCGCGGTTGCTAATTTACACTGGAGAGACTGATCCAATGAAACACCTTCAAGCTTTTGAATCAGCCGTAGCTCTCAAGACCCTTTCAGATGCTTCCAAATGCAAACTCTTTGTAACAACCTTTGATGGAAAAGTGAGGGATTGGTTCTATGGACTACGTCCTTAGTCCATCTCTTCCTTTGCTGATTTGCGAAGAGAGTTTTTGCTCAAGTTTTCTACCTCTACAAAGAGAAAGAGCGGTCAAGAAGCCCTTTTTTAGATTAGGCATTGAGAGAACGAGACTTGGTATCATTTTGTGGATCGTTTCCTGAAAGAGATTTTGTACTCTGAGATCGTCGATTAAAAAATATATCGAGTGGCTCTTATTCGTAGTCTTCGTGAAGGACCGCTAAAGTTTGAGGATAATGTCCGAGCACCAAAAACCTATCAAGAGTTGATTAGCTTAGCCAACTCATACATTCGAGGTGAAAAGAGTAATCCCAGCTTCATCTCCAGACTTGTAACAGAGAAAGATCCTTCTTCTTGCAAGCAGTCTCCGAGGTCTCCTCGAAAAGATTTTCCATCCCACTCAAGGAAGTGAAGAAGATTTCAACGTCATCGACACCCTTTCCCGGGCCAAAATCGTGCCCGAGATCAATTATTACTATTGCCAGCCCCAGCTCCGCAAATAGCTTCGGTTCATCAGCAACAAGATGATGACTTGATAGAGTCTAAACTAGACGATGCCATACAAGAAGTAAGCCAAGTCATGAAGGGTAGGGATAATTTCAAAAGGCCTTACTAGCCGACAGATCAAAGATCAAAATATTCAGATCCATTCTGTGAGTTTCACAAAGAAAGCAGACATTTAAATGAAAACTGCCAAACGCTTCGTCAATTGGTGCAAAAGATGCTGAGGCAGGGTAAGATGTGCGATCTACTCCCAAAGGATGACCATTCTGATCCGTCAACTTCAAAAGGAAAAGACGCATCATGCATTCCTTGCTGCTCAAAGGGAGTGAGTCAAATCGACCATTACCCCAACCTCATTATTGATGAGACCTTTGATGCCAATGATGAGGGCAGCCATGGAATACTATTCTAAAGCAAAAAGGACATCGCAGTCTCCTCAAAGCTCCTTGCAATCATTGCCGGTTATTTTTACTTTTCATTCTTCAAACATTTTCTCTTTTAAAACACTTCGAAGTGTTCTTTCAGTTCTTTTCAATAAATTTTACGTCAGAGATCTCATACTAACACATTTCCCTTTTTGGAGTGCCTCCTCCTCTATTTTCTCTTTGCCAAAGAGATCGCTGAACCACCGAAATATCGCCAAGTCTTGCTTAGGGCCCCCTCGAGGTTGGACTCCAGCATAAGACCACAATGACCACATATAGTGGGGAGTGTTTGCGTATGTGCAGTGGGAGCCATCCAACTCTCGTGTGGAGGATTACGGTACTTCGGATCTTAGTCAGTATCTAACACAAAGTGAACATCAAGGGAGGTCCCATGTGTTAGCTCTGCTGTGCTTCGCTAAGGATACATTACAGTTACGATGATCTTTATTGGGCAAGCAATGACGATCAATTGTAGCCTTGCCTCCTCGATCATCTCATGACTGTGATAGTCGAATACTCTATGGTACTCTCAATCCGTACCTTTGCGGGGCCCACAACTTTGCTGATCACTCCACATGCAAGCAGTAGGCCACTTTGCGCATCTAGTCTAATTGATCAGCGATGTTTGTAACCCGAGGAATGAGAGCAGTGTATCTGTCGTTTCCTTCTTAGGATTCTGTGCATGTTTCACTTTTGTGCCCTTCTAAGGGAATGCAGCTAGTCCACCCTAGGTAGGACTACACCCTAAATGATTTTTCTTAGGCAAGCGATGCATAAGGCCCACGGGGAACACCTGTGGCAGCATCCAGTCTTTCTTAGGTCATCTGCGGGCGTAGCCCTCCTTTTTCTTTCTGCCTTCTTATAGGTTAAGTCCAACCTATCAAAAGGATCTGAAACATCTATTTTGCTTATGCTCATTTTATATACTCGACTTTCATGAAGATCTATCCGCTGATGATTGATTATGCTTATTATTGGCATCTATTATTCAATCAAGGAATCAATTTCTATTTATTGACAAACCATGCAATTGAAGTCCAGTCAAGATGGTTTTATCTTGCTAATTTGGATTTCATGTTAAAGATATCATATCTGATCATGTGAAAAGGTCATTATCGCGGTTTGATCCTTATTCAGTTAATAACAGAGCTTGTCGGGCATTTCTTTTGCTATCCAATTATGTCTTCCTTATCATATCAACAGTTGATACTTGAAAGTTCCATCCAGGAACTGCTACTCACTCTTCCTTTTGTAGAGATTAGCAGATAATTGCAAGTTCCATCAGGTACTTGCAACTTAGTTTTATTTCTATATCTGCTACTCACTCTTCCTTTTGTAGAGATTAACATATAATTGCAAATTCCATCCAGGTACTTGCAACTTAGTTTTATTTCTATATCTTCTACTCACTCTTTCTTTTGCAGAGATTAGCAGATAATTGCAAGTTCCATCCAGGTACTCGCAACTTAGTTTTATTTCTTTATCTGCTACTCACTCTTCCTTTTGTAGAGATTAGCAGATAATTACAAGTTCCATCCAGTACTTGCAACTTAGTTCTATTTCTATATCTCCAACTCACTCTTCCTTTTGCAGAGACTAGCAGATAATTGCAAGTTCCATCTAGGTACTTGCAACTTTGTTTTATTTCTATATCTGCTACTCACTCTTCCTTTTGCAGAGATTAACAGATAATTGCAAGTTCCATCCAGGTACTTACAACTTAGTTTTATTTCTATATCTATTACTCACTCTTCCTTTTGCAGAGATTAGCAGATAATTGCAAGTTCCATCCAGGAACTTGCAACTTAGTTTTATTTCTATATCTGCTACTCACTCTTCCTTTTGTAGAGATTGGCAGATAATTGCAAGTTCCATCCAAGTACTTGCAACTTAGTTTTATTTCATATCAGCCACTTACTCTTCCTTTTTGCAGAAGTTAACAAGTTCTTGTAATCCTCCTTCAGGTACTTGCAAGTTATCATTCTTCTGTGCTTTCCTCTCATCTTTGTTTTGCAGAGCTCAATGGAAGACATTCACGTCTTCTTCATTTTTGCAAAAGAAACTCAGGTACGCACAAGATGTACCTCTCTTCGCTTGCATTAACTTTTCCTTTGCAGGAAAAAGATATACATTGGCAAACCTCTTCGGAGGAGAGACATCAGGTTCCATCTCTCCTTACCTCTTACTTTGAGGGAACGATCACAATTTTCGTGGGTCTCCTAATTTTTTGAAGCTCACTTCGGGGCTTAAAAAAGTGCAGGGATTATGTTAAACTAGAAATCAGCGATCACTTCCAAGGTAGCCAGCTTGCAAGTCGCGGCTTGCTCTAGGGTCCACCTGGAGGTCGCGACATGCCATCTCTAAGGATGGGAGGACAGACTTCTCTGTCCGCTTAGGCCGCGCGGCTTGGGCGCTCTCCCCGGTCTGACCACCTAGGTCGTGCAGATGCCCCTTGTCCTGCAAGGGCTGTGGACTTCTCCAGTCTGCCTCCGCAGGCCGCGCGGTTAGATCAACTAACCGCGCAATGGTTCTCTTCCAACAGGTGCTATCCAACCAATCAGCGGACTCGCCTTGCTATCTTCTCACACCGCCAGGTAGTCGCATACTTGGCAGGAGTTGCGGCCTTCTTCTTCAGCCCATTCCTACAGGTTGTACAACAAGACAAACCGCCACATTGCCAGGAGACTTGCCCCCAGGTCGCCAAATAGAACGTGACAAGTCTCAGGTCGCCAAACAGACAACCTGACTTCAGGTTGACAACCAGCACGAGCGGCCTGCTCTACCTGTCCGCCAACAATGCGGAATCGATCTCAGCCTGCCTATAAAGACGGTAGTATGGCCAACTACTCTACGTCAGGCCGCGCAACACAATGCAGTCTCAACTCCAGCCCGCAAGGAGGAGGTGGACTCCTCATTCAACAGCAGTGGCGACCTGCCTCCAGGCTGTTAGTCAGCAGTGGTGACCTGCCTCCAGGATGTCGGTCAGCAGTGGCGACCTGCCTCCAGGCCGCCGGTCAGCAGTGGAGACCTGCCTCTAGGCCGCCAGTCAGCAGTGGTAACCTGCCTCTAGGCCGCTAGTCAGTAGTGGCGACCTGCCTCCAGGCCGCCAGTCAGCAGTGCGTGACCTGCCTCCTCAGCCTGCAAGGTTGCCAAGCCATTGTCTCCAAGCACGGGGGACAAGCCTCCAGTAGGAGGCGTCCTGCTCAACCCGTCCTCTGTGAGATGAGCGGACTCGTTCTGCAGTCTGCCAGGCTTACCATAGTTTTCCAGCATCGACCGCTTCCCAGCAGCAGGAGATCTGCTCCTCAGCTCGCATAGATCGACACAGGCTCATTCAATATAGTAGAGGCGGACTTGTCCCAGTTTGCCAACAACAAGTCAGCTTAAGCAGACAAGAACCTATCTGCACAACTTGCTGCGGACTCGGCGGACTCCTCGTCTATTCGCATAACTTACCGCTCTACCAGGGGTGACATTACCAAGACCGTTACCTCTTCAGGCCTATAAATAGGCCCCCCATAACTCTCATTCAGCAAACACGGTGGAGTGAGACAACTAAGACATCAAGACCTACGGACTCCAGCTTCTCAGTCCACGCGACCTCAGCAGCCCTATCTTCTTGGCCTGATCGCGTAGTCTACCTAGCTTAGGCTAGTGAGCTACGGGATCAGAAAATCGCGCGGTCTGCCGACCTCTCTGCTCAGTCCGCGCGGCCTCTGACATCTTCTTTCTTAGCCACCATCTTCCCCTTGTACCCTTTATTTTCTCATGTAAAGGACTCGACTCAAGCTATAATACTGATTCATAATCAAAGGAAAGCCTGTCACAAGAGTGGCATTTAATCCGTTGCGGGCGAAGTCTGCTGTAGCCACTTCCAGCGACCCCCTCTTCCTCTCTTCTCCTCTCCTCTCTCAGCATCAACCATCAAGCCTAGTTCTAATCGTCAAAGTAACCATCTACTCGACAGTTCCTGATCAACCTTCATTGTTATTCCCAGCATCCTCAACAACCTCTCCTCTATCCCCGCAACCTTCTATCTCTTCACCTCGCTTGTGAGACCGAACACCCGTTGACTGCTGGTGCCCGCGCCTGCCTTCCATTTCCGCGCATCAACACCCTTGGGGGTCTATTTATAGTTTTCTAGGGATGGTCTGCTAATAGAGAGATCCCGCCTTTTGGTAACTGTTACATGCAACCCAAAGTGGTCTGCCAATACCGTAACTCCGCTGTTTAGAGGGGCTATTGGCATACCAGAATCGAATTATAGACAAACAAAAAATGGGAAGGAATAACCTCTAATGGCGAATCAACGCACTTTGGCCTACTCACCTTGGCAGCGAGTGCCCGATGGTACCAGGCATTTTCCACTCACCCAGCCTACGAGCACCTAATGAGGTTGGGCACTCACCATCTTGCCTCTCGCCCCTGGGCGAGACTTCAACTCACCGACTCTACTTGCTTACCTCCATGCTGGGTAAACAACGATTGCGCGGTGAAACTGTGTGCTTGCTCCTTATCCTCGGGCTAGCTGGGCCCACTCGACAAATACGGGCTTGTACATTATCCCCGCTCTTTGTGAGATCTATCCTAGGCTCGAAAAGATAATTCAACCCCAACGTTATTTGGTGAGTGGGGACTAAGGAGAATCTGTTGGTGGGCCCCCAACCAAGCTTATAAATACCGCGAGGGAGTGGCCAATCCAAAGAACCCCTTCCATTCCCTTCTCCCCAACTCATTCCTTCCAAAAGCCTCCTACTCTCCATCGTCATGCCACTTTCGCAAGCTACTCTCACACGTCTTTTTACTGATAGGGAGAAGAATAAGGTGGCCACTGCCAACCTGATTGCCATCGTAATGGAGCATTCCTCTCGGAACGTGTCAAAGAAGCCTATGGAGCGTGTGCTTAAGAAGTCGAGGGCCGATACACCCGGAGGGGTGTCGGGCTCACCAAAATCCCCACCACTAGTCTCCGGCCGCGAGGCCATCTCCCAACCCATGATATGCTTTGAAATCTCGTTGTTGTTAATTCAGCACTCGCCTAGCTGGAACGTGCTATTGACGTACACTTTTGCAGGTTAATGCCCCTCCCGAGACGGAAGAGCATCTTCCTAACGGGGCGCGAGGGACGTCTGTGAGTTTAGGCGAGCCAGACACCCACACGTAGATTCCTGATCGGTGTTAGTTTTTTTTCTTTTTGATTCCGCTTGTTCTCGCCGGCGAGTATGCTTTTGAATCCTCCTTGTGTCTACACAATGCCTTCTTTCATTGATGTCACCTCGACTCCCTCTCCGACCATTCCTCTGATCCATGATCTTGATCAATATCTCGTCAATGCCTCGAAATCCCCTGTGAGTGGGGGCGCAGGTACCTCCTCGCCGCAAGTCCAAGTTCCTCAAAATTCTATTGTCCCTCGAGCTGGATCAAGAAAGTCCCTGATGCTTCCTCCCAGTGATCCCTTCTGCGACCAAACCAACTTTCCCTCGCTTTTCCCCGATGAGACCTCTCTAGGTGAGCAGTTTACATGCTTTATAACTTTCATCCCGATTAGCTGTACTGATCTCCCGCTTTATCTCACCAGACGTGACTGACATCTCCATAGGGAGTGATCATGATGTTACCGCAACATACTCAGCCCTACCCTCTCCTAACCAGATCTGAGTCTATCTCGGTGACCCGACGTCCGTTGTGGAGCTAAATGAATGGGCGGCGGTCCTTTTATGAAATTATGAGTTCATGCTTCACAAGATGCAGGGCGAACAGACTCAACTAACGGAAGAAGGCCCGCCTCACCTGCTCACTCTACAATAACGGGTGGAGATGTTAGAGTGTAACACCTCTACTCGTCAAGAAGAATATAATAGAGGGTCCGGCCGGGGCCCCACACCATATTCCACAAACAGGAGGAGACGCTACGAAATAATATCATAACCACGCATCCTAACACAGAGCATTCTAGCGGAAGTTTCACGATTGAATCATTGAACTCAAGATAACAATAATTGTCCACTATAACATAGGAATGTACACAAATATCAAAAGAGTCTGGCCTTAAGGACTTACATTATTTCTCTGAACAAGAGTGTGGATTACAGACATCGGCACACAGGCCGGCCACACATGAACAAAAAAAACAACAATGCCTTCGAGGGCAGCAACGCAGCTTGGGCTTCAGCCAGCTAAGTCCCGCTCGGGCCAGTACCTCCAGTACCTGTAAGCACCAATCCACCAGACGGTGGTAAACAGGGCAACGGTCAGCATTCAGCTGACCAATTATAACGACCCTACCCCTGGCACGGGGCAGCAGAAATTCCTTCCCTGTATAGCAATTCAGTGTATGTATAATAAGCCACCCAAGACGTGCACGAACACACCGTCAATACATATCACAAACGTCGGCACGACGGCCCGACGCTCCGTGCACTCAGGGCATATTATCGGTGTTCCATAGTTCTACGGCCACACCACCGTTCAGAGGTCCCAGACATAACGGTCCAATATGAGCATTCTAGTCTGATCGGCACACAGGCCGTCGACTCTCGCTATGTGATCCTAACAGGGTCTTAAGCACCCAAGGTTAGACAACCATAATGCGGGTACAGATCCACCTTGCCCGTTGCTCAAATCGTCAGACTCAAGCCTGGACTGACGCGGGTACAGCTTCACCTTGCCCGTTCCACCACCAAGACATTTGCCTAGTTGCAGCCCAACGGCTCAACCTCGCACAAAGTAGCAACTCACGGCCACAAGAGAGTCCAACTCTCATAATTTCCTGGACTTCTTCCAGTACTTTATCCATCATGCCTACAAGCAATAATCACGGAGTCTTCTCCGATATGCAAACAAGCATCACCAATCCAGACCATGTCCAGATGGGCTTCACACAGCATGCCTAGATCCGTACTCCAATTCCGGACTCTAACAAGGGGGACTTCACATATCTACCCCAAGGGACGTCACAACCCACCGCACACTCGCGGGGAAGGGTTTTCCCTATGCAATGCAGGAATTAAGGACTTCATATGTCCAAGAAGGAAATCGTTACCCTAGGAATTCGCTTCGGAGCCATGGAGAGAATTTGAGACGGATGAAAGCCTTCGCAGCAGCGTTGCCTTCGCAAATCCGAACTCGGCTCGCGATTTGGACCACCGTAGCACCACCGGCAGCCGGATTCCACTTCTTCTTCCTCCCCTTGCTCTCCCCTCTCTCTTAGATGTAGAAAGAGAAGATGAAACTCAAAAATGAGCTTTTCCTCCTCCTTTCCCGGCCTTATCAGCCCAGGAATGAGCCCCAGCCACAGGATCCTCTTTAAGGAAAAATGAACGGCCAAGATCTGCCCAAATAATTATTCTTTTGGCCGACACGGCCTGTGACATGCCCGTGTCACAGGCCGTGTACCCTTAAGCGGCACACGAACCGACTGAACACTACCAGAACACGGGCATTGACACGCCCGTGTCGAACCTGACACGCC
Organism: Platanthera zijinensis; assembly: GCA_039513925.1. Taxonomy (NCBI): domain Eukaryota; kingdom Viridiplantae; phylum Streptophyta; class Magnoliopsida; order Asparagales; family Orchidaceae; genus Platanthera; species Platanthera zijinensis. The sequence continues at coordinate 54,354,374 of CM077090.1, read as the reverse complement.
CGTGTCAGTCATGCGACACGCCCGTGTCACCCCTGTTATACGGTACTCAACGAGCGCTAAAACCAGTCAGAGCAGTATACGGGTAGGCACACGCCCTCGGACACGCCCGTGTCAAATATGACACGGCCGTGTTGAAGGCTTGGTTCCGGGCCGTGTACATTTCTGACTCGATCCGGCAATTTCTTGAGTGACACGCCCTGGGACACGCCCGTGTCGAAGGCCGTGTCCCAGGCTCGACTATCGTCGACCACCGATCGTCGACTATCCTGAACACGCCCTGGGACACGCCCGTGTCCCAGGCCGTGTACCCCCGACACGCCCTGGGACACGCCCGTGTCCCAGGCCGTGTTAAGCAACCTGCACCTCAAATCCAATTTTAAGTCTTTTTGGGGTGTTACAATCCTCCCCTCCTTAATAAAATTTCGTCCCGAAATTTGAAGATAGTAGGGAGAAAAATAACAAAACATTTATATGTTTTTATTACATATACAACGAGCGAACAAGTTACGAAAATAACTCGGGAAACTCGGCTCGCATGGTCTGCTCGCGCTCCCATGTTAGCTCTTCTCGGCCACAATTGTCCCATCGGACTTTGACCATCCCGATCACTTTGTTCCGCAACTGTTTCTCGGCTCGATCCTCGATCCATATAGGCTTCACCTTTGTCGTTAGCCCATACTCAACCGACACTCGATCATTGTCAATTACTTGAGCTGGATCCTTGACTGCTTTGCGTAGCACCGAGATGTGAAACACATCATGCAATCCACTCAATTCCGATGAAAGAGCTAGCCGATAGGCAGCTTCCCCAACTCGCTCCACCACTTCAAACGGACCAAGGTATCGCGGACTAAGCTTTTTCAACCGCCGAATCCGAGATACGCCTTTGAAGGGCTTAATCTTTAAATAGACCCAGTCACCCACCGTGAACTCCACGTTCCGGTGCTTAGCATTGTAATACTTGGCTTGCCGATCCTGGGCTATTAGGAGCCTCTCGCGAATAGAGCGTATTGTTGAGGTAGCATCCTCGACTTACTTTTTGCCTAAAAGTTTGGTCTCTCCAGTTTCTACCCAAGCTAGCGGTGTATGACACTTACGACCATACAACGCTTTATATGGGGCCATGCCTATACTCGCTTGATGGCTATTATTATAGGCAAACTCCACCATAACAAGATGCTCTTCCCAATTCTTACCGAAGTCCAGGGCGCACATACGGAGCATATCCTCCATCGTTCTATTGGTTCGTTCAGTTTGGCCATCCGTTTGCGGGTGAAAGGCCGTACTGAATGCTAACTTCGTGCCCAACATCTGATGAACTAATCTCCAATCCTTCGAGGTAAAGCGCCCATCTCGGTCACTTACGATGCTCCGGGGAACACCGTGCAATCGAACAATCTGCTCCACATAGAGCTTTGCCAACGTTTCCACTGAATCGTCCCGCTTGTTCGGTATAAAGTGAGCCACCTTTGTCAACCGGTCTACAATCACCCAGATTGAGTCATGGCCACGCTGAGATCTCGGCAATCCGTGCACGAAATCCATAGAAATATCCTCAAACTTCCATTGCGGAACCGGCAACGACTTCAGGAAACCACTCGGTCGTTGACATTCTGCCTTTACCAAAGCTTAAGTACGACATTTAGCCACATACGCGGCTATGTCCTTCTTTAAATCAGGCCACCAGAATAGTTTCTTCATGTCCTTGTACATTTTTGTGCTCCCAGGGTGAATTGAGTACTTTGTAAAGTGTGCTTCATATAGCAATCCTTCTCGCAATTTACCCGCACTAGGGACGCACAATCGGCCATCTTTCCGTAATAAACCGTCATCCCAGGAGAATTGATCACCAGTCCCCTCCTTTGCATAGCGTTGGAGACTTTCATCCAACTCCGTTGCCCGCCGAACCCTGTCAGCAAGGTCATATTGAACCTCCAACCAGTTCACGCATGCAACAGTCGAAGAATCTCTTTCCACACAAGATATCTCCAAAGCTTCCAACTCCTGGATTAACCGCTCATCATGTATCCGCAACCAATTTTGCCCGCACCGGAGTCCAACGACTCAAGGCATCAGCGACCACATTTCCCTTTCTGGGAACATAGTGAATGTCGAAGGTATAATCCCCAAGGAATTCCATCCACCTCCTTTGTCGCATATTCAATTCTTTTTGATCAAGCAGATACTTTAAGCTTTTATGATCTGAATAAATATCCACCTTCACGCCATAAAGATAATGCCGCCACAACTTTAGCGCAAAGATCACCGCCGCCAACTCTAAGTCATGGACGGGGTAATTACGCTCATGCACTTTCAATTGACGTGAACCATATGCGATCACCTTGCCAAACAGCAGGAGAACGCAGCCTAAGCCGCTTCCTGACGTATCGCTGTATATTTCAAATCCATCTGTACCACATGGCGACGTCAAAACAGGCGCCGTGGTCAAACGACTCTTCAGCTCATCAAAAGCTCGTGCGCACTCCGGCGTCCAAACGAACTTCTGATCCTTTCTCGTCAACGTAGTCAGAGGCAAAGCAATCCGGGAGAAGTTCTCCACGAACCGTCTATAGTAGCCCGCCAGTCCAAGGAAACTCCTGACCTCGGCCACCGAAGACAATACTGGCCAATCACGAATGGCACTTATCTTAGCCGGATCCACCGCTATGCCCTCTCCACTTACCACATGGCCTAGAAAAGCCACCGACGAGAGCTAGAACTCACACTTAGAGAACTTGGCATACAGCTTATTCCTTCGGAAGGTATGCAATACCAATCGCAAGTGGTTTGCATGATCTTCCTCCGATTGTGAATATACAAGGATATCATCAATAAACACAATCACAAACAGATCCAGGTATTCGCGGAACGTTCGATGCATGAGATCCATGAAGACCGAAGGCGCATTACATAAGCCGAACGGCATCACTGTGAACTCATAATGACCATAATGTGTGCCAAACGCTGTCTTGGGAATGTCACCTTCCCTAATCCGCAACTGGTAATACCCGGACTTCAAATCCAACTTTGAATAGACGGTTGAGCCTGCTAGCTGATCGAACAAGTCATCGATCCGTGGAATTGGATACTTGTTTTTCTCCGTCAGCTTGTTCAGTTCGCGATAATCAATACATAGTCGCAAAACACTGTCTTTCTTTTTCACAAAAAGAACAGGCGCGCTCCAAGGTGACATACTTGGGCGTATGTATCCCTGCTCCAACAACTCTTGCAACTGAACTTTCAGTTCGGCCATTTCTTTTGGCGCTACCCGATACGGCGAACGGGCCACAGGTTTCGCACCCGGCACCAGCTCGATAGCGAAGTCGATTTCCCTTTGGGGAGGTAACCCCAGATGGTCCTTTGGAAACACATCAGCATATTCCGACACAATCGGCACTTCACTCACACTGGCCTTCGGCGCCACCGCCTCTATGAGTGTGAAGAACAACTCCGCACCCTTCCGAACTGCCTTAACAACTTGGAGAGCGGATAACAACATCCCACTCATCCCTTGCATACCAATGAACTTGGTCTCTTGTTCGGTATTTTGCCCAAGTGTGACCTCTTTTGAAGTGCAATCTATACATGCACGCTGCTCTGAAAGCCAGTCCATACCAAAGATTATATCAAACTCTTTGATCGGCAATACTAATGTTTCCACCTTGAACTCCTGACTTCCTATCTTGACCTCAAGACCACAAGATCTATCCGCGCACATCAAACATCCGTTAGGCAACAACACCTTTACACTGTCTGTCGTGGTCCGGATAGGCACCCCGACACAAAAGACAAAGTCCTCAGACAGAAATGAATGTGAAGCACCTGTGTCGAACAGTGCTCGCGCCGGATATTCTCGTATAAGGACAAACCCTATAACATTACAATCAAAACAAGCACAGCATATCAAAAAACAAGAACATTAAAACCTACGCGCACCTGTGACGACATCCGCCTGCTTAATGGCCTCCTGTTATCCAAGGTTGAAGACCCTGGGCTGCGCGTGCGAGGCAGAAGACTCCACCACAGCCTTCCCCTTCTCCGCATAAGACGCTCCCATCTTCTTATCACCCTTTGGAGGACCAAATCGACATTCACGTGCGAAGTGTCCAACCTTCCCGCATGTAAAACAAGCACGAGATCCATACCCAGATGTATCTGTCACAGTCGCAGAAGGAGCTTGTCCAGAAGACTTAGACTTCTTATTCCATCTCTTTCGGTAGCCAAACTTTTCCGGACGCGGCGGCTTAAACTCTGGCTTTGCAACAGCCAAGTTTCCCTTGGCTTGCCCCCGTTTCAAGTCCGTCTCCAAAGAACGAGCCGTACAGACTAAGGCTTGGAATCCCTGACTCACAGAACTCGAGAGCAAATACCGCAGCTCATCTCGCAGTCCCGCATAAAACCGACTAGTCTTACGCTCTTCTTCGGCGAAGATCGTGCCTGCATATCTTCCCAAACGGGTGAACTCATGCAGGTAGTCATCCACACTTCGATCTCCCTGTGCTAACCGTTGAAATTCCATTTCCATCGATATCCTTTGCTGCATCGGCAAATGTTGTGCTAAAAACAATCGAGAAAATTCTTCCATTATAATCTCTGCCAATTGCCTGCCGGCCAAGTGATGCAGTTCAATCTCATCCCACCACAATCGCGCCTCTCCTTCCAGTAGGAAAGTGGCCAACATGACTTTCTGTTCCTCCTCAACCTTGATAGCTCTCATAATCCTCTTGATCCTTGCAAGCCAATCCTCTGCTTGGTCCGGTGTCCCCGCCCCATGAAACTGCGGAGGGTTAAAGCTCAAGAATTGCTTCCATTGTTGATCTGCTACCCGCAGATCAACTTCGGCTTCTACCGGTTCTTGCCGTACCCCAGCTTGCGTTGGCACCACTACAGGACTGCCTGCCCAGCCTGCTGAGCATTCATCACAGCAAGTACCGTTTCCGTGATGAGACGGACTGTTTCAGCGGATGGAGGAGTTGTGGGCACCTCGGCTGGTGCCGCACTCTCAACAGAACGTTGTGGTTCGGATTGACCCGCAACACTTCTGGTCACCTATATGTGTAAAATACACAAGTTAACGACCAAGGAAAACGACAACCATACAAAAGGAATACACAAGTTCAACAAACAAGTGTATTTGCATTCCTAAGTGGACAATCTTGAGTTCAAGTTAAGTGTTATAACGACGGCACTGACACGTGCTCGCCACCCCTCAAAAGAATTCGTCCGCGAATTCGGAAGAGATCGACCAACAAGCTGATACCAAATTGTAACACCTCTACCCGTCAAGAAGAATATAATAGAGGGTCCGGCCGGGGCCCCACACCATATTCCACAAACAGGCGGAGACGCTACGAAATAATATCATAACCACGCATTCTAACACAGAGCATTCTAGCGGAAGTTTCACGGTTGAATCATTGAACTCAAGATAACAATAATTGTCCACTATAACATAGGAATGTACACAAATATCAAAAGAGTCTGGCCTTAAGGCCTTACATTATTTCTCTGAACAAGAGTGTGGATTATAGACATCGGCACGCAGGCCGGCCACACATGAACAAAAAGAAACAACAATGCCTTCGAGGGCAGCAACGCAGCTTGGGCTTCAGCCAGCTAAGTCCCGCTCGGGCCAGCACCTCCAGTACCTGTAAGCACCAATACACCAAATGGTGGTAAACAGGGCAACGGACAGCATTTAGCTGACCAATTATAACGACCCTTCCCCTGGCACGGGGCAGCGGAAATTCCTTCCCTGCATAACAATTCAGTGTATGTATAATAAGCCACCCAAGACGTGCACGAACGCACCGCCAATACATATCACAAACGTCGGCACGATGGACCGACGCTCCGTGCACTCAGGGCACATTATCGGTGTTCCGTAGTTCCACGGCCACACCACCGTTCAGAGGTCCCAGACATAACGGTCCAATATGAGCATTCTAGTCTGATCGGCACACAGGCCGTCGACTCTCGCTATGTGATCCTAACAGGGTCTTAAGCACCCAAGGTTAGATAACCATAACACGGGTACAGATCCACCTTGCCCGTTGCTCAAATCGTCAGACTCAAGCCTGGACTGACGCGGGTATAGCTTCACCTTGCCCGTTCCACTACCAAGGCATTTGCCTAGTTGTAGCCCAACGGCTCAACCTCGCATAAAGTAGCAACTCACGGCCACAAGAGAGTCCAACTCTCATAATTTCCTGGACTTCTTCCAGTACTTTATCCATCATGCCTACAAGCAATAATCACGGAGTCTTCTCCGATATGCAAACAAGCATCACCAATCCAGACCATGTCCAGATGGGCTTCACACAGCATGCCTAGATCTGTACTCCAATTCCGGACTCTAACAAGGGGGACTTCACATATCTACCCCAAGGGACGTCACAACCCACCGCACACTCGCGGGGAAGGGTTTTCCCTATGCAATGCAGGAATTAAGGACTTCATATGTCCAAGAAGGAAATCGTTACCCTAGGAATTTGCTTCGGAGCCATGGAGAGAATTTGAGACGGATGAAAGCCTTCGCAGCAGCGTTGCCTTCGCAAATCCGAACTCGGCTCGCGATTTGGACCACCGTAGCACCACCGGCAGCCGGATTCCACTTCTTCTTCCTCCCCTTGCTCTCCCCTCTCTCTTAGATGTAGAAAGAGAAGATGAAACTCAAAAATGAGCTTTTCCTCCTCCTTTCCCGGCCTTATCAGCCCAGGAATGAGCCCCAGCCATAGGATCCTCTTTAAGGAAAAATGAACGGCCAAGATCTGCCCAAATAATTATTCTTTTGGCCGACACGGCCTGTGACACGCCCGTGTCACAGGCCGTGTACCCTTAAGCGGCACACGAACCGACTGAACACTACCAGAACATGGGCATCGACACGCTCGTGTCGAACCTGACACGCCCGTGTCAGTCATGCGACACGCCCGTGTTACCCATGTTACACGGTACTCAACGAGCGCTAAAACCAGTCAGAGCAGTACACGGGTAGGCACACGCCCTCGGACACGCCCGTGTCAAATCTGACACGGCCGTGTTCAAGGCTTGGTTCCAAGCCGTGTACATTTCTGACTCGATCCGGAAATTTCTTGAGTGACACGCCCTGGGACACGCTCGTGTCGAAGGCCGTGTCCCAGGCTCCACAATCGTCGACCACCGATCGTCGACTATCATGAACACGCCCTGGGACACGCCCGTGTCCCATGCCGTGTACCCCCGATACGCCCTGGGACACGCCCGTGTCCCAGGCCGTGTTAAGCAACCTGCACCTCAAATCCAATTTTAAGTCTTTTTGGGGTGTTACATAGAGTGCGAGTGCGCTTCTTTTATGAGCGCGATGCAAAAGCTCCTTGGAGTGACCACGGATTCCCTGGATATGCACTTGAAGAATAAGGAGGAATGTTGTTAAATGCTCCAACAAGAGATCATTGTTGTTCGCGAGGAAGTCACCTAGAGGAGAGGTCCGCAAGTGAGGTTGCGAGGACAGGGCTCGTGAAAATTAGTTCCACACTAAGCTAGATAATATTCCCTTGAACTGAATTTGTTTAATATTCTCATGTATGCTATGTGAACTATCTGGATAATGCCTGCTGGCTCCTGAATATTGTAATAATTTGATCTTTATGCGTAGGTATATTATCGTATGCATATATTTTTAGTCTCGCTGCGAGTTTGCAACAACCCGCGATGTCAAGCGGCTTTTTGTCTTGCGAATGGGCGTGTTCAAGTCATTGTCTACGAGTAGAATGATGCAAAGTATACTGCAGGATGCCTTGCGAGAGAGTAAACGACGAGTGGATTCGCGCCAATTGGCCTAACCCACTCCTTCCCCGGTTTCTATAAATACCCCTACCCCCGTCCGGTCGCCACCTACCATCAAAACTGATCCATCCTCTTTCTTCTAAAGCATACCGAGCATTCACACAAGATCTTGCAAGATGGTTTGTGATGACGAGGAGGGGCGTCAGAACTGCGCGACCCATTTCATGGACTACGTCTTTCCTGACGGACAGGTCTCAGAGGACAAAATGCCAGAGTTTATCGCGTAGTTCGGGCCGGTGGGGTTCGAGGCTCACAAGCCCAAATAGGGAGAGTCCATCTACTCCATAAGGGAGGACCAGCTCACCATCCATCTCACACATTTCGAGATGGTATTTCGCCTCTCGCTATTGTCAGAGGTGAAAAAATTCTTCAAATACTTTGGCCTGGTGCTCTCGCAGATCACCCCCAACGGGATCTTGATATTAGTGGCATACACGTGCTACCTGCATGAAGAGAGGATAGAGTTTAACTTGGAGGTTTTCCGCAAGCTATTCATCTATCGATCCACCAATGACAGGGTGGATTTCCTCACTGACTTGCAGATTAAGGTCTGTGATTCCAGGCACTTATAAGCTCGCATACCCCTCTTGCAAGTTTATCATGCCTCTTGTGTCACCATGATGCCTTGTTTTTCTGGCTTTCTTGCAGGTGAATGTGATATCCTCGCACACCCGCTTTACGTGGGAAAAATTAGGGCGGATCCTACCCTCGCCCTCACTCATTCTACCACCACCGCGTATGCTGAGGACCTGTGAGTCCCTGCATTCGACAACGATATGAAGAAAAGGGGAGAGCCCGAGAAAGGGCCCAATACGGGATCGTTGTCTAGCGGACCCCAAAAGTGTGAAAAGACAATTGCCTCTAAGAGACCTGTCCCCTCCGGCGAGCCCATTCTCCCGAAGAAGACTGTCCCAAAGAGCGAGACGACTCATCCGATAGATGAGCAACAGGGGGGTGGCGAGCTGGGGGGGGGGAGAACTGGGAAATCTTGCCTCGCACTCTAACTTTGGGCTAGGGCAGAAGCCCAGGGATAGCAATGGACAACCCCTGCTCTCCTGGGATGAGCGCTCACATAAGATCACCCTCTCTGCTCTCCTGCCTTCTTGAACCGAGCCCTGTCATGCTGGCGAGGACGCATACTCCCTCAACTATAGATTCTACGACCACCAAGATGTTGAGGAGTACGATAGGATGACAATGAAAGAACTCGCCTATGACAGCTCGCTAGCCCATCTATACGCTACTGAGATTGCACATATGGTCGCACGGAGGGGGATTAGCTTCCACAAGAAGTTCAGTAATGTTGAGGCTGCCCGATAGATCGCCGAGGAGAAGGTCCTTGACCTTGATACGCACCTTGAGCTAACGAAGCGTCTCCTCACTAAGCACTCCGTCGGTGTGGTAAGTCTTCTTGCTTTTTTACCTCACTTATCTTTTGTCTTGTGTTTCCCATAATTTTCCTATAGGATGCCGAGACCACTGATTGTCTGAGGTTGCGCATCGACAACTTGGAGGGGGAGCTAGTGGCTACCAAGGTGGAGTTCGCCAATGTTCACACAGAGAAGACTCCCACCGCACCCAGCGCATCCTCTTCCAGCACATGCAACCTGCTTCATTTCTCACCGAAGGAAGTGGAGAATACCCGCAAACTTCTGATCCTGCAGACCATGGAATTGAACTTGAGAGTGCTGCACAATCTCGATGCTCTGCGGGATGACTGGATGGGAGTACCCGCAAGAGATCTCATCCCAAATTTCTACCCACAAGCGGCGAGTCCGGAATCCTCTAGATGAGGCTACTCCCCCAATGACCCGCCCATGAGCTGAGGGATGTAATTTTCTTTTTTCCCATTTTGACGTTGTAAAGGCGTGCGCTCCCAACATGTATTTCACGATTAGTAAGGAATCAAGTTTACTTTTGTTATGTTCATTTTTTGTATACTGTGTGGTTTGCTTCCGCATTACTTGTTAATTCATGGTTGAATGCTTTTCTTCACGTTTCCCCAACTTGCTGAGGGGACCTTAATCCTTCTCCTTTAGCTCGTGGGAGCAAGATCTTGCCTCTATCACGAGATCCGAGTTCCCACAAAGCTTGAGCTTTTGCTTCATGCTTGCGTAATTGAGGTAGTACTCGCAACAACAAGGAATGGAGCCCAACCACCTTTTCCCTAACCTCCTCTATATGCCCTTCTCCCTGAGAGTCCAAGCACTCAGCTTGCTTTTTGGAATTTAACTGACGTAAATGTGACTACACCTTCTTTAGGGGTCAAATTCCTTCCTGAGTGACCTGTCAGTCCTGCGGGGTAGTGAGAGCCCGGTCAGCGGGGTCACATCAAGGGTATTCTGTTTTGAACTTGATTTTATCTCAACCTCTTAACCGAGCGACCTGCCTGCCCTGCCGGCTAGTGAGAGCCCGGTCAGCGAGGTCCTATGGAGGGTATTTTGGTTTAAACTTGATTCTTTCTCAACCTCCTACCCGAGCGACCTTCATGCTTGTCGTCTAGTGAGAGCCCGGTCAGCGGGGTCCTATTAAGGGTATTCTAGTTTGAACTTGATTCTTTCTCAACCTCTTACCCGAGTGACCTTCCTGCCCTACTGGATAGTGAGAGCCCGGTCAGTGGGGTCCCATCGAGGGTATTCTGGTTTGAACTTGATTCTTTCTCAACCTCCTACCTTAGTGACCTGCCTACCCTGCCAACTAGTGAGAGCCCAGTCAGTGGGGTCCCATCGAGGGTATTCTAGGTTGAACTTGATTCTTTCTCAACCTCCTACCCGAGCGACCTATCTGCCCTGTCAGCTAGTGAGAGCCCAGTCAGCGGGGTCCCATCGAGGGTATTCTGGTTTGAACTTGATTCTTTCTCAACCTCCTACCTGAGTTACCTTCCTTCCCTACTAGCTAGTGATAGCTCGGTTAATCGGGTCCAATCGAGGGTATTCTGGTTTGAACTTGATTAGCGATGATGATAGAGTAAAAATGTATCTGGTGAGAAGTGGATCCTTGCTTTCATTCATTTTATGGATAAAAGCACTTCAAGTCGTTACCGCTCCAATTGTGGCTAAGGGGGGTCCCTTTGATATTTTGTAGGCGATAAACACCTGAGGCAAGCGGCTCAAGGATTACACAGGGTCCTTCCTAGTTAGGGTGGAGTTTTCCAATAAATCCCCCCTTCCCGCGACATCGATCTTTTTGAGGACTAGATCTCCTTTTATATAATGTTTGATCCTGATGTTCTTATCAAAGTACCTTGTCATCTGATGCTTGACCTCCTCCTAGTGGAGGGATGCCAGGTCCCAGAGCTCTTCCACCAGATCAAGAGATAGTCATTGCTCTTCCACATTCTCTACTCTCCATTCCTCATTGCCCTCTCTTGTGACCACAACACACATGGATCTCACCTCAAATTCTACGGGAAGCACAGCCTCTGACCCATGTGATAGCTTTAAAGGGGTTTATCCAATAGTCATGTTCGGGGAGGTTCTCAAGGCCCGCACGATCGAGGGGAGATGCTCCACCCAGCTACCTTTTAGATTCTCCACCTTCTTATTCAATGGGTTGACAATGATCTTGTTCGTGACTTCCACTTGCCCGTTGCTCCTAGGGTGATGGACAGATACAAAACTTATAACATCACATTTCCAACTAGACCCCTAGGAGTGGTTTTGTCATGACTATATCATGACAAAACCCTAAGAAGCTCAAAAGGCCAAGTGAATAAGGCTCAAGGTGAAAATCACCTTGGTCTGCCTATTGCACAGCCCCACCACCAGACCTAGGGTTTGACCTTAGGGCTCTAACCTGACTTCATGACCCCGCCACAACACCCCTAATGCCTTGGATGTTCCATAGGGTCACTAAGGACCCATTGGGGGCAATCATAGTGGTTAAGTTGACCTAGGACCAACCTAACCCTAAATGGGTCAAACTGACCTACATAGGGTCAATTGACCTTCCCTTAGCTAAGTGGACCCCACACATGCCTTCCTAACTCTAAAGTGAGCTCAATGGGTCACCAAGGACCCATTGGGGTCAACCTAGGAGGCTAAGTTGACCCAAGTCAATCGTAGCCCTAAAGTGGTCAAAGTGCCCTAACTAAGGGGCAAGTGACCTCCAAGGTACCAAGCCAACCCTACCCAACCCTTCCTAGACCTTAGGGGAGGCCAATGGGTCACCAAGGACCCATTGGAGTCAACCCAAAAGGTCAAATTGACCAAGGTCAACTTTACACTAGTGTTAGGTCAAATTAGCTCAAATGGGCTAACTCAAGCTTAAGCCCAATCCACTTGGGATAAATCCTATTTTAATTAATAATATGGGTTAGTGGGCTGCCATTAGGCTGGAATGGTCATTAAATTCGGCCTTGATGATTAGGAGAGAGAAATGGGAGTTTTCTTAAGTTGGAGGAGAGAGAGAAGAGAGAGAAAATGGCCATTCACGGTGTTTGAATGCCCTTGACCCCTCATCTCTCTCTCAATTGATGAGGATTAATCTCCCCTCATCAGTTAGAGGAGACCAAGGGTTTTCCCCAGCCTCTAGGTGGCTGAATTCAAGGAATATGCCATGGCCGAATTCAACCTTTCATGGCCATAAATTGATTTGAAGCTTAGGCCCTTCCCCTCCCCCATTTGAGTGTTTTAAAAGCTTCACCAGGCAGAGGGGAGGAGTTTCCACACTTTTTCTGAGGGAATCGAGCCCTCCCACTATGCGGTTGCAACATACCCGATGCCACCACCACCGGCCATGGCGCATGATGACTAGTTTTAGTCATCCTTTTTGGGGGGTAATTTAGTAGCTTATTTCCAAAGTATTATTATAATTTTATGTTTTTGTATGCTTGAATGTTGCTGTTTTATATTTTTTATAAATCTATAGTCTTATTTTATGTTTAGTTGTTATTTTACTTTATGTTATAAACTTATGTTTTGTTTTATTTTATGTTATGTTTATGATATGTTTTATTTTTATCTTTGTATTAGTTTAGGTTTACATAACTAATGTTATAATGATTAATGTTGTGTTTAAATTTATATCATGAATTAACTAATGTTTTGTTATGTCTTTTTTGTAGGTGGCCGACCCCCTCCCTCAAGTGCGGCAAGCCCAAGTTCAACTAGCATTGGTGCGGCCCACTTCCATTTGGTGCAGCCAATCCTCCTACCCAAGCATTGGAGCAACCCAAGCCTACAAAGCCCACTATTCAAGCAGCCGGCCTTCAAATTTTGGAGCAGCCCGGCCTTTTGGAGCTGCCCACCTAGCCTATACCCGAGCCACCAAAGCGCCCATGCAGCCCCTAGCCCTCTACCCGAGCCTACATCAAATCCCAAGCAGCCCATGCAGCCCCTAGCCCTCTACCTGAGCCCATTGAAGCCCACAATGGCCGGCCACACCCCCCTCTCTCTCCTTTATTATTTTGCCACCTTTCTCATGCATGCGCATGTCTTTCTCTCTCTCCCCTATTTATTACATGCATGCATCCTCCCCTTGAATGGCCGGCCCCTACCATTTCTCTCCCCTCTTTTATTTTCCATTCACTCCCCCCTTCCTATTACATATTTTTCATTAAATAAAATGCATGCACCCTATCATTCTCTCTCCCCTCATTTAATACCATGCATAAACCCTCCCCCTCACATGGTCGGACACCCCCCCTTGGTCTCCCATTTTCTAGATGCTTCCCTCCTCTCCTATAAAAGGAACCCAAGTCCTATGGATTGAAGGGTTGGATTGAAAGTTTGGCTTTTGGAGAGAGCTTTGGAGAGTACAAATCAAGAGAGTTTCATTGTAATTTTCATTTCTAGTTTCCTTGTTTTTTTTGTAATCTCATTTTGTTCTAAGTAATATCATTTTGTTTTTTTCATTATTGTGTACTTCCTTTCCTTTTAGTAAAAGAAATATGAAATCCTCTTCTCTTATTATTGTCGTTTTCTTTCCCATCATGCGTAGCTAATTTTCTTTTAACATTTGATCATGAGGATCCATGATTTGAGATGAGAATTATTTTTATTTCATAGTTTTATTTTTGCTTAATTCTACTCGGTCCTTCTTTGAATATTATTTCGTCGACTCTGTATTTCCGGTATACGGTAGTAGGCCTTGTTCTCATTTCATAGTAGTCGAGAGACTCATGATTTGAAAGATCACTCAAAGAAGGAAGGAGTTGAACGCAACCCTAGAGATAGGACGACGTAAATCTTCCGGATTGGAGTCAAATCCAATAGTGCGGATCACTTCGATAATGCAACTTTAGGCTTCTTTGGTTTGTAAAGAGATTTCGATCAAAGAGTCTATAAGTTAGGAGACCTAATGCTCTAGCGAGATTTTGTCTCATTTTCGGATCCGTCACGGCCGAGATTGATTTGCAAATTTAAAACTATGCCTTTTATCTCTCTCGTTTCATTTCATGGTGAATCAATGATCGAATGCTAGCCTTTTTTATATAAGTTTTTCGTCTCGCAAATTATCGTTTATTTTACTTTAAAAAAAATTCTCAAAATCCAACTATTTTCCGGTAGGATAATAGTTCAAGCGTGAGTAGCAGTAATTGACAACCCCGTGTTTAAATACGACCTTGGTACTACAATTCGACAGGTATGCTTGCCTGTTCGGGTTTTAGCCCATCAAGTTTTTGATGCCGTTGCCGGGGAGTTTTCTCGTTAATATTTTGAAAACGCTTGCGCTATTACTTCTACAAAAATCAAAAAAAAAAATATTTCTATATATTTAAATATTTATAATCAACCCACCTCATTTTAATTTCTACCCCACCTAAAATCTCTCGAAAAGGGTAAGGGGCTTTAAGCGCCACCATTTTACCTAGTACCGGGCGAACCCTCACCGGGTAGTCCTCGGGAAGTTCTAGAGCCAAGCAGTAAAAATCTATTTTCAAAAAAAAAAATCTATTTTAAAAAAAAAAATCCTTTCTTCTCTTTTTCTTTCTTGTTTAAGCTTTCATTTTCATTTTCCCTCGTTTTCTGCACTAGTGCATGACCCGAGCGAATCCGTCGTTACTTGCTGATTTGGACCCGGAAATCGAACGCTCCTTTCGGAGACAACTACGATTCGGGGCTTCCACTTCTCAAATAGCGGTTGAGGATTCCTACGGGGATTGCAATTTCAATTCAGAAATAGGAGACCCTAACCCAGAAATGGCTAAGCAAAGGACCATGTCCGATTATGCTCGACCCAATCTGGAAGGGACAGAGACAAGTATTGTTCGACCTGCGATTGCAAACAATAACTTCGAGCTCAAGCCTAGCATCATACAAATGGTGCAGCAATATGTACAGTTCGACGGATTGCAAGATGAAGATCCGAACTTACATATTGCTAGCTTTCTTGAAATCTGTGATACCTTTAAGATCAATGATGTCTCAGTCGATGCGATAAGGCTAAGACTCTTCCCTTTCTCCCTAAGGACCAAAGCCAAACATTGGTTGAGTTCTCTTCCAAGAGGATCAATCACTACTTGGAACATCTTAGTTGAAAAATTTCTTGCAAGATATTTTCCCCCCGCCAAAACTGCTAAGCTACGAAATGATATTACTTCGTACTCTCAAATTGCTTCCGAGACCCTCTATGACACTTGGGAGAGGATCAAGGAACTTTTGAGAAGATGCCCACACCATGCTCTGCCTGTATGGTTGCAGGTCCAGACATTCTATAATGGGCTAAACCAAGAAACTAAGCAGATGATAGATGCCGCTTCCGCTGGTTCTTTAGACCGCAAAACTCCGGAAGCCGCTCTTGAGCTTATCGAGGACATGACGATGAACACCTATCAGTGGAATTCGTCTAGGACTCGCCCATCTAAACCTGTAGGTATATATGAAGTTGATTCAGTGTCGCAACTGGCGCTACAAGTGGAAATACTGAACAAGAAGATCTCAGAGATGACTGCTCCCTCCGCCGCTAAGGTATTTGAAAATGCTGCTGCCGCCGAGTAGGTGGATTATCTGGGGAACATACCCAGGCCTTCTCAAAATAATTCTGCCAGTAATTTTTCTGCTTTTTCGAATTTTTCTTCTCCGCCTGGTTTTAATTCTTCTTCTAATTCTTATCACCCCGGATGACGTAACCATCCTAATTTCTCGTGGAGTAATAACACTAACGTCGTACGCCCACCGCACGATTTTATACCACCACCACCACTGCAACATAATTTTCAAAAGCCTTCCTCTTTGGAAGAGATCCTCGCTAAGTATATAAGCTCGAACGATGCCACTATTAGAAACTTAACGGGATCAATGAAAAATTTAGAAAATCAAGTCGGCCAACTCGCCAAGGCCTTTTCCGAGAGACCACCTGGAACTCTTCCCTCGAACACTGAGCCTAACCCAAGGGAACACGCAAATGCGATTTCCCTTCGGAGCGGTAAGATTGTTAACGAGCCCACCACAAGGGAAGAGCCAAGGGTGATTGTCCCTCCTGTTTTTACCCCCACGGAAAGTGATAACTTAAATCTTAAAAAAGAAAAATCTACGTTTGAAAAAGAAAAAGATAGCTCTATTATTTCTGATTCTCAAAAAAAAAGATGGTTTTCAAAATGATGCTCCAGTTGTTCTAAAGGAATTTCCGCCACCTCCTTATCCGGCTCGACTTAGGAAGGAAAAACTAGATGATCAGTACCAATGCTTCCTTGAAATGTTCAAACAAATTCACATTAATTTGCCATTTCATGAAGCGATTAGTCAAATGCCGAAGTACGCAAAATATCTTAAGGACTTATTAACGAACAAGACGAAATTGGAAAATTTATCACACGTAACATTGAATGAAGAATGCTCGGCGGTCGTTAAAAATTCTAATCTTCCTAAAAAGATAAACGACCCGGGTAGTTTTTCCATTCCTTGCGTCTTTGGTGATCTGTTTGTTAAACATGCGTTAGCGGATCTAGGAGCGAGCATCAATTTGATGCCTTTTTCATTATTTAAGAAGTTAGGATTAGGCACTCTTAGCCCTACAAGAATGAGTATCCAATTAGCTGATAGGTCCATTAAGTATCCATTAGGTATCGTTGAGGACGTGCTAGTAAAGGTCGACAAATTCATCTTCCCGGTGGATTTTGTCATTCTTGATATTGAAGAGGACGTCGAGGTCCCTCTTATCCTTGGCCGACCATTCCTAGCCACCTCTCGAGCAGTTATAGATGTTAGTAACGGAAAGTTGTTTTTGCGTGTGGGAGTTGATGAGGTCACATTTTCCATTAATCAATCCATGAAAAACTCTTTAAAAAATGATGACTCATGTTTTTTTGTTGATGTTCTAAATGAAGACTCTTCCCTTTCCCTTTCCAACATTTCTTCAAATGAATTTTCCTCTTCTTTTTCCGAAATTTCTTCAAATAATTTTGAAAACACGGTGATGTCGATCCAAGAAAATTTTGAAAATGATTTTGTATGTAGTAAAAAAAAGTATGAAAATCTTGTTTTTGAAAAAGAAAAGAATCTAAAAAACTCTTATGACGAACCACCCCACCTTGATTTAAAACCACTGCCTGACCACCTCAAATATGCCTTTCTTGCAAAAGATTCTAAATTGCCCGTTATAATCTCGGCTTTTCTTTCTCAATCCGAAAGCGATCAATTGATCGAACTACTACAAAAGCATCGTCGAGCTATAGCATGGCAAATTTCTGATATTCCTGGCATAAGCCCCTCTTTCTGCACACACAAAATAATTTTTGAAAATAATAAAATGGGTGTAGTCCAACCTCAGCGACGTCTTAATCCCAACATGAAAGAGGTTGTGAAGGCTGAGGTTCTTAAGTTATTAGATGCGGGGATCATTTATCCCATTTCCGATAGTCAGTGGGTAAGTCCGGTCCAGGTAGTTCCTAAAAAGGGTGGAGTCACGGTAATAACTAATGAAAATAACGATCTAATTCCGACTAGGACGGTAACGGGATGGAGGATGTGCATCGACTATCGTAAATTAAATGATGCCACTCATAAAGATCACTTCCCCCTCCCCTTTATCGATCAAATTCTAGAACGCTTATCCGGGCATAGTTTTTATTGTTTTCTCGACGGTCTTTCGGGATACTTTCAAATCCCTATTGCACCCGAAGACCAAGAGAAGACAACATTCACTTGCCCTTTTGGAACTTTTGCCTACCGTAGGATGCCTTTTGGGCTATGCAACGCACCAGCTACCTTTCAGCGGTGTATGCTAGCCATCTTCGATAAATATGTAGAAAATATTATGGAAGTTTTTATGGACGACTTTTCCGTTTTTGGCGACTCATTTGAACTATGTTTAAATAATCTAGGAAAAGTTTTAAAACGCTGCAAGGAGACAAATTTAGTCTTAAATTGGGAGAAGTGCCACTTTATGGTATGTGAAGGTTTAGTCCTTGGCCACAAAATTTCCGCTAAGGGAATTGAAGTGGACAAGGCAAAAATTGAAATAATTGAAAGTTACCGCCACCTACAACCGTTAAAGCAATTAGAAGTTTTTAGGTCACGCGGGTTTTCATCGTAGATTTATTAAAGACTTTTCAAAAATAACTAAGCCTCTCACCCACCTGCTCGAAAAAGACACTCCTTTTGTTTTTGATGAATCTTGTATTGAGGCCTTTGAATTAATAAAATCAAAACTTATAAATGCTCCTATTATGATCGCCCCAGTCTGGGATTTACCATTCAAAATAATGTACGGTGCGAGTAATCATGCGGTAGGTGCGGTTCTAGGTCAACGAATTGCTAAGAACTTTCATCCGATTTTCTACGCTAGTAAAACTCTAACTTCTGCTCAAGAAAATTATACCACGACGGAGAAAGAACTCTTAGCGGTTATTTTTGCTTTTGATAAATTCCGACCGTATGTTATTCTTTCTAAAGTTATTGTTTTCACGGATAATTCCGCTTTGAAGTACCTCCTTTTTAAACCGGATGCCAAGCCGCGTCTTGTCCGTTGGATCCTCTTACTTCAAGAATTCGACTTGGAGATTCGGGATAAGAAAGGAGCGGAAAACTTAGCAGCTGATCATCTCTCTCGTCTTGAAAATCCCAATCTTGATATTTTAAATGAAACCTTTATTAATGACTCTTTTCCGGATGAGTGTCTTTTAAATATTTCTTCTTCTTCTACCCCCTGGTTTGCCGATCTGGCCAATTATCTTGTGGCCCGGGTCCTTCCAAAAGAATACTCAACTCACCAAAGGAAGAAATTCTTTTCTGAGTTGAAGTATTATTTTTGGGAAGACCCATTTCTATTTCGCATTTGTGCGGATCAGGTGGTAAGGAGATGTGTTTCCCGGGAAGAGGGTCAACAAATCTTAAAACATGTTCATGAAGTTCCGACTGGCGGGCACTTTCAAGTAAACCGCACCGCACACAAAGTACTTAGTGCTGGCTTCTATTGGCCAAGCATATTTAAAGATGCATAAATCTTTGTGGGCGGATGCGATCGATGCCAGCGGACTGGAAATCTCTCTAATAAAAATGAAATGGAACAAAACTATTTTCTCGAATGTGAAGTTTTTGATCTATGGGGCATAGACTTCGTCGGCCCATTCCCCTCGAGCTTAGGTAATAAATATATTTTAGTCGCAGTTGATTATGTTTCCAGGCGGGCGGAGGGCCAAGCTTTACCAAATAATGATGCTCGCGTTGTTGTTAATTTTCTTAAAAAATTATTTTCTCGTTTTGGTTTTCCTCGCGCGATCGTTAGTGATAGGGGAAGTCATTTTTGCAACGCTCAACTCGCCAAGGCTTTAGCTAAATATGGCGTTACGCATAAATTATCAACCGCTTATCACCCCCAAACTAACGGTCAGGTCGAGGTAGTCAATCGAGAACTTAAAAGAATTTTGGAAAAAACCGTTTCTACTTCTCGTAAGGATTGGTCATTAAAATTAGACGATGCCCTTTGGACCTATCGGACAGCATACAAGACCGTCATCGGTTGTACTCCTTTCTGATTAGTCTATGGAAAATCGTGTCATCATCCAGTAGAAGTAGAACACCGTGCGTATTGGGCGTTAAAGTTTTTTAATTTCGATCTGCACTCGGTCGGCGAGCATAGAAAAAACCAACTAAATGAGCTTGATGAGTGGCGAGCGTACGCATATGAAAATAATAAAATTTATAAAGAACGCACGAAATTGTATCACGATAAGAACCTACGCCATCCTAAAACGTTTAAACCAGGCGATCAGGTTCTTCTTTTTAATTCGCGTTTACGTCTCTTCCCTAGAAAACTTAAATCTAGATGGTCTGGATCGTTTATGGTCAAGGATGTTTTTCCTTATGGAACTGTGTTGCTTGCGCACCCGGAGAGGGGTGAATTTAAAGTTAATGGCCATCGACTTAAATTGTATTTTTCTAATGATTATGTGTCTCCTGCAAAGGAGAATCTTCTTTTGGACTCCTAGAATTCTATTTTGTTATGGACATTTTTATTTATGGACTTCTTATTATTATTATGCAACTCTTTTATTTGAATTATTGTAATAAAGAACATTATTAGGCATCTGCCCACAGACTCTCTATTTTTTTCTTTTATTTTGCTCTTCCTACCGGAGGCCAATCAAGTCCATGATTGTGGTCTCCGCTCCGCCGCTGGTGATATCAAGATGGATCAAGTCAAACCTGTTGACGATCAAGCGCGCTAAAAAGCAAGCATGAGGGAGCGACATCCGCCTTCATCTCACGAACCCGGGGAAGTTCTGTTCTTTTTTTTTTATTTCCTTTACTGCATTTTCTTTTCTCTTCTTCTCAGTCCCCTTCTCTTTTTCTTTTTTTTGCTTCCTTCATTGAGGGCAATGAAGAGTTTAAGCATGAGGGAGGGTTTACTTTCCTTCTTTCTTCTTCTTTTTTAAAAAATTATGTTCTAAATTAGTATTTTGTGTTAGGTTCATCAAAATCAAAAAAAATTATAAAATATAAAACCCAAAAAAAATTAGAAAAAAAAAGAGCTAAAATCTATTTGAAAAACAAAACCTAAAATTATTTCTATCTTTATTTTTTATGTTTCTTCTAGT
The DNA here is from genome assembly GCA_039513925.1 of Platanthera zijinensis. Taxonomy (NCBI): domain Eukaryota; kingdom Viridiplantae; phylum Streptophyta; class Magnoliopsida; order Asparagales; family Orchidaceae; genus Platanthera; species Platanthera zijinensis. The sequence continues at coordinate 54,333,568 of CM077090.1, read as the reverse complement.
GATGTGTAGGCCCGTGTAGTTTTTGTAGTTCTATATAGATTACTTTGAAAATGTTTTCTAAACTTATCATTTTAGTATAGTTTAGTTCTACTAGTTTCTTTTTCTTAAATATAGGCATCCGTTTAAAAAAATTATAAGTTAGCAATTTGTAGTTATGTCTTTTTATTCGGTCAGTTGCTTACGAATGGTTGCTAGGTATCATTAGCTCTTTTTCATTTGCGGGGTAGTCTTTCTTGGTGTCTAGAACTTGTCCCAAGCTACTCTCGAAGCATTTGCGTCGTTTTTACGTCCTTTAGAAATGATTTAGGCCACCATTTGTCTAGTTTGAGCTTTTCTTGCCCACCAAAAACATCACCATTGCAAAAACAATTTTGGGCCTTTTTCATGTTTTCCTTGTTTTTAGCTCCACCTTTCATTTCATTATGATCACCAAAGCCAAATGTCTTTCCTATTTTTCACACTAAACCTTGAGCTTAAAAATTATTTTTGTGGGAGGGGTATTATTTTTGAAATGAATAGGAAATTCTCAAGCTTATTTTTGGAGCTTTCTTATCAAAATGTTATTAAAAATTGAGAAAAAAAATGAAAAATGAAAAAAATAAAAAAAATGAATGCAAAAAAGTTTATGTTTGGCCAAGTTTATAAAAGAAAATTTTCATGGCCTTGTTTTGTAGTTTAATATTGGAGAAATGACATACTTGTTATTTCTCATTTTGATTATGCTTTGTTTATTTTTGAGCTCACCTTGGTTTAGTGCTTAAAACCTTCATGTTTATCATTTGATTCCACTTCCTAATCATTTACCTAAGCCAAGTCTTAACGCCTAATAGAAGTCCTAATGATCTTAGAACGTAAATTCGCGTAGTGGAGAAAGTGTGAACGTACAGCCTATGGCCACCATCATTGATGGATTTCTTTGGAGGTTACCTTGGAGTGTTTTAGGGTTAATGTTTATCTAGCAACCTAGTAGTTTGTTAATGCGCCGTTTATTTAGAACCTCTACTTTTGTTGTCCTTATTCTCATTTATTTTGGATGCCTTGTTTTTAAGATTTAGAAATGAGTAGACTTTTCTTATGATTTAATGAGATTTTTAGGGTTCCACTTTCAAATTTTCTATTGTGCACTTCTCACCCCGCTAGTTGATAACATGAATATTAGGATAGTTTAATTTTTCATGTTTTGTTTTTCTTAACTATGGAACTTAAAAATATATATCTCTTGCTTTTTTTTGTTTTCCCTAGTTTTTATTTCTATTTGCTTGAGGGCAAGCAAATGTCTAAGCATGGGGGAGTTTGATGACTAGTTTTAGTCATCCTTTTTGGGGGTAATTTAGTAGCTTATTTCCAAAGTATTATTATAATTTTATGTTTTTGTATGCTTGAATGTTGTTGTTTTATATTTTTTATAAATCTATAGTCTTATTTAATGTTTGGTTGTTATTTTACTTTATGTTATAAACTTATGTTTTGTTTTATTTTATGTTATGTTTATGATATGTTTTATTTTTATCTTTGTATTAGTTTAGGTTTACATAACTAATGTTATAATGATTAATGTTGTGTTTAAATTTATATCATGAATTAACTAATGTTTTGTTATGTCTTTTTTGTAGGTGGCCGACCCCCTCCCTCAAGTGCGGCAAGCCCAAGTTCAACTAGCATTGGTGCGGCCCACTTCCATTTGGTGCAGCCAATCCTCCTACCCAAGCATTGGAGCAACCCGAGCCTACAAAGCCCACTATTCAAGCAGCCGGCCTTCACATTTTGGAGCATCCCGGCCTTTTGGAGCTGCCCACCTAGCCTATACCCGAGCCACCAAAGCGCCCATGCAGCCCTTAGCCCTCTACCTGAGCCTACATCAAATCCCAAGCAGCCCATGCAGCCCCTAGCCCTCTACCCGAGCCCATTGAATCCCACAATGGCCGGCCACACCCCCCTCTCTCTCCTTTATTATTTTTCCACCTTTCTCATGCATGCACATGTCTTTCTCTCTCTCCCCTATTTATTACATGCATGCATCCTCCCCTTGAATGGCCGGCCCCTACCATTTCTCTCCCCTCTTTTATTTTCCATTCACTCCCCCCTTCCTATTACATATTTTTCATTAAATAAAATGCATGCACCCTAGCATTCTCTCTCCCCTCATTTAATACCATGCATGAACCCTCCCCCTCACATGGCCAGCCACCCCCCCCCCCTTGGTCTCCCATTTTCTAGATGCTTCCCTCCTCTCCTATAAAAGGAACCCAAGTCCCATGGATTGAAGGGTTGGATTGAAAGTTTGGCTTTTGGAGAGAGCTTTGGAGAGTACAAATCAAGTGAGTTTTATTGTAATTTTCATTTCTAGTTTCCTTGTTTTTTTTGTAATCTCATTTTGTTCTAAGTAATATCATTTTGTTTTTTCATTATTGTGTACTTCCTTTCCTTTTAGTAAAAGAAATATGAAATCCTCTTCTCTTATTATTATCGTTTTCTTTCCCATCATGAGTAGCTAATTTTCTTTTAGCATTTGATCATGAGGATCCATGATTTGAGATGAGAATTATTTTTATTTCATAGTTTTATTTTTGCTTAATTCTACTCGGTCCTTCTTTGAATATTATTTCGCCGACTCCGTATTTCCGGTATACGGTAGTTGGCCTTGTTCTCATTTCATAGTTGTCGAGAGACTCATGATTTGAAAGATCACTCAAAGAAGGAAGGAGTTGAATGCAACCCTAGAGATAGGACGATGTAAATCTTCCGGATTGGAGTCAAATCCAATAGTGCGAATCACTTCGATAATAAAACTTTAGGCTTCTTTGGTTTGTAAAGAGATTTCGATCAAGAGTCTATAAGTTAGGAGACCTAATGCTCTAGCGAGATTTTGTCTCATTTTCGGATCCGTCACAGCCGAGTTTGATTTGCAAATTTAAAACTATGCCTTTAATCTCTCTCGTTTCATTTTATGGTGAATCAATGATCGAATGCTAGCCTTTTTTATATAAGTTTTTTGTCTCGCAAATTATCGTTTATTTTACTTTAAGAAAAATTCTCAAAATCCAACTATTTTCCGGTAGGATAATAGTTCAAGCGTGAGTAGCAGTAATTGACAATCCCGTGTTTAAATACGACCTTGGTACTACAATTCGACAGGTACGCTTGCCTGTTCGGGTTTTAGCCCATCAGCGCACCACCGCCACACTCGCCGGCAAGCCCGGTTATAGGTCCTCCTCTACTCCTCTCTTCGTGGGCTAGATTCTTAGATATTTTAGGAGAGAAATCGGGCTCAATTGAGCCCGATTGGGAGAGAGAATTTTCAGAATGTTCATGAATTTTTCATTTTTCGGGTTCACTGGAAACCACCCCTCTGGCGGTCGGGCCGCCCCGGCGATAGCCCCTACCTCAATGAAGGTGGTGGCGGTGATGGCGGTGGTGGCCGGCCAGGGAGGTGGTTGAGTGGCCAGTAACAAGCTTGGAAAGAGGATACAGGTTTGGGCAATCCCAGCTCTTCGCTGGAGGAATAAGATGACCAGGAGGCGTTGGATTTGCTTTAAGATCTGTGCTAGATCTGAATTTATTAATTCCTGTTTTATTAATTTCTGTCCCATTACCGGGCTATTTTTAAATTAAATATTACAAATACCTAGGTCCCTTACAGAAAAATTTGTCAACATGAAATTTTTAAATCTATGAGTCTAGTTTATTTTAAAATTTATTTGAGTCAATTTGGAGTTCAGGTTAAACCTCAACACTCATTTTGGTGAGATCTATACATAGGGTTGAGCAGAGGTTGATTTGAGTGCTCCCATCAATCCGACAATCCAAATGACCTGAAATTTGGACTGGGGGTCACTCTTTTCTATTCCAACAACATATCCAAAAATGGGAATTTTTGGATATAACTTTCATAGAGTTTTTGCAAATATTTAATAAACCATAAATGGTTTAATATTTGGGTCTAATGACCTCAAATGTCCCCAAAAGTTTGGTGGCTGACTCTTAGGGTCATTAGTTGACTCTGATAAAAATCTCATCCCAATTGAATTTGATTTGAATAAGTTTTGATGTGACCAAAGTTTGGTCCCCTAAGAGGTAAAATAGGGCAAAAGAGTGTTTGGGGCATGGAGGGGCTAATTCTCACCCAAATGGGTTGGGACTTTGGCTAGAGCCCCATGGTCAGTAAAAACACCCTCTCATGGAATTTGAGATTGATTGGGGTGGGTTTGCCCTAGGACCCTAGTTCAAACCCTAAGGTTGAACTTCGGGGGTTTGTGAAGGACATAGGGTGATATGTCCTTGTATGGACTTGGTGTTTAGTCCATGTGATTCTAGGGTGGTGAAATGCCATAGGGAGGAATTTGGTGACATTTATACTTAGGCACACAACTTAAACCAATTAGGGTTAGTTTAGGCCTTCACCTTTTAGGAAAATATTGATGGGTCATATGACCATGGATACTTAGGAAATTTTGGCAGGAAGGTTTTTATAACATTATGAGCCTCTAGAAATTATGATAGAATGTGAATTGAGAATAAGGAGTTGGGGTTTAATATCATAATGATTTTGGGGAAGTGAAAATGAGTTCATTGTTAGGAATCATCATGGGTAAAAGTGATGGGTTGATTAGTGTAAGTAGTGCTCGGGATCGACGAAGGATCGTCATTCCTATGGAGAAATGAAGAGTCAAAATACATTAGGGTTAGACCCAGTATAATATTAAAAGGGAGAGACGGGAATTGGGCAATAACCAATAATAGTAAGTGCCTTGCGAAAGGGAACAATGAGCTTCAGCTACCATCATAGTTTCTAGTGCCCACAGGGTATGCCAGAGGCAGTACTGGGCTAACCTAAACTGTAAGAAATAATAAATGTTAAAGAGCAATTAGTTTAACTAGTGGTTCACCCTCACACACCCCGTTGACTCGGGAGGTTAGTTTGTACGGTTATCCGAGCAGTAGGCTCGATGGTAGTTATAACAGATGGGTTAGTTCGGGGAGTCGATGGCTCGGAAGTTTTTGGATACATGAGCAAAAGGTGGTGGGTCTTCGGTATCGGATGGTCGTTCACACCGACGTTGATACGCTAACTCAGCGGGTGTGGTAGACACTTTGCCAAAGGAAGTCTGGTGGATATGGCCATTGTTGGAACACCCTATTACTGATTTGGGTAAGGATCACTATGTTCTTAGGAATGTGTCTTGACCTCATTATATAGATTTAAAGGTCAACTAGAATAGGTTCAAGGCTTAGAACTTAGGTTTAAAAGCTATCCCCAAAACCTCCTAGTTCAGACTACAAGTGCAGTGAGACTAAGGCAATTATCGTCGAGCTCAGATCGATGAGGCATCGAAATCAGTTCGACTATCTCTGAGCTCAGTTCAACGAGTCGTCGAACTCGGTTCGACGATCTTCGAGCTCAGATCGACGTTTCTGTCTCTAGCCAAAATCCAGATCTCTGAGCTCAGGTCGACGATAGTCGAGCTCAGATCGACGATTTCTGTTTCAGTTAAAGTTCCAGTCTCTGAGCTCAGGTCGACGGTAGTCGAGCTCAGATCGACGATTTTCTTGAGAGATCGATGATTTCAAGATTTCAAATTCAGTCAGTTATGGAATTCAAGTTTATTCATATCCAGCAGTTAATGCAAAGGATTTTGTAGCCGTTTTAATTAATCTGGAGCAAGTTTCAAGGAGACCAAAAGAGAATGTTTCTTAGGACTTTCCTCCAGAGACAGATATCAATTAAGGAAGTCATTTATGACTGGCTAACAGCTATCTAGAAGATTGGATTTCAATATATCATTTCAGACAATAGAGACAGACATTATCAAGGATAACAGATAACAAGTGAAAAAAACCAAGAACAATATCTGAGATCTGTGAGACACACAAGAACTACAGGATTACAGTATCTCATTTCTGATTCAAGTTCTTCAAGGCTTCATCAATCAAGACTCCAGACACATCACATTTCAGTCTTTGCTGAAATCATCATTTGCTGGAGATCTCATCATTCTGAAGGCTTATCACCCTGTGCAAAGCTTCTCTTCCTTAACAACTGCAATTCTCAGGTGGAGCTTTGACATCAATAATCCACTAGTCTTCTCTTTGGCTGTTGACAGAGAAGAACAACTTCACTTTCTTTTTCTTTTATTCTGCTATAAAAGGGTTACTCAAAACTCCCTTCAAAAGTTGTGTTTGGTTTCTAAGACCTTGTCAAAACTCAGTGGTGGCAAGACACCTGATCAAAAAATCTGGTTTGGTTTTTGAGCACCTTATCAAAAGCTTATTGGTGCCTAGGACACCTGATCAACTATTCCTGCAGTGGATTCCTACCTAGGGTGGTAGAAGAGTGGATGTACCCAGGTTGATTGGGGAACCACTATAGATCCTTGTGTCTTCTGGTTGCCTATGTTTTTTTGCTGTGTGCTGTGTTTTTGTTTCTTGCTTACTTAGTTTTATTTACTGCAAGCACAATACACCTATAAATAAATCAAGTCTTCCACTTCCAATTAAATTTTAATTTACAAAATTATTTTAATATACTCTATTCATCCCCCCCTCTAGAGTAAAGGTAGATCTTACCCTCACTTTCAGCCAGCATTAGTATGTGATGACTCTAGGTTATGTCCTTCCAGAGGCATACGTAAGGTCTAGGTCTGGTAGTGTGGATACCCTCCTAGGAGTGGGGGGCCCGACCCACTGTCTCCATTTGCCACTACGGAGGTTCCTGGGAGTGAAGTTAGCTGTCCAAATTATGGGAACTAAAGGTCTGTGTACATGGAGTCGTGTGTGTGAGTTGCACTTGCATGAATCATGATATAACATAGCACTACACTCATTCTTGCATATAAACCTGACACCCCATCGTATAAATCGGTATGGGACTTTTTATACGGTGGGAGCCTTACAATAGACCCCTTAAATTATAAGTTTGTATGGGCATTCATATAAGTTAAGGTTACTTGTTTTTTGGTTTATCTTTCATATACTTACTGCTCTGCTTTACTTTCTACCCTTACTACTTGTTATCATAGAACTTTTAGCTTGTACTTATCTTCATTAATTCTATAACCATTATAAATAACTGCTAGAGTAGCTTCACCGCCACCTGTCTCCTTGTACTCTCCACCTTCATAGCTTCCCTTTCCTTCTCCCCGCTCGGTGCATAGGAGCCATGAGGGAGGGGTGGGGGATGATATGACTTAGTCTTTTTGACTAATGGTCGACAACCACAACATTTTAGGGACTCTGGATGGGAGATAGGGAGAAGTAGCAGGGGATACATCACCAGCGGAGTATAATGCTCATGAAGGTGGGCCAGTCAAGCATAGGAGCTCCGACTACTGGTTCCATGAGTGATTAGTTTACTTAGCTTCTGCGAGTGGTTGTAGTGAGGATTTGATGTACTGGGCTTGAGCCCATTTATATTTCCTTGTACTGTTTTATTTCAGTACTTGTATTATCATGTGGACTTACTATGATTTCTTATATTTCATATTATATGTGATTGTGTACTTGGCTTTATTTGAACTGTGTATAAGCTTCTTTCTCATTAGTGATCGTAAAGGCCGGCATGATCAGTGTTTTGTAGTGATGACTTTCCCGAGTGTCGGTGTCACCACAAAGAGGTGATTCTGGGCGAAGACCCCAGTTGGGGTCTTACAAACTTGTATCAGAGGAAACATCGATCCAAAGAGAAGTTGTCCACAAAAACCCTAGGCCACCCCGCGCGAGCTTAGTTTATGGATAAACTAGTAGCAGAGGCAATGGTGTGCCCATAAGGGGAATCATATGTAAAGGTCCACCTTTCTTTAGTTCCACTTGTACATTAGCTAACAGTTGAAATTCTTCTTTGTATCCTGCGACAAACCCTGCCCCCAACAGGGAGCACCTCCGGCTGCGAAGATCTCATCTAATAATTCTCTAGTCAACGAGTTAGACTCAACCCACTAGGACACATGACTAACCATGACAACTTATAGTATGTCCTAGTCGGAAATAGACCTTCGATATGAACTTGGTTAAGGTAAGGAGATATCCAAAGAGAATAAAGGAGGAGTTTAACACGAGAATGAATACCTAAGATGTAAACTCAGGTGTCCCTACGGTCCCTATCAAGGATTACTCAAACCAGTAGGACTTCCTTAAGGAGAATTGAGGCTAATAATCTATTAGTAGAATGGCAGAAGACACTTTGTCTCAACCCTCGTACCAGTAATAAGATTACCCGGAGACAACCACCAAGACAAACACCAAGGGTCAGATAGGAATTCAAGTTCTCAAGAGACCCATTTGGGATTGGGAACATTTTGACCCTGATAAGGTTATCGTAAATGTGACTTAGAGGGTTTAAAGTATGGAGTATATCAACAAGTTTAAGAATGGAACCCAAAATCTAGGGTTGATGCCCTAGGGATTGTGCACCCAGCTAGGACAGATATAATATTTAATATCAAAGATACTTAGCCCAAGGTAGGTAGGGGATTATCTTTTGTTTATTGGGGGCTTGTCCTTTGTTTATTGGGCAAAGTATTTACTGATTTGGGTTTCCCTTAGACTCCATCTAAAAACATTGTGTCGTGAACATAGTTAAATTGGAGTTAAACGTATTCGATGCTACTCAGACATTGTTGTAGGGATAAGAATCTGATTGGGAATTGGAGATTTTATAGAGTCATTGCCTACCCACACAAACGAGAAATCTTATCACCGGAAGTATGGTGTATCTTGGAACATATAACTCCCCAGAGTGAAGGAAGACGTCATGGATTTTGTGACACACGGCGAGGTTTGTCGGTTAGTGTAGGCCATTGGAAGGGTTTTTGGGGAACTATTACAACCACTTCTCGAGTTAGAGTGGAAGTTCGAGGATAGATTGACCGAGGTAGTTGGGGTAACCATGATACAGTAGTGTGAGTCTTGCGCTATGAGAAGGTTCCAGTGGTAAAGATTATGTGGTAGAACCATGGACAGGTGGAGTATACATGGGAGCCACCGGATCTGATGCAACAGGGGTACCCGGATCTCTTTAGGTAAGGTGTGCATTCAACTTCCAATGGGATGTTACATTCAGCTACTCCGAGTAGAAACCCCGTAGGCCTAACCTGAATTTCAGGAACGAAATTTTTATTTTTGTTTATTGGGATTTGTAACATCCCATTTCCAACTAGACTCTTATAAGTGGTTTTGTCATGACTAGGTCATGACAAAACCCTAAAAATCTCAAAAGGTCATGTGAACAAGGCTCAAGGTGAAAATCACCTTGGTCTGCCTATAGCACAACCCCACCACCAGACCTAGGGTTTGACCTTAGGGCTCCAACCTGACTTCATGACCCCACCACAACACCCCTAACCCCTTGGGTGGTCCATAGGGTCACTAAGGACCCATTGGGGGCAATCAAAGTGGTCAAGTTGACCTAGGACCACCCTAACCCTAAATGGGTCAAACTGACCTACATCGGGTCAATTGACCTTACCTTAGCTAAGTGGACCCCACACATGCCTTCCTAACCCTAAAGTGAGGTCAATGGGTCACCAAGGACCTATTGGGGTCAACCGAAGAGGCTATGTTGACCCAAGTCAACCCTAACCCTAAAGTGGTCAAAGTGCCCTAACTAAGGGGCAAGTGACCTCAAAGGTACCAAGCCAACCCTACCCAACCCTGCCTAGACCTTAGGGGAGGCCAATGGGTCACCAAGGACCAATTGGGGGCAATCCAAAAGGTTCAATTGACCAAGGTAAACTCTACACTAGTGTTAGGTCAAATTAGCTCAAATGGGCTAACTCAAGCTCAAGCCCAATCCACTTGGGCTAAACCCTATTTTAATTAATAATATGGGTTAGTGGGCTGCCATTAAGCTGGAATGGTCATCAAATTCGGCCTTGATGACTAGGAGAGAGAAATGAGAGTTTTCTCAAGTTGGAGGAGAGAGAGAAGAGAGAGAAAATGGCCATTCATGGTGTTTGAATGCCCTTGACCCCTCATCTCTCTCTCAATTGATGAGGATTAATCTCCCCTCATCAGTTAGAGGAGACCAAGGGTTTTCCCCAGCCTCTAGGTGGTTGAATTCAAGGAATATGCCATGGTCGAATTCAACCTTTCATGGCCATAAATGGCTTTGAAGCTTAGGCAATTCCCCTCCCCCATTTGCGTGTTTTAAAATCTTCACCAGGCAGAGGGGAGGAGTTTCCACACTTTTTCTAAAGGAATCGAGACCTCCCACTGTGCGGTTGCAAGATACCCGACGACACCACCACTGTCCATGGCGCACCACCACCACACTCGCCGATAAGCCCGGTTACAGGTCCTCCTCTACTCCTCTCTTCGTGGGCTAGATCCTTAGATATTTTAGGAGAGAAATCAGGCTCAATTGAGACCGATTGGGAGAGAGAATTTTCGGAATTATCATGGATTTTTCATCTTTCGGGTTCGCCGGAAACCACCTCTCCGGCGGCCGTGCCGCCGCTCGGCAATAGCCCCCACCTCAACAAAGGTGGTGGCGGTGGTGGCCGGCCAGGGAGGTGGTCGGGTGGCCGACAACAAGCTTGGATAGAGGATATAGGTTCGGGCAATCCCAGACCTTGGCTGGAGGAAGAAGATGACCAGGAGGCGTTGGATCTGCTTTAAGATCTGTGCTGGATCTGAATTTATTAATTCTTGTTTTATTAATTTTTATCCCGTTACTGTGCTGTTTTTAAATTAAATATTAAAAAAACCTAGGGTACCCTACATAAAAAGTTATCAACATGAAATTTGTATATCTGTGAGTCTAGTGTATTTTAAAATTGATTTGAGTCAATTTAGAGTTCAGGTTAGACCTCAGCACTCATTTTGGTGAGGTCTATACATAGGGTTGAGCAGAGGTTGATTTGAGTGCCTTTATCAATCCAACAATCCAAATGACCTGAAATTTGGACTAAGTGTCACTTCTATCTATACCAACAACATATACAAAAATTTTAATTTTTGGATATAACTTTCTTATAGTTTTTGCAAATATTTAATAAACCATAAATTGTTTAATATTTGGGTCTAATGAACTCAAAAGTCCCCAAAATTTTGGTGGCTGACTCTTAGGGTCATTATTTGACTCTGATAAAAATCTCAGCCCAATTGGGTTTGATTTGAATAAGTTTTGGTGTGACCAAAGTTTGGTCCCCTAAGGGGTAAAATAGGGAAAAAGAGTGTTTGGGTCATGGAGGGGCTAATTCTCACCCAAATGGGTTGGGACTTTGGCCAGAGCCCCATGGTCAGTAAAAACACCCTCTCATGGAATTTAAGATTGATTGGGGTGAGGTTGCCCTAGGACCCTAGTTCAAACCCTAAGGTTGAACTTTGGGGGTTTGTGAAGGACATAGGGTGATATGTCCTTGTATGAACTTGTTGTTTAGTCCATGTGATTCTAAGGTGGTGAAATGTCATAGGGAGGAATTTGGTGACATTTATACTTAGACACACAACTTAAACCAATTAAGGTTAGTTTAGGCCTTTACCTTTTAGGAAAATATTGATGGGTCATATGATCTTGGATCCTTAGGAAAGTTTGGCAGGAAGGGTTTTATAATATTATGAGCCTCTAGAAATTATTGTAGAATGTTTGGAAGATAGTAGCTTATACTTGTAGTTATAACCTTTGTGTTGCACCTATTGATGAATTTGATAAAATAGTGGTTAAAATAACTTAGAATGTTATGAAACTTATTCAGTAATGTTTTGTGATCCTATTAAATCTCTGGTAATTTTGTATAAGTTTTGGATTAAGTTTGGTGATGCTTCCTTCTTTATATCTATTTATTGGTATTATATTGAATTAATTAAATACAGGTTAATTCATTTATTTAATTTAGTGAAATTTGGTGTTATCTGATATTTTTTCATTTTGTAGCGTTAATAAATTTTGGGTGGCCATAACTTAAGTAAATCTAGTACTCCATGTTAAAAATTACCCATGGCCTAACTTTTGGGAAAATTAAATAAATGCCAAATTAATTAGGAAAATTATAATTTTCTGGATTTAGGCTAAACATGTCATGATAGACCACCATTAAATATTTTAAGGCTTTTGGATGAAAATTTAGAGTACCTCCTATCATGTACATCATATAAGTTAGGTTGGTCTACATATAGTAAACTCAAGAATTGCGATAACATGTGGGATAACTATAGTAAGTTGGGATTAATAGTTTGCTGGCTTGGTATGGTGAAAAGGAGAGCTTCATTAGAAGTCATGATGATGAGAGCATGGGGTTGACTAGTGTTAAGATGTGCTCGGGATCGACGAAAGACCGTCCTTCCTGTGGAGAGAGAGAGAGAGGGTCAAAATACACTAGGGTCAGTTCCAGTATAATGTTAAGGGATCGGGAATTGGGTAACAACCAATAATAGAAAGTGCACTTTTTGTAACGGCCTCCCCAACCCACTGCTCGAAAGGACGGCCGTCGGCACCCCTAGCACCACGCTCGAAAGGGTTCAGCCTCAAACCACTCCTCATCACCAACTGAGCTTTGGGGTGCATGATCTGCACACCTGTTGAGGATGAACCCTTTCGAGCGTGGTACTGGGGGTGCCGGCGGCCGTTCTTTCGAGTCGTGTGATGGGTAGGCCGTTACAAACCTAAGATCGATGCTCAATTGTCCACAGAAGCTAACGAACTACTCGCTTGCAAATTGAGGCCTGTTGTCAGTGACTATGGCTAGGGAAGCCCATGCCTTCAAATTATTTTCTCCCATATAAAATTGTTAATTACTTGCGACGTTACCTTTGCCAATGCCATGGCCTATATCGACTTTGAGAAATAGTTCACCATGACTAAGAGGAATTTTCTTTGGCCGCTTGCCTATTGGAAGGGACCAACTAGGTCCAATCCCCATATTACGAAGGGCCATGATGTCGTGATCATCCTGAGCCTCTACGTCGGAAGAATTTTGAGTGGCGCATAGAGTTGGCATTTTTGGCACTTCTTCCCAAATTCCGTCGTGTCCTTGCTAATAGTCGGCCAAAAGTATCCCTGCCGCAATACTCTCTTTTCTAGAGTTCGATCTCCGAAGTGGCTGTCGCATTCCCTGTAGTGGATCTCCTCTAAGACCCGAGGGACCTCATCCACTAACATGCATCTGGCCAAGAGCCCAGAGAGAGTCTTTTGATATAGCACTCTCTCCCTCAACAAATAGTAAGTTGACATGTACCTAAACTTTATTTTATCCGGGATGTTTTCTGGGAACTTTCCTGACGTTAGGAAATGGATGAATAGGTCCATCTAAGAGGGTCACTGGTCGACCTACTTCAACCCCCCTCTTCAATGGAAGATTGGAATAGTTTTGTCACAGTTCCTCCTATTTGGGGACAAACTTGGCGAGATGATCTGCAACCAGACTTTCCTCCCGAGGCACGTGTCCGATCGAGAAAGTGCGAAACAACCGAATGAGACCCTTGACCTTGGCAAGATACTTTTAGTGGGTTTGTTCCCTTATACCATACTATCATATGACTTATGAGGACACTACCATAGAGTCCGTGGAGACCCTTACATCTCGAATCCTGAGCTCCCTGTCCAAATGAGGTCCTGCTTTCACCAATGAAGTCCTGCTTTCACCACCTCATACTCGTCCTGGTTGGTGGTGGTGGGGAAATAGATGTCAACAGCCTGCTCAATCCTTGTCCCCTGAGGACTCCTCAAGATCACCCCTGCTCCAAAAGAATGTTTTCCAGATGCACCATCTACGAGCACATCCTGGCTATCAGGATGGGCTATTCGTGCTTTTCCACTTTCGCTACACATTCCGCCAAGAAATCCGCCACAACTTGAGCGTTTATTGACAATCGTGGGACGAACGATATATAGAACTCACTCAGCTCCATCGACCATTTTAACAATCTTCTCGAGTGTTTGACCCCCTTCATGATGCTGTGTAGGGGATGATCAGTCACCACATTGATGGAATGCACCTGGAAGTAGGGTCGAAGCTTCCTGGCCGAGATGACTAAGGAAAAGGAGAATTTCTCTAGGATAGAATAGTTGAGCTCCGTTGTAACGCCCCTGATTTTTCGACATTTATTTTAATTCCTGTAGTGACGTAATAATGATGTTAGGGCATTACGTTGACGAGTTAACATGCGTCGTTGTAGGAGCGTGAATTTGCTCATTGAAATCTGAGGTTTTGACTCGGTGGATTTTAGTAGTTTAATGTCGGTTGTAACTTCGGGGAATTGTAACCCGAGTTTGGTTTGTCGAATTTTAATTTCGACTTCACCGTTGGTTTGGTAGCACTAGTATTTAGCCTTGGTATGAATTTCGTGGAAATCCGAGATGATTCGAGTTTTTGGTCGTTTGGACGTTTAATTAGTAATGATATTATATATATATATATATATATATATATATATATATATATATATATATATATATATATATATATATATATATATATATATGCTTGTACGTTTTAGAGGAACCCTATTCATCGTATCTCCCAAGCCGTCGGGCCGAATCGCGGGAGAAAGTAGGCGACGGACATCTCGAGGTCTTCGACCAACGACTATAGGAGTTCTGGTGCTCGAAATCATCATCGGAGGGTAGACTCGGAAAGCTCTCGCCGAGATCTACGCGTGCGCGGTAAGTTTTCACCGTTTCGTGGATTTTTAACGTTAGGGTTTTTGACCTTGACCCTCGTTTGCCCGAAAAGTTTCAGGAATCGTTGCCTAGCAGTTCTTGCGACCAATCCTTGGAGCGGAGCGCTCGTGAGGCCGGATTTCTAAAGATCTAGAGGCAAGTGTTGATATCTTTCCCCTTGCTAAGTCTCTTGTTCGTGTTTCTTTTCTTTCCTCTTGATTTTTCCCTCCTTAGAATATAGGAGTAGTGTAGGGTCCGGCTAGGTCAAAGTTCGTCGGGTAGTGTAGGAGATCGACTGTGTTAAATTCGTCGTATATGTAGGAGTTGGCCTGACCAAAATTCATCGTATATGCGAGAGTTAACATGAGTTAAATTCGTCGGGTAAGGGTTGTGTACAAACCCGTATTCGCAGAGTAGGTCCCCCACGACAGGCGCGGGATCGGCTATGTGTTTTTTAAGCTTTTGAGAGATTTTCACTCTTGGTGGCCAATTTAGGCTTGACCCTTGTAATATACTAGTAGGGGGAGGAAAAATCTACCTCCCCCTTTGGCCCCTTTTTGGAGCGGGTGCGTCGAGTTGGCCGACACCCCCCCGGCTTCCTAGGTGTGAGGTGGGAGCAGCTAGATCGATTGGAGGACAGGGTCCCGTCCTCCCCTGCATCTTATCCCTGAGCGGGGCGAGACCGGTCGGCATCCAGGGTCTCGCCTGTGCGGTTAGCTCGCGGGGCGAGACTGACCGGCGGCTAGGGTCTCGCCCGCATGTTTAGTATCGCGGGGAAAGACCGATCGGCGGCCAGGGTCTCGCCCGCGCGGTTAGCTCACGGGGCGAGACCGGCCAGTGGCCAGGGTCTCGCTGGCGTGTACAGTATCGCAGGGCGAGATCGGCCGGCAGCCAGGGTCACGCCTGTTGGAGCATGCGTTCCGCACTTCTTAGTTTGAGAATAACAAATCCCGAATGTATTTGATCTTGGTATGTGTTTTAAATGTGCAGGGATAACATGTTTTTTAAGTATTAAGGAGTGGCTGAGCATAGCATTGAAGAAAAGGAAAATCGCGCTATCACCGGCGATAACGCTAACGCGGGAGATAGCGTGGACAGTTACTGCTGATGTCAGCCTTGAACCACATGATGCCGCACACGATGTCACGGTTGAACGATATCGCGAGGCGATACCGATATCGTCGAGCGATATCCCACGATCGTCACGTTCTCCACTCAGATCTGAAAGTCCGCGCGACGTGTGCCACGTGTCAAGCAACGGAGAGTTATCACTATCGCGGGGCGTTAACGCTAACGCCGGCGATAGCATAAAGATATATATACGGCCAAATTTCAGGGAATTGATTGAGAGTGCAGAGCTTAGTTTTCCCAGAGAATTTTCAGAGCCTTCATCTCCGTTTCCAGACGAACTCCCTTGGTCCATTGAAATCTCAAGAGCGAAGAAGATACGACCGTGCGTTCAAGATTGGAGATCTTCTCATCGGTCCACCATCATCTTCAAAGCTCATTATTTTGAGGGAGTTTTTAAGTTTTACTATTATACTTTCATATTCACTTTTTATCTCTGTAATTGGGAAGGGAAAATCACCACCTTGTGTGTGGTGTCTAAGTCCGTGTGTGGCTTAGGGGCAAATCACCGCCTTGTGTGTGGTGTCTAGGTCCTTGTGAGGCTTATGAGTAAATCGCCGCCTTGTGAGCAGCGTCTAGATCATAGGTTTGATTTAGGGGGAGGCTAGTAGCCATATCTAGGGAGATATTGACTATAGCCTACCGGTCCTTGGGAGAAGGATCGGTGAAAAAGCTAAGAACTATTATCGTTGTAAGCCTTGATTTCAAGCTTTATTGGAATCATTTTACATACATATTTTGGAGAAATATAATCTTGTTTTTCATTTCATTGGTGTGTCTCAAACTTTACTTCAAATTTTGTATTTTACAAAAAGCTTGTTAAAATTTTAAAGAGCCCTTATTCACCCCCCCCCCCTCTAAGGGCGCCACAAGATCCTACAACGCCCGTGCAGTTAGTTCGCGGGGCGAGACCGGCCGGTGGCCAGGGTTATGCCCGCATAGTTAGCTCGCGGGGCGAGACTGGCCGTTGGCCAGGGTCTCGCCTGCGCAGTTAGCTTGCAGGGCGAGACTGGACGACGGCCAGGGTCTCGCCCGCGCGGTTAGCTCGCGGGGAGAGACCGACCGGCGGCTAGGGTCTCGCCCGCGCGGTTAGCTCGCGGGGCGAGACCGGCCGGCGGTCAGGAACTTGCCCGCGCGGTTAGCCCACTCATCTTGAGTGCCCGGGGAGATGGTGGGTATGGCTTGGTCTCCTCCCGCCCTCTGACCTCTTTTGGCCACGCTTTTACCGTTGTGCCCTCGGGGTGGAAATTACCGCTTTACCCCCCGGTGTGGGTGTTTTCTATTAGCTCAGGGCATATTTGCCCTTGGGGTATTTCGGACCTTTTGGTCCCCAGGCTTAGGAAAACTATAAATAGACCCCCTTGGGTACCTTTGGAGGGAATGAGTTTTTTAGCTTCTTCCTCCCTTGGTTTCTTCTTCTTGGTAGAGTTTGAGAGCTCTCCAAGGTACCCAGCTCAGCCATTGGTGAGGGAGGGGAAGTGCTCTTGTGACCTTCCGGGTGTGTGGTGGGACCTCCACGCTAGAGCCGAGGGTTTGTTCTTAGTTTCCCAAGTCTTTGGTCCGTGACGTTCCCCCGAGTGTAGTAGGTGTGAGGTCACCCCTCTTTCCGAACTCTACGAGAGGTCAATTTTGGCTTCAACATTTTGGTGCGGTAAGCGTGGAGAGTGACCAGCACAAAATATCTCGGGAGAGTGTCATGGCTGGAGATCAGGGAGGTGGCGATGATCTCGACGAGTTCCCCAACCTCGGACCCTTCGTCAGAAGGGAGGAGTTCATGGCTTCCATCCAAGGCATCATAGAGATGCTGAGAAGCATTTCCCCTCAGGTTAATAGCTCAACCCCCACCCCCAGGGACTGGCTCCCAGGGGTCTCGACGAGCTGACCTAGAGTGCAATCGACGAGCTGCCTCCCAGGGGTACATGCGAGATGACCCCAGTAGGGGGAGAAGGAAGTGCACCAGGAAGAAGGCCTGGTAAGGAAAGTATAGGAGAGGGGGTAGAGCGAGACCTCACCGGTCGGGAGTTGTTCCCCAGCCCAATGAGTGCCAGCCCTTCAGGCGAGCAGGTCGCGCGAGTAGAGGTTGCGAGTCCAACACTCAGGGGGTCACCCTTCAGCGAGCTGATCATCTCAGCTCCTGTTCCTGAGGGGTTCAGAGAGCCTGACATGGCTTACTATGCTGGGAAGGATGACCCCGTCTCCATCAGGCTGATGACAGATGCCTTCAAGTGCCGCCTCTTCGCGATCATGTTGAAGGACAAGGCAAGGGAATGGTTTCATCAACTCCCTCCAAGGTAAATCTATAGGTTCGAGGACTTGAGCCGGAGATTCCAGCTCCGCTTCTCCACCTCAAAGAAGAGGAAGAAGAGTCCTTAGTCCATCTTTCTAATAAGGCAGAGGGCCGAGTAGTCGCTGGACCACTATGTTGACAGGTTCCAAGAAGAGATCCTGGATATCCAGGAGATGTCGGGGTATGCCCTCTAGATGCCGTTCACGATGGGGTTGTGCGAGGGGTTCTTCAAGATGAGCTTGACCCAAAAGGCCCCCCTTTCCTTCGAGGAGCTGATGGAAAGGGTGGCAGAGGAGATAGCCATGGAGGCGGCCAACCCGGCATTTGTCAAGAAGTTGGCAAAGCTAACGGAGAAGGAGTCAAAGGAGCAAGGTGGTTCAAGGCATCAAGAAGGAAGAAGGAGAGAAAAGCAGAGAGCTCAGGGCTTCCAGGGACAGGAGGGTCCGGAACCAGGCTGGAGGCAGCAGGGAGGACTTGCCCAAGGTCCAGGAAGAGCTCTCATCCAGGGTGGGGGAAACTTTCACGGGGGCTAAGGGAGGTTCAACTTCCAGAGGCAAGCCCCAAGACAGCTCCTACCCCCACCACAACAAGCCTTGGCAATAGGTGAAGGAGAAAGAGGCAACGGGAGAGATCGCCAAGCCCGTCGAAAGAGGGGAGAAAGAGCATTATCGTACTGTGATTTCCACCAATTGGAGGGTCACTCCACAGCTACCTGCCCCGAGTTCCTAGAAGTGAGGGGGCGAGAGGCCCTACCCAGCAGCAGCCGCCGGTGCAGGTTGAAGAGGCTCCACCCCGATTGGGGGGGGAAGACATATGTGAGGACATGGTCGATGTAGGACCCTGAGGAGGTATAACACTGATCAACGATGGAGTGGGGATCAAGGGCACTCAGAAGGTGAGTCTCCATGTCATGTACCGATAGAGCGTCGCTTCGACATCCCAGACCCCTCCCCAGGAGGAGAAGATCACCTTCTCGATGAAGAACATGCCGGATCATGAGGATCCGTTCTGCGATGCGCTGGTCATCCAGATGGCAATCGAGGGCTACACCGTCTCCCGGATCTTGATTGACAACGGGAGCTCCGTCAACGTCGTTTTCAAGAAGGCGTTTGATGAGATAAAGGTGGAGCCAATGAGGTGTTTGCCTCAAACAGACCCCTGTTCGGATTTTAGGGTGAGAGGAAGGAGGTTGAAGGTGGAGTAGAACTCCAAGTGAAATTGGGAGGGACTTCAAGGAACTGCTGGTTTGTCATAGTTTATGCTCCGAGCAGCTACAACACCATCTTCGGAAGGCCCCTCATCAGTGTCTTCCGTTGTGTGCCGTCTTCATTCAACTAGTACCTCGAGTTCAGCTCAGGAGGGATCCAGGTGTAACACCACCCCTATCCGTCGTATGGTATATAGCAGTAGGTCTGGCCGGGGCCCGACGCCATATACTACAAACAGGCCGAAGGGTTATAGAATGAAACCATTCTCCCAAACATAAACGTCCTACACAGAGCAACTAGCGGAAGTTTTTAATTAGTTGAAAGAACCCAAATAATAGATAGTATGAAACATGAATGTTCACTAACCACATTAGGAAAGAAATACCACAATACATAAAAGTACTCGGCCTTATGGCCTTACAAATGTTCACTTAACAACATAGTGTTTTACAGACATCGGCTCGCAGGCCGGCCATACATGACAGAAATAAAACAACAGTTCACTTTGGCCTTCGAGGGCCAGCACAGCATCTTGGGCTTTAGCCCGCTATTTGGTACTTGGTTCCGCCGCACCTGCAAGCAACATTCCACCGTACGGTGGTCAACAAAGCAACGGTCAGCTAAAGCTGACCAAATTATAACGATCCCGACCCTTATTCGGGACGGCGGTGCTCCTTCCCTGCATTTCATTAGCACAGCTAAACAATTAAGTGCATAAGTATATTTCGCCATAGGTGTTGGCTCGCTCGGCCAAACACCCCGTGCACTCAGGGCACATTCTCAGTGAATCCGGTCATTTCCGTGGCTTCACTACCATCCAAAAATCCTAGTGAAAGTACAATCTAGCACAGTTCACCACAGGTGGAGGCTCACACGGCTGCCCACCCTATGCACTCAGGGCACATTGATGGTGTACCGGATTTCCCGGATACCACCTCCATTCAGAGGTCCTTGACTTGACAGATTACTTTGAGCATTTCAGTCATTATGGCTCCTGGCCTGAGACTCTCATTATGCCATCGACGAGAGCCCATTTCCGCAACTCTCAAGTCATAGTCCACATAACGTAGGTACAAATCCACCATTTCCCATTGCTCAAGTCGCCCTACCGTCTCTGAATACCGTAGTACTCATGGACAAACCTGTAGGGCGCGGGTTGGTTTTGCCTTTCCTGTTCGACTCCCTGGCCTAATAATTCTGAACCCTATGGGCTCACCGTTTTCCAAAGAAAGACCCTACATGTCTCCTGGAGACAGGCCTCGCACATACAATCTCAATTATACAAGGTTGGCCCAAGACCACCTAGTTGGCAGGAATGCGTTTCCGCCCAGTTTTCCGGGTACACCTTAGAGTTAATCCCCAAGGCTCCCTGTTGCAATCTACCGTGTAGAAAACCCGAAAACAACACAATACAGAGTCTTCTTCGACAATCAATGCACAATGCAACATCACCGATCCATACAAACACGTCCGGGTAGGCTTCACACACAATGCCTATGCCCGTACTTCGATTCCGGACTCTAAACAAGGGGGACTTCACATATCTACCCCAAGGAACACCGCACACTCACCGCACACTCGCGGGAGCGGGTTTCTCATGCAGAAAGGAAGAGGACTTCACATGTCCAAGTTGAGAATCGTTACCCTTGAAGTCCGTTTTAACGCCATGAAAAACTAGTCGGATGGAAAGCTTCGCAACGAGAATGCCTCTGCGGATCCGGTCTCGATTTTCGATTCGGTGCTCCGATGCTCCGCCGGCGGATGGGATCCTCCTCCTTCTTCTTCCTTGCTTTCTCCTCTCTCTAAGACTTACGAAAGAGAAAGGCCAAAAGAAAATGAGGATTTTAACCCCCACTCCCGGCCTTAAGGAAGGGGGATTAATCCTAAGCCGTCAGATCTGATTTAAAGAAAACGAACGGCTCGGATCCAGCCAAAAAGTCACTAAAATAGGCCGAACACGGCTTTGCACATGGCTGTGTCCTAGGCCGTGTGCCTTGATCCAGACACGATTGTTGAGTACAGAAAAGCACACGGGTTAGGACACGCCCGTGTCTAAACCTGAAACGCCCGTATCGGGTCATCGACACGCCCATGACCAGGGGCATATCACGCATAACCGACACGCCAACCGTCACGTCTCTTGGTGGACACGGGTGACCACACTCCCGTGCCGAATCTGACACGCCCGTGTCATACAGTACACACCCGTGTTCAGGGTCGTGTCCCTCAATCGGCACAGGACCAAACTTCCAGAGGAGTACACGGCCATGTGACACGCTCGTATCATATGTCGTGTGCCTTACACGCCCTATGACACGCCCGTGTCACAGACCGTGTTTGAGCACTCAACGCTCGTCGGCCTCAAATCGACTACCCGAGCACGACACGGCCATGTGACATGCCCGTGTCACAGGCCGTATTCACCCTACCAAGGCCCGAACTTGATTCGAACACCGTCCATTTCACTTTTAAGTTTCGGGGTGTTACAAATCTCCCCCCTTAAAGAATTTCGTCCACGAAATTATGTAAAGATTCACAACCTAAGATTTACCCAAACGAAATAACTCGGGGTATTCCTCCAACATAATCTGCTCTCGATCCCATGAAAGATCTTCACGACTGCAATTATTTTAACAGACCTTAATCATACAGAAACTTCTTATTGCGGCGTCGTGTGACTTCAAGGTCTTCAATACATACGGGCTTGACCTTCGTCGTCACCCCACAATCAACCGGCACCTGATCGACCACAACCTCATACAAAGTCTCTAGCACCGCCTTCCGTAACCCCGATATGTGGAACACATCATGTAGCCCACTCAAGTTCACTAACAACTTCAGTCAATACCTTGCTTCACCACTCTACTCCAGGAGCTCAAACGGTCCAAGGTACCTCGGACTAAGCCTCCTCAAGCGTCGAGCTCGCGAGACACCATTGAACGGCTTGACCACTCCACGTTCCTATGCTTTGGCATTATAGTATTCTGCCTGTCTGTCGTGATTGATCTGCAACCATTCCTGAACTGTATGTACTGTTGAAGTGGCGTCTTCCACTGTCTATCATTTGTACAACATCGACTCACCCATCTCCAACCAAGACGATGGAGTGCGACCTTTTTCTCCCATACAAGGTCTCGACATGCGCCATTTGTTTACTCGCCTGGTAGCGGTTGTTATACGCAAACTCCACTATGTACATGTGATCTTTCCACTGTCTTCAATAATCCATGACGCACATGTGAAGTATGTCCTCCATCGTTTGCTGGCCCATTCGGTCTGAACATCCGTCTGTGAATGGAAGACCGTACTGAAGCTTAGCTTAGTTCCCAACAATTTATGCACCAACTTGGTATCGTTGGATGTGAAGCGTTCATCTCAGTCACTTACAATACTATGGGGTGCACCATACAATCGAACAATGTTATCCATGTAGAGTTTGGCTAACTTTTCCACCGAATCATCCTTTTTCAGTCCGGGCCATCAGAACAACTTCTTCAAACCTCCAAACATTTTGTGCACTTCGGGTGAATTGAGTACTTGGTATAATGAGCCTCGTACATCAAGTCCTGCCGCTGACTCTCCATACTTGAGGCGCACAGACGATTGTCCTACCACAACAGTCCGTCTTCAAAACCATATTGGGGATTTTACCTATCAAAAGCATCATCCGTGATCTGCTTGTCCACGCAAGAGATTTCCAATATCTCCAAAACTTGCGCCAAAATGTAAGTCGAAGGTGTTCTCCCCCAATAAATCCATCCACCTCCACTGCCACAAGTTTAAATCCCTTTTATCCAATAAGTACTTCAGGCTCCTGAGATTGATTTAGATACCGACCTTCACGCCGTTTAGGTAGCGCCTTTAAAGCTTCAAGGAGAATATCACGACCGCTAACTCGAAGTCATGGACCGGATAAATCCTCTCGCGTACCACCAACTAACACGAGCTATATATTATTACACTCCAATGCTGGAGCAGAACACAATACAAGTTACTGCCCCAAGCATCGCTGTAAATCTCAACTTCTTCGGTCCTACTCGGTGAACATGGAATAGTTGCCGAGGTCAACCAACTTTTCAGCTCTTCGAAAGCTTGCGCGCACTCCAGCGACCACACAAACTTTTGTTCTTTCTTCGCCAAAGTAGTGAGGGGTAATATTATCCGCTAGAGGTTCTCTATGAAGCGTCTTTACTAGCCGGCCAGTCCTATAAACTTCGGACTTTTTGCCAACGCAGATAACACAAGCAACTCACGTATCGCAAATATCTTTGACGGGCCCACCACGACACTTTCTCCACTCAAGACGTGACCAGGAAACTCTACTGAGGGTAACCAAAGTTTGCACTTGGAGAATTTGGCATACAACTGATTTCTCCTTAACATCTCAAATACCGAATCCAGATGCTTGGAATGATCATCCTCATATCAAAAGTATACCAGTATGTCGTCGATAAAGGTTATCACAAACTGGTTCAGCTACTCACTAAACGCCCTATACCTCAAATCCATAATACGGACGACACATTTGCAGCACAAGCGGCATAACGATGAACTCATAATGCCCATATCGTGTGCTGGACGCCATTTTGGGAATATCACTTTCCCTTAGCGACAAATAATTGTATCCAGACTTCCGATTCAACTTGAGTACACACTTGACCCATTGAGTTGATCGAACCAATAATCACTCCTTGGGTTGGATACTTAATCTTTTCCGGTTAACTTAATCAACTTCTAGCAACCATTACATAGTTGTAAGCTTCCATCCTCTTTTAAACAAGAGGACCGATATGCTCCAAGCCAATAAACTTGGACGCACATAACCCTGTTCTACCAGCTCTTGAAGCAATACTTCAGTTCCGACATCTCACAACAATAGCTAATACCAAACTGAAAACCTTACATTTGAAATTGATGTACGCACGCTGATCTGAGAGCCAATCATTCCAAAGATTACATCGAACTCTATAGATAGTAGTAGCAACGCTTGCAAGTCAAAACTCCTGACTCCCTAACCATAACTTCAAACAACATGCAATATTCAGGTGTAAATAGTACCCGTTAGGCAGCAATACTCTCGATTTGACTCTTGCCATCGAAGAAGGAACTCCGATGCCCAATATACGTCATTCAGACAAAAAGGAATGGGAAGTTCCCATAATGAACAGTGTTTTAGTCGGACACTTAGAAAATCAATACAAATCCTATCATAACCAAACATAGGCTAATATGCGTATGGATACAAGTATCTAAAACTGACATACCAAAAATTAAACCATACCTGTCACCATGTCAGCATATTTTATAACCTCATGATGGCAAAAGTGGTATCCTCTAAGTTGGGATGGAGCATATTGAGGTGTAGCAGTCTCCAACCCCTTGCCCTTCTCTTCGTTAGTCACTCTAGGCTTCTTCTCAGACTCCAGTCGACCGCTTCGACTCTCTCGGGCAAAGTGTCCCAGCTTTCCACAGCAAAAGCATGCGTCCGGGTCTCGGCCAATAATTTTTCCAGACGCACCAAAAGAAAGAACTAGACCCGTCCTCCTTGCCTTCTTACACCATCTACGGAAATCAGACTTCGAGGTGGGTAACGCCTTGAACTCTATCTTCTTAGCACTGGAGTCTTTCTTCTCTTGGACTCCCTTCATAGCTTTCTCTGTCCCTTGATCGTCTTTACGACAATCTCGGGCAAAGTGACCAAACCTTCCACATTTATAACAGTAATATAGAGTTTGACTAGCAGATACTTCAGGCCTCACTTTACTCCTCTTTCGGTTTACAGAATTTGCGAGACCTGGGGAGTTTGGTAACCTGCGCACTGACGTCTGGTTGATTCTAGCCAGATCTTCTTCCAAAGGTCAAGCCACCTCCACTAATGCTCGGAATCCAAGTAGCTTTGGTCCTACAAGTAGCAGTCGTAATTCATCACGCAGACCGTTGTAGAATCTATGAACTACAGTCTGCTCGTTCTCCAAATCAAACACTGGGTAGCGCCTTATAATAAGAAACGCCTGCAAATACTCCTCAACTGAGTGCGTACCCTGCACTAAAAGTATGTTAAACTGTTGATCCAAAGGTCTTATACATGCCAGTTGTGCTTTAGTCACTTCGAACACCACTTCAACTATCCTTCTTATGGTTTCAACAGAAAGCAGGGTCTCAGTCACATTGTTAAGTGCACTACTCTCCGTGGAGTGCTGACCGTGCGACTACCCCGCACCACTCGCAGTCCCCTATAAAGCATAACTATCGATTAGGCGACATAAAAATTGCTAAAAGCAATCATTAGAACACTCAAGTTCCTCAAAAACAAGCATATTTTCATTCCTAAGTGGACATTCATGGGTTCTTTTTATGTTATAATGATGAAGCACATACATGTGCTCACCACCCCTTAAAAGAATTCGCCCATGAATTCCCATAAGCAAGACCGAAACCGATAGTCTGACACCAAATTATAACACCCCTATCCGTCGCGTGGTATATAGCAGTAGGTCCAGCCGGGGCCCGACGCCATATACTACAGACAGACCGAAGGGTTACAGAATGAAAACATTCTCTCGAACATAAACGTCCTACACAGAGCAATTAGCAGAAGCTTTAAATTAGTTGAAAGAACCCAAATAATAGATAGTATGAAATATGAATGTCCACTAACCACATTAGGAAAGAAATACCACAATACATAAAAGTACTCGGCCTTATGATCTTACAAATGTTCACTTAACAACATAGTGTTTTACAGACATCGACTCGCAGGCCGGCCACACATGACAGAAACAAAACAACAGTTCACTTTGGCCTTCGAGGGGCAGCACAACATCTTGGGCATTAGCCCGCTATTTGGTACTTGGTTCCGCCGCACCTGCAAGCAACATTCCACCGTACGGTGGCAAACAAAGCAACGGTCAGCTAAAGCTGAAAAATTATAACGACCCCGCCCCTTATTCGGGACGGCTGTGCTCTATCCCTACATTTCATTAGCCCAGCTAAATAATTAAGTGCATAAGTATATTTCGCCACAGGTGTAGTCTCGCTCGGCCAAACACACCGTGCACTCAGGGCACATTCTAAGTGAATCTGGTCAATTCCGTGGCTTCACTACCATCCAAAAATCCCAGTGAAAGTATAACCTAACACAGTTCACCACAGGTGGAGGCTCACACGGCCGCCCACCCCGTGCACTCAGGGCACATTGACGGTGTACCAGTCTTCCCGGATACCACCTCCGTTCAGAGGTCCTTGACTTGTCAGATTACTTTGAGCATTTCAGTCTTCACGGCCCCTGGCCTGAGACTCTCAATATGCCACCGACGAGAGCCAATTTCCGCTACTCTCATGTAATAGTCCACATAATGCAGGTACAGCTCCACCATTTCTCGTTGCTCAAGTCGCCCTACCGTCTCCGAATACCGAAGTACTCATGGACAAACCTGTAGGGCGCGAGTCTGTTTTGCCTTTCCTATTCAGCTCCCTGGACTAATAATTCTGAACCCCATGGGCTCACCGTTTTCCAAAGAAAGACCCTACGTGTCTTCTAGAGACAGGCCTCGCACATACAATCCTAATTATACAAGGTTGGCCCCAAGCCACCTAGTTGGCAGGAATGCGTTTCCGCCCAGTTTTCCGGGTGCACCTTAGAGTTAATCCCTAAGGCTCCCTGTTGCAATCTACCGTGCAGAAAACCCGAAAAAAAAACACAATACGGAGTCTTCTCCGACAATCAATACACAATGCAACATCACTGATCCATACAAATACGTCCGGGTAGGCTTCACGCACAATTCCTATGCTCAGACTTCGATTTCGGACTCTAAATAAGGGGTACTTCTTAAATCTACCCCAAGGAACACCACGCACTCACCGCACACTCGCGGGAGCGGGTTTCCCATGCAGAAAGGAAGAGGACTTCACATGTCCAAGTTTAGAATCGTTACCCTTGAAGTCCGTTTTGACGCCATGAAAAACTAGCCGGATGGAAAGCTTCGCAACGAGAATGCCTCCGTGGATCCAGTCTCGATTTTTGATTTGGTGCTCCGATGCTCCGCCGGTGGTTGGGATCCTCCTCCTCTTTCTTCCTTGCTTTCTCCTCTCTCTAAGACTAAAGAAAGAGAAAGGCCAAAAGAAAATTAGGAGTTTAACCCCCACTACCGGCCTTAAGGAAGGAGGATTAATCCTAAGCCGTCAGATCTGATTTAAAGAAAACAAATGGCTCGGATCCAGCCAAAAAGTCACTAAAATAGGCCGAACACGGCTTTGCACACAACCGTGTCCTAGGCCGTGTGCCTTGATCCAGACACGATTGTTGAGTACAGAAAAGAACACGGGTTAGGACACGCCCGTGTCCCAACTTGACACGCACGTGTCGGGTCATCGACACGCCCGTGACCAGGGCGTGTCACGCATAACCGCCACGCCAACCGTCATGTCCCTTGGTGGACACGGGTGGCCACATGCCCGTGCCGAATCTTACATGCCCGTGTCATACAGTACACGCCTGTGTTCAGGGCCGTGTCCCTTAGTCGGCATAGGACCAAACTTCTAGAGGAGTACACGGCCATGTGACACGCCCGTGTCACATGCCGTGTGCCTGACACGCCCTGTGACACGCCCGTGTCACAGGCCGTG
This sequence comes from Platanthera zijinensis, assembly GCA_039513925.1. Classification (NCBI taxonomy): domain Eukaryota; kingdom Viridiplantae; phylum Streptophyta; class Magnoliopsida; order Asparagales; family Orchidaceae; genus Platanthera; species Platanthera zijinensis. The sequence continues at coordinate 54,305,724 of CM077090.1, read as the reverse complement.
TTCGAGCACTCAATGCTCATCGGCCTCGACTCGACTACCCGAGCACGACACGACCATGTGACACGCCCGTGTCACAGGCCGTGTTCACCCTAACAAGACCCGAACTTGATTCGAACACCGGTCATTTCTCTTTTAAATTTCGGGGCGTTACACCAGGTCAGAGTCAAGAGAGACTCCAGGATGGCAAGGCAATGTTATGTCACGGCCGTCAACACCATCTCTTGGTTGGCCAAGGCAAAGGAGATGGAGAAGATCATGGAGAGCCTGAGAAAGATGGAGCTATTCAAGGGGAAGGATGACGACCATCATGCCTAGACCCCCTTAAGATGGCTCGCCCCGTCGGAGTCCTATATTTTTCTTATATTGTAGTGAGTCCATCCCCCGACCAGCTTAGTCGAGGGGGTCATGTAACCCATTTTTCCCCTATTTGAGGATGTTGGAATTAAAAAAGCTTAGGTGACATGCGCATCTCCCAACCTCCAAGAGGATCTCTTATAACCAGGCTCACACCAGCTGACAGGGTCGAGAGTGCCTCGGGGCGTGGCTCAGCTCTTTTTGCTCCGAGACGGTCCCGCTGTCTGGCTCTCACTAGCTGGCAGGTCAGGAGTACGTCTCGTGGATTCCCAAGTTATTTTTGCCCCGAGACGATCCCGCTGTTAGGCTCTCACTAGCTGGCAAGGCAGGCGTACCTCTTGTGGAAGCCCATGTATCTTCGCTCCGATGATGGTCCCACTGTCAGGCTCTCACCTGCTGGCAGGGCAGGCATACCTCTCATGAGTGACCAAGTCTTTGCTCCGATGACGGTCCCGCTGTCAGGCTCTCACTAGCTGGCAGGGCAGGCGTACCTCTCGTGCAGGACACAGTCTTTGCTCTGATGATGGTCCCGCTGTCAGGCTCTTACTAACTGGAAGGGAAGGCGTACCTCTCATGGAGGACCAAGTCTTTGCTCCGATGACGGTCCCACTGTCAAGCTCTCACTAGCTGGCAGGGCAAGCGTACCTCTCGGGAGAGACCAAGTCTTTGCTCCGATGACGGTCTCGCTGTCAGGCTCTCTCTAGCTGGCAGGGCAGGCGTACCTGTTGGGTACATTGAAAAATATATACCAGATTTGGAGAAGCCTCATCTTAGTCAATGATATGCATCAATTTGTATTTGATAGATGTTTGAGTTACATTGTGTAGGTTCAAGAATTTGAAGAAAATTTTCTAAATACAAGTGTCGACACTTGTGAAGAAGTTGTGTCGACACCTAAGCCAAGTCGACACTTATGAAGGAGTTGTGTCGACACCCAAGCTAAGTCGACACTTATGAAGAAGTTTTGTCGACACCTAAAGAAGCAGCTGTGTCGACACCTAGATTTGTGTCGACACCTGAGGCAGAATTTGTGTCGACACCTAATACAGGAGCTGTGTCAACACCAAGGAGCTATGTCGACACTGGAAGCAGTTGTGTCAACACACTGGACTTGTGTCGACACATCAACTCTCAAAATGCTGTGTCGAGATCAAAAGCAATTGTGTTGACACACAGGACTTGTGTCGACACACACTCAACACCATCTGGACACACTCAATGCTGTCGACACACACTCAACGCCATCTGTCTGTAGCAGTTATATCGAGACCAGAAGGACTTGTGTCGATACACAGGACTTGTGTCGACACACACTCAACACCGTCTGACATTCACTCAACGCCATCTGTCTGCAGCAGTTATGTCGAGAACATGAAGACTTGTGTCAACACACTGGAGTTGTGTCAGCACATACATCAGAAGAAGTGTCGAGTAGCAAAAGATTGACTGAGTCGACACATTGTATGCTGTGTCGACATCATGAAAATTTATGTCGACACTTAGCCTATATGTGTCGACACATGTGAAGCAGTTTGCAGAATGGAATGTGTTGACTTGGAAAGTCTTTGACGAATCAACTGACCTAACTGATGACTCGACATCTGTCATAACCAACCGGTCTGACACCTCTGTCAGAACTGTCAGAAGGTTGTTACAAACCAGATCAGCCGGTAACAATTGGTAAACTCTATATAAGAGTTAGATCTGTGACAACAATGAGATGATATACAACACAAGAAGAAGAAGAACAACACTAGAGAATTCTTCAACAAGAACAGGGAAACCCTTACGAAGGCAGATCCAGAGCTGTCTGCAAGAAAGATTCAGAATTCATTCTGAATTTAAGGAAGAAGCTGACTGAAGATCATCTTCTACATCAAGTGAAGAATCCTTTGGCATATGGAAGGAAAGGGTCAGGTTGTTTATGGAAGCATCTGATCCAAGAATTTATATCACAGTACATGAAGGCCCCTTCATTCCAATGAAGGTATCAGTCCTGGATGCAAATGTTAAAACTTATAAGAGTTATTCTGAAATGACCAAGGATGAGATCATCTTGGCAACACTAGACAAAAGAGCACAGAACATTATTGTAAGTGCTATAGATGATGCCATATTTCAGAATCTAGTGTACTGTAAAACCTCGAGGGGAAAGGTGGAAACACATTGATTGTCTATATGGAGGGCACAGAAGAAGTCAGAGAGGACAGGAAGTCTATACTAAATCAGGAGTATGAGAGCTTTAGACAAGCCAAGAATGATAGCATAACTGAATGCTACAAGAAATTCTTCAGGATTGTAAATGAGCTGATGACTTATGGAAGAGTCTTCAGCACTTATGAATTGAATGACAAGTTTCTGAGATCTCTAACAAAGGATTGGGACACCAAGATTTGTGCCATCAGAGAGGTGGCAAGGTTGGCAGATACACCTCCTCCCACACTGTTTGGAAAGCTGCTTTCATATGAAATGCAACTTACAGCTAGTAAGGAGAAAGAGAAGAGCAGTAGATCTGAACACAAGGAAAAGTTAGTTGCCTTCAAGGCTGAAGGAACGAGAAAGGGAAGGAGAAAATCTCCTTCTCCTCCCAGAAGGAGTGATGAGGCAGAAGAAGGTATTCCTGACAATACCTCATCAGACAGCCACACCTCTGATGATGATTTTGCAGCCTTCACAAGGAAGTTCCAAAGATTCATGAAGAAGAAGAAGTGGAGAACCAGACCTTCTACATCCTTTTCCAAGGATGAGTACTACAAGAAAAAGAAGACTCCCAAAGAGTACAGGTATGCTTTTAAACCTAATAAACAATCTAATTCTAAGATTGTGTGCTATTGTTGCAATAGGCAAGGACATGTCATAGCTGACTGTCCTAACAAAAGGAAGGAGTCAAAAGACAAGAAGAAACAACAAGTAAAAGACAAGAAGGAAAAATCCCTTGTTGCCCAGAAGCAGAAGAGCTGGACAGATTCTTCATCATCTGAATTAGGAGAAGAAGAAGATGTTGAAGCATATGTTGGGCTATTCTCAACTGAAGAGAATGCTAAGGAGTTAGAATTCCTACAAATGCTGGACTCCATAAATGGAGTGGAAGAATATTGTTGCAGAGGGCTGATGGCCCTATCAGAAAATGATCAATGCCAGGATCAAGCTGGTCCTAGTAAGGTATACATTTCTCTCTTAGATTCTGATTATTTTACTGGATCAGAATCAGTAGCATCAAATTCAAGAGAAGGGGATGGTTCTGATTTTGAGGGGGATGTACATCAACTCATTAATGAGTATGGTGGGTTGTTGCATGCTCTGAAGAAGAGCAAGGTTCTTGTCAAAGAGCAGTCCAAGGAGATTGAGTCTCTTAAGTTGGCTGCAGCAGATTCAGTAAAGCTGTTGGATCTAAAATTGAATGAGGTTGCCAAACTGAAAAACATTACTGTTATTCAGATGAGCACAATCTCTTTCAAGGAGAATCATATCAAAAAACTGGAGGCAAAACTTCAGCAAGAAAGAGAGCTAGTGGCTAAAATCTCCAAGCCAAAATCTGTCTTACCCTTAATAGACAATTTCATTTCACAAAAAGGGAAGACTGGTCTAGGTTTTAAGGGAAGAACTAGGGCCACCAATTCACATAGAAAAGGTAAGGCCCCAGTTCAGCTTCTATCTGCAAAACCCCCTATCTTATTAAGGAAGGTGATGAATCCTACAAATAGGTATGATCATGACACTACTCATGGTCACTGTGAGTATGGAAATCTCATAGGCAAGGGTGCAAATGCCAATAGGCCACTCTATAAGCATGCCCATCATGTACAAGATAAATTCTTGAAGTTTGCTGCTCCAGCACCAACACTTAACAAGACTGCTGACAATAAAGTAGCAAAAGTCTGTACCTAAGAGAAGGTATAATAGATTTGAGTGTTGGTGTTGTGGCAAGGTGGGCAACTTTGCCATGGATTGCTGGTTTAACACAAGTGTTAAAATCAAGAGTAGTTTTCCTGTTAGAATAGCTGCAGGATTACAAACTAACAAGGACCTAGGACCTAATAGCAAATTGGGTTCTAAGGGTAAGTGATTCTTTATTTGATGCAGGTGAATCCAAGTGACCATACCCCTATATGGTACTTGGATAGTGGCTGTTCCAGACACATGACTGGAACAAGAAGAATGTTGAGGGACTATATACCCATATAGAATGGTCCCAAAATCATCTTTGGTGGATCAGAAAAAGGAGTCATCAAAGGATTTGGTAACATTTCTTGTGACTCAATTACTATCACTAAAGTGGCTTATGTGAAGGGTCTGAAACATAACCTGATTAGCATAAGTCAGCTTAGTGATCTAGGTTATGACATCTCCTTTCACAAAGGGGACTGCCAAATTAAGAGGTCAAGTGATCAAGAGATCATTTTGACTGGCACTAGGAAAGGAAATGTCTATTGTCTTAACCTAGATTGTGAGTTGAACAACTCACCTATTTGCCTAGTTGCAGATGAGAAAGCTTCACTATGTGTCAAATGGCACAAAAGGTTAGCTCATTTGAACGATAAGTCCATAGGACTGCTGTTTAGCATGGGTCTGGTGAGGAATGGTCCTCAAGTCAAGTGCATTAAAGAGAGAGTGTGTTCAGCTTACCAAAAGGGCAAACAGACCAAGTCCTCTTTTCCTGCACTAGATACCAAAGATTCATTGAGATGTTTATATCTCTTGCATATGGATTTGTTTGGTCCTATGCCAGTTCACAGTCTTGGTAGGAAAGTATATACACTGGTTGTTGTGGATGACTATTCTAGATACACTTAGGTGTTCTTGAGGAAGAAATCTGAAACCCCTAGTGTTTTCTAGACTTTTGTTAGACAAGTTCAGAATGAATTTAACAATTTAGTGGTCAAAATCAGAAGTGACCATGGAACTGAATTTCAGTCTGAATGTATGACAAAATTCTGTGAAGAACTTGGGATACATCAGGAGTTCTCCTCACCTAGGACACCCTAGCAAAATGGAATTGCTGAAAGAAAGAATAAAACTCTCATTGAGGCTTGTAGAACTCTACTCAGTGATACTACTCTCCCTGAATATTTCTGGGTTGAGGTAGTAAACATTGCTTGTCATGTTCTCAATAGAGCATCCATAAATAATAAACTTAAGTTGACTCCCTACCAGATTTTGAAGGGCAGAAAACCAAACATTTCTTATTTAAGAATCTTTGGTAGCAAGTGTTATGTCTTAGTTAATGGTAAACACTAACAAATAAAGTTTGCTGCCAAATCCCTAGAAGGGATATTTATTGGGTACAGTAATAACAGTAGGGCATATAGGGTCTACAACTTGACTACTCAAGTTATAGAAGAGTCAGTCCATGTTGTTTTTGATGAGTCTAGATTGATTAACAATGAATTGTATAGTTCTTCAGTTAGTTCTATAGGTCTAACAGATAGGCTGGACAAGTTGACCCTCAATGATGAAGTTCCTGCCAGGCTGGATGAAGAAAAAGATGCCAGCTATCCAGGGGGAGAACAAGTCTCACTGGATGAAGATGACAATGTGGGGCATCTAGTTGAGAAAACTGAAGAAAGCCATGATGCTGACAGATTTCTTCCAGCTAGAAGACATCTGAAGGATCATCCAGCTCACCAAATCATTGGTGATGCAAGTCAAGGAGTTCTAACAAGGAGCAAGAGCATGAACACAGTTCTATGTTCTAGCTTCCTGTCTCAAATAGAACCCAGGAAGATTGAAGAAGAAATGCAAGACTCCAACGTGATTGATGCTATGCAATAAGAGCTCAGTCAGTTCAGAAGATGTAAAGTCTGGGAACTGGTGCCTAAACTTAAGGATCACAACATAATAGGAACTAAGTGGATCTACAGGAACAAGCTTGATGAGAATGGCACCATAGTCAAGAACAAGGCCAGACTGGTAGCTAAAGGCTACAGATAAGAGGAAGGTATTGACTTTGATCAAACCTTTGCTCCAGTGGAAAGGCTGGAGGCTATAAGGCTGTTTTTAGCCTATGCTGCCTATCAAGGATTCAAGGTATACCAGATGGATGTGAAATCAACATTTCTGAATGGGGATTTAAAAGAGGAAGTCTATGTTGAACAACCCTCGGGTTTTGTAGATTCTCATTTTCCTGATTATGTATATAGGCTTAGGAAAGCTCTATATGGTTTGAAATAAGCTCCAAGGGCTTGGTATGAGACCTTGTCCGCTTTCCTTATTGAGAATAAATTCTCTAGAGGAAAAATAGACAAAACTCTATTCTATAGGGAATCTAAAGGCAAGATAATACTAGTCCAGATATATGTGGATGACATTATATTTGGTTCTACTGAAAAAAAAACCTTTGTAGAAAGTTTGCCAAACTTATATAAGGGAAGTTTGAGATGAGCAGTATGGGTGAGCTGAAGTTCTTCTTGGGACTTCAAGTTAGACAGACTGATAGTGGTTTGTCCATATCTCAGTCTAAGTTCACCAAGGAGTTGATTAAGAAGTATGGTATGGACTCAACTTCCACCATGAAAACTCCAATGAGAACAAGTATGCCTATAGGCAAAGATGAGGCAGGGAACCTGTTGATGAGTCTTTGTATAGAGGGATAATTGGCTCCCTACTTTACTTGACTGCTAGTAGACCTGACATCATGTATGCAACATCTGTCTGTGCTAGGTACCAAGCTTGCCCAAAGGAATCTCATTATACTGCAGTTAAGAGAATATTGAGATATCTTAAGGGCATACCTAATCTAGGCCTTTGGTACCCTAAGAATAGAGATTTCATTCTAACTGGTTTCTCAGATGCAGACTTTTCTGGATGCAAAGAAGACATGAAGAGTACTATAAGAACTTGTCAATTCCATGGTGGGAGGCTGGTGTCATGGAGCAGTAAGAAGCAAACCAGTGTAGCTATATCAACAGCTGAATCAGAATATATAGCTGCAAGTAGCTGCTGTGTACAATTGATGTGGATAAAGCATCAACTTGAAGACTATGACATCCAGGTAAATAGAATTCCACTGTTTTGTAATTCTACTAGTACTATTTCTATTGGTAAGAATCCTATATCACACAGTAGGACCAAGCATATAGAAATTAAGTTTTATTTCATATGAAAACATGTAGAGAAGGAAAATATTAGCCTAGAGTTTTTGAAAACAGATAATCAGATAACTGATATTTTTACAAAACCTCCAGATGAAACTAAATTCAATTATTTTAAAATTGAATTAGGTATGTTGAACCTAGAATAGGTTAGCACAAGCTTCCTTAAGTAGCATATGTAAGCACCAAATTTCTCTAGAAATTTGTCTAAGTACAAAGTTTGTGTCGACACAAGCAAGTTGTGTCGACACGCTCAGTATGTTGATTCGACATAGAAAAAGGATGTGTCGACACAGAAATAGTATGTGTGTAGATAGACGAACTGGTGTCGACACAACTCTGTCGAGACTTAAATGGCCTGTGTCGACACAGACACAAGTGTGTCGACACTGACACAAGTATGTCGACACATAGATGTGTCGACTTAATATAAGTATTGTCGACTCAGACATTAGTATGTCGACATATAGTCGTGTTGACTTAAACTAAGTATTATCGAGACCGAGGTCATTTCTGCTGACACGTATGCTGATTTGTTGACTAAGGCCCGTCTTTTGACCTGCCCTTGACACTAATTCTATAAATAGGTGATGCCAACATCTGGTCGACTATGCTTTCAGAATTCTTGGCTCTGCACCTTCTGTTGACAAAGACCCTCTCTTATTTTCTCTCTTATCTCTCTCATCGATGGCACCTCATCAAGAAGACAAAGTCAATGAAGGATATGAGCTGGTTCGTGAAGGGTTCACGATAGCTTCAGGAGAAATTCAGGGTGTAATTGCCCTAATTTCTGAGAATGGTTTGGAGTACTTGGTCTCTGAACCAACCAAGATTTGGAAGAAGGAAGTTTTGGAATTCTATTCAACAGCAAGCATGGATATAGAAGGGAAGAAGATCAAAGCAACAGTCCAGGATTCCCAAATGAAACTTACACTGAAGACAATTAGGAAATCTCTTCAGCTTCCTTTGGTTAAGGATACAGATGATAACTCCATCCCTGACTACAGAAGCATTAAGTTGGTGCAGGCTGAGCCCTAATATCAAGGTTGGATCATCCATAACTCGGAAAGGGATGAATTCCCAAGGGAAGTTCTTGTCTGAAATAGTTGGGAAGGTGATACTATGTAAGACTGGTGGACAAGATAGAATTTCAGTCCACATGTTCAATCTGATGACACGAATCATATTCAAAGTGAAAACTGACTGGGCAGCAGTAGTGTTTGACAAGATCTAAGAAGGAGTGAAGAAACCAAACCTGGGAAGGATCCTAAGTTTATGTTTATCTTCAGTAATACCAGATGTTTTGAAACAAGTGGCTGGATTAAAAATCAATCACATGAGGAGAATGGATGTGAGAATTCTGTCACAGTGGGATAGGGTTCTGACCAAGGAAGTCACTACTCCTCAGAAACAAACTAAGAAAGATAAAAAACAGAAGAAAGTTATTCAACAAGCAGAATCCTTAAGTGATTCTAAAGAGGAAGTAGTCTTCAGCTCAGATGAAGACCAACAACCAAAAGAAGCCCAATATCAAGTGGTGGGCAGTGAGCCCCAAGAATAACATATAGACTCCACTCCAGGGGGAGAAAATACTGAACAAACTGAGCTACCTGCCCAAGGGGGAGGCATTGCTTAAGCTGCCCTTGAAAGTGAATTTGCTGCAGATACTGTGATGAACATTGTATCTGAAATCAATAATGCAGCTCAAGACAATATTGAGAAAGAAGCTCAAAATGAGCAAGTATCTCCTTTAAAAAGAGGGCCCTGAACAAAAATTTGGATGTCTAGAGAAAATCTTTTGCTGTTCAAACTAATCTTGTTCCTCCTATACAGGTGCAGCAAGAGTTCACTATGGAAGAGCTCTTTTCTGATTTACCTGCTGCAAGAACTGAGGGGGAGCAAACCTAGCTGGAAAAGGATTTGCCAAGGACTGAGGGGGAGGAGATGCTACATGTCCCATCTACTAAGGACACAATTTATATACAAAGTACATCTAAAACTTCAGATGATGAAGAAGCCTCAATGGCTAAGAAAAGAAAAATAGTTACCTTAAAGAAAAAGTGTTCTGGCTACAAAAAGGCCTTGCAAACAGGCACAACACCACATGCTCAAAGCTTGGACTTCAGTTCTCTACTGGTCCAAATGCAAATTAAGTTGGATGAGCAAAGACAATCTCTGGAGAAATATGTGGATGTAACTCACAAGGAGTTGCAATTCCAATTGGCTCAGGATATCAAGTCTATTAGATTTGAAGTTAATCAAAATAAAAAGGAAATGACAGATTGCTTCCATAAGGGAGGTAATGTTGTGGTATTCCTGACCAAACAACAGCTGGATTTGAAAGTACAAGTGGAAGATATTGTAGTAAAGCAGGGTTATGTACTAGAGAATCAACTAGGAATGAATGAGAATCTTAAAGATTCACATCATGTTATCTTGACAAAAATTGATACTCTAACAACTGCTATCAAAGCTGAAGTCTCAAAGCAGATCAAGGAAGATATAGCTGCTATTCAGGCCACATTTCAAGCCTCACAGAAGAATATGTCTGATTTCTTGACAAAATTCAGAGATTATTATAAAGAAGGAACTGACTATGTTATTAATCAAGTTAGATTTCAAAAAGATGATCTGAGGGATCATATTGATAGAGAAGTCATAAAGGGGGAGAGAGTAGTAGTCAAAGCCTGCTCTGATCATGCTAAATGGATATCAAATAGCATCAGAGCAACTCTTGGATATCCTACCCTATGTGATGATGACAATATAGTTGAGTCTGGAATACAACCTGCTCATACTGAAGGAGATCAGCCTGAAGTTGCTCAGGTGATTACCCCCCAGCTGATTTTGAAATGATTCAAGAGGAAGTTCAGAAAATGTATAGTCCTCCACTAGAGGCACACAATGTTATTCTGGAAAAAGTAGAAAGGTCAAAAGCTGCCATAGAAGTTCAGAAGGAAGCTCAGCTATCCAAAAAGAGGTTCAGAGAAAAGGCTGAGTTGAAGCTAGACTTTGAGCAATGGAGTCCTACTTCCAGAAACATTATACTGACTGCCTGGAAAGCTGTGAAGGATAAAACCCATGATAGGGGTAAATGGTATTCATAGCAGGAATGGAATAAGTATCAGGCTGGGCAGGAAGCCATTCTTCAACACAAAAGAAGTACTAAGGCTTAGAAGCTACCTGCTAATGCTCAGGAGCTAAGCAAGTACTTCCCAAAGCCATTTCACTACTTTGAAAGGCAGATAATAAAGGCTGAAGAACAAAAGAAAAAAGCTCTGAAAGGAAAGAAGCCTGCTGATGATACTGAACCTCCTTTGCAGGCTAAGATCAAGTTTGGAAAAGGCATTGTCATTAAGGAGCCTAGTCAGTAATAGGATAGCTAGGTTTATGTAAATGAATAATGTAATATTTTGTTTTTTTTTCTAAAAGGAAAATCTTGTAAACATATCATTTTTTTCTGAATTAATTGAAATCAGTTACTAGTACTAATTTTTGTTGTTTACAATGATTATATGTTAACCTGCTGTGAAATTGATGTACATCTATTTCTATTATGTTTTATTATGAGAAATGTATATCTTTGACTAAGGATTATGACTTCTCCAAATAGGGGGAGATTGTTGGGTACATTCAAAAATATGTACCAGATTTGGAGAAGCCTCATCTTAGTCAATGATATGCATCAATTTGTATTTTATAGATGGTTGAGTTACATTGTGCAGGTTCAAGAATTTGAAGAAAATTTTCTAAGTACAAGTGTCGACACTTGTGAAGAAGTTGTGTCGACACCCAAGCTAAGTCGACACTTATGAAGGATTTGTGTCGGCACCCAAGCTAAGTCGACACTTATGAAGAAGTTGTGTCGACACTCAAACTGAGTCGACACCTAAAGAAGATGTTGTGTCGACACCAAGATTTGTGTCGACACCAAGATTTGTGTCGACACCTGAGGCAGAATTTGTGTCGATACCTAATATAGGAGCTGTGTCGACACCAAGGAGATATGTCGACACTGGAAGCAGTTGTGTCGACACAGTGGACTTGTCTCGACACATCAACTCTCAAAATATTGTGTCGAGATCAGAAGCAATTGTGTCGACACACACTCAACGCCATCTGGACAAACTCAATGTTGTTGACACACACTCAACGCCATCTGTCTGCAGCAGTTATGTCGAGACCAGAAGGACTTGTGTCGACACACATGACTTGTATTGATACACACTCAACACCGTCTAACATACACTCAACGCCATCTGTCTGCAGCAGTTATGTCGAGAACATGAAGACTTGTGTCGACACACTGGACTTGTGTCGACACATACATCAAAAGAAGTGTCGAGTAACAGAAGATTGACTAAGTCGACACATTGTATGTTATGTCGATATCATGAAGACTTGTGTCGACACTAAGCCTATATGTGTCGACACATGTGAAGCAGTTTGCAGAATGGAATGTGCTGAGTTGGAAAGTCTTTGACGAATCAACTGACTTGACTGATGACTCGACAACTGTCATAACCAACCGGTCTGACACCTCTGTCAGAACTGTCAGAAGGTTGTTACAAACCGGATCAGCCGGTAATAAATGGGAAACTTTATATAAGAGTTAGATGTGTGACAATAACGAGATGATATACAACACAAGAAGAAGAAGAACAACACTAGAGAATTCTTCAACAAGAACAGGGAAACCCTTACGACGGCAGATCCAGAGCTGTCTGCAAGAAAGATTCAGAATTCATTCTGAATTTAAGGAAAAAGCTGACTGAAGATAATCTTCTACATCAAGTGAAGATCCACCTTATTTTGTTTTATCAAGAAGCTTTGAAAAACTAAGTCAGGTTGGATCAGAAGGGTCAGTTCATTCAAGAACTGATCAAGAAGGCTACACCAATAGAGAAATCTAGCTGGTGAATTTTTAGTACCTTTATATCATTCAATTTCTTGTAGGATCTACTGTTAGATCTGAGTTGTAAGCCTGAAATTATAAAGATTGAGGTAGGACTGGGAGCCTGAGGTGTAGGACTTGTGAAAAGTCTGAGTTGTAAGCCTAGTGATAAAGGCTGAGGTAGGGGTGAGGCCTGAGGTAGGATTCTGCGGAAGAATCTGAGGTAGGACTTGTTTAAGTCTTAACTATAAGAACCATTCTTGTTCTTAGTTGTAAGATCTGCGGATCCGAGCCAGTGGAAGGAAGTTAGACTGAATCCAGTTATCTACTGGATAGGCGAAGGTGGAAAGTGGGTGTACCCATCCTTGGGGAACCACTATAAATCTGGTGTATGCTGTGCTGTGAATTATGGTCTGTGCTTTGAATTATCTGTGCAGAATTTAATCTAGCTGTTTGCCTATAAAAATTGTATAAAAAGTTTAGAACCTATTCACCCCCCTCTAGGTGTTTAGGCTCTTGAAATCAGATCTTTCAGTACCTCTCGTGGAAGCCAAGTATCTTAGCTCTGATGACGGTCCCGCTGTCAGGCTCTCACCAGCTGGCAGGGCAGGCGTACCTATCGTGCGAGACCAAGTCTTTGCTCCGATGATGGTCCCGCTTCCAGGCTTTCACTAGCTGGCAGGTCAGGCGTACCTCTCGTGGAAGCCAAAGTACCTTTGCTTCGATGACGGTCCTGTTGTCAGGCTCTCACTAGTTAGCAAGACAGACGTACCTCTCGTGAAAGCCCAAGTACCTTTGCTCCGATGACGGTCCCGCTTTCAGGCTATCACTAGCTGGAAGGGCAGGCATACCTCTCGTAGAAGCCCAAGTACCTTTGCTCAGATTACGGTCCCGCTGTCAGGCTCTCATTAGCTGGCAGGGCAGGCGTACCTCTCGTGGAAGCCCAAGTACCTTTGCTCCGATGACGGTCCTGTTGTTAGGCTCTCACTAGCTAGCAGGGCAGGCGTACCTCTCATGAGAGACCAAGCCTTTGCTCCAATGATGGTCTCGCTGTCAGGCTCTCACTAGCTGGCAGGGCAGGCGTACCTCTCGTGAGAGACCAAGTCTTTACTTAGATGATGGTCTTGCTGTCAGGCTCTCACTAGCTGATAGGGCCGGAGTACCTCTCAATGATGCCCATTTCTTTTTACCCGGAGGGGGTCTCTCCACCAAGGATCCCATCAGCTGCCATGACAGGTTGACCCCTCCGGGAGGTTGAGTGTTTTTTACCCGGAGGGGGTCTCGCCACCCAGTCTCCCATCATCTGGCATGGCAGGTTGACCCCTTCGGGAGGTTGAGTGTTTTTTACTCGGGGGGGGGGGAGGGGGTCTCGCCACCCAGGCTCCCATCAGCTGGCTTGGCAGGTTGACCCCTCCGGGTGGTTAAGTGTTTTTTACCCGGAGGGGGTCTCGCCACCCAGGATACCATCAACTGGCATGGCAGGTTGATCCCTCTAGGAGGTTGTGTCTTTTTTACCCGGAGGGGGTCTCGCCACCCAGTCTCCCATCAGGTGGCATGGCAGGTTGACCCCTCCGGGAGGTTGAGTGTTTTTTACCCGGAGGGGGTCTCGCCACTCAGGCTCCCATCAGTTGGCATGGCAGCTTGACCCCTCTGGGAGGTTGAGTGATTTTTACCCGGGGGGGTTTCGTAACCCAGGATCCCATCAGCTGGCATGGCAGGTTGACCCCTCCGGGAGGTTGAGTATTTTTTACCCGGAGGGGGTCTGGCCACCCAGGCTCCAATCAGCTGGCCTGGAAGGTTGACCCCTCCAGGAGGTTAAGTGTTTTTTACTCGGAGGGGGTCTCGCCACCCATGATCCCATCAGCTGGAATGACAGGTTGACCCCTCAGAGAAGCCTTGTGTTTTTTCAAAATGCGAGAAAAGGCTACACTCAGCGAATACGTTGGGTTGGATGGTTCTTTCCGAGCGTGGAACTCGCTCGAAAAGAACGGGGATTGTGTACAACCCCGTATTCATAGAGTAGGTCCCCCACGACATGCGTGGGATTGGTTATGTGTTTTTTAAGCTTTTGAGAGATTTTGCACTCTTGGTGGCCAATTTAGGCTTGACCCTTGTAATATACTAGTAGGGGGAGGAAAAATCTACCTCCCCCTTGGCCCCTTTTGGAGCGGGTGCGTCGAGTTGGCTGACACCCCCCCGGCTTCCTAGGTGCGGCAGGCATACCTCTCGTGGAGGCCAGGGTCCCATCCTCTCCTATATCTTAGCCCTGAGCGTGGCGAGACCGGCCGGCGGCCAGGGTCTCGCCAGCGCGGTTAGCTTGCGGGGCGAGACTGGCCAGCGGCCAGGGTCTCGCCCGCGTGTTTAGAATTTCGGGGCGAGACTGGCCGGAGGCCAGGGTATCGCCCGCGCGGTTAGCTTGCAGGGCGATACCGGCCAGTGGCCAGGGTCTCGCCCGCACGGTTAGCTCATGGGGCGAGATCGGCCGGAGTCCAGGGTCTCTCCCGCGCTGTTAGCCTGCGGGGCGAGACCGGCTGACGGCCAGGGTCTCGCCCGCGTATTTAGTATCGCGGGGTGAGACCGGCCGGCGGCCAGGGTCACGTCCGCGCGGTTAGCTCGCAGGGAGAGACCGGTCGGCGGCTAGGGTCACGCCCACGCAGTTAGCTCGCGGGGCGAGACCGCCCGGCGATCAGGAACTCGCTCGCGTGGTTAGCCCACTCGTCTCGAGTGCCCGGAGAGGTGGGGGGTATGGCTTGACCTCCTACCGCCCTTGGACCTATTTTGTCCACGCTTTTACCGTTGTGCCCTCGGGGTGGAAATTACCGCTTTACCCCCCGGTGTGGGTGTTTTTTATTGGCTCAGGGCATATTTACCCTAGGGGTATTTCAGACCTTTTGGTCCTCGGGCTTAGGAAAACTATAAATAGACCCCCTTGGATACCTTTGGAGGGGATGAGTTTTTTGGCTTCCTCCTCCCTTGGTTTCTTCTTCTTTGTAGAGTTTGAGAGCTTTCCAAGGTACCCAGCTCAGCTAATTGTGAGGGAGGGGAAGTGCTCTTGTGACCTTTTGGGTGTGTGGTGGGACCTCCACGCTAGATCCGAGGGTCTGTTCCTAGTTTCCCAAGTCTTTAGTCCGTGACGTTCCCCTAAGTGTAGTAGGTGTGAGGTCACCCCTCTTTTGGGACCCCCAAACTCCACGAGAGTTCAATTTTGGCTTCAACAGCTTGAGTCTGGTTAAGTCTTTTTCGAAGAGTATTGCCTTTGCCGTCGAATGCGTCAAGTGACTAGCCTTTGACATCGAGAGAATCGAGTTCGTCGATTATTCATGAGAAGCTAAGTCTTTTTCGATGAGTATTGCCTTTGGCGTCGAGAGCGTTGAGTGACTAGCCTTTGGCGTTGAGTGCATTGATTATTCATGAGAAGCTAAGTCTTTTTCAACAAGTATTGCCTTTGGCATCGAGAGCGTCGAGTGACTAGCCTTTGGCATTGAGTGCGTCGAGTTTGTCGATTATTCATGAGAAGCTAAGCATTTTTCGACGAGTATTGCCTTTGGTGTCGAGAGCGTCGAGTGACTAGCCTTTGGCATCGAGTGCATCGAATTTGTCGATTATTCATGAGAAGCTAAGTCTTTTTCGACGATTATTACCTTTGGCATCGAGAGTATTGAATAAACTCAGCTAAGGCATTGAGTGAAGTAAGATTCGTTGAGTTAAGCCCAAGCGTTGAGTAAACTTAGCTAGGTGTCGAGTGAAGTAAGATTCATTGAGTTAAGTCCAGACGTTGAGTGAAACTGCCTTAGTATCGAGTGCGTTGAGTGAATCTGTCTTGATGTCGAGTGCGTTGAGTGAATCTGCCTTGGCGTTGTGTACATTGAGTGAACTCAGTCTTGGCGTTGAGTGAAGTAGAGAGGCATCGAGTGGCTGTAGTTTTGGCGTCGAGTGATTTTAGAGTTAGTAACTTTGAGTTCATCAAGTCATATTCGTCGGGTATACCTTAGTAACTTTTGGTTTTCTTCCCTTTGTATCTTCATTAAAATCTGATGCTAAGCCATGGGTTTCATTGGTGTTCTGGATGTTTGGTTATGGCTAGGTTGGCAGTGGATAAAGGACCACCAACTTGATGCCGGTTCGTGAATCATTACACATGGTGGTTGTATTTTCTTATGGACTGTTTGGTTGTGTTGGACAATGTGGCCACCACCACAGTACCTTTTTAAGATGTTTGGACTGTTGGGTTGTGTTGGAAAATGTGGCCACCACCACAGTGCCTTGTTGACATGTTTGGGTCTGTTTGTTCGTCTTGGACAATAGGGCCACCGACTCAGAGCCTTTTTTCTAAGTGTTAATGATTCACTTGTTTAGAGCTGTTCAGTATCTTTCTTCTTATTATATAAACATATGTTATTATGCTTACACTTGCAGATCTTATCGAAGCATGACTTCATTTCACACTTGGTGCAACTTCTCATACTTATACCTTTGAGAACTCTTTCTTACTTATTATGTTATGACTTATTTGTTGTAATTGGACAGCTTTTCTTTTATATTGGTTGGTAACCCTTTGTTCCCTTTTGATTATTGCTACTAATAATCCTTGATCGCCAATTGTATATTCTTGCTGAGGTGTTCTTTTATTTTGGAATACCTCAAGTTCGTAGCAGTAGCCGATCGAACGTCTAGTGTTGGTAGTTGCTGGTGTTCTACAGTTGTTGCAATTGTCCTTTCCTCACCGTTATGAGGTGGTTTTGTTGTTTTGTTTTTAGTTCAGACATACATGCCTTTTGGTGGGTTCGTGTCAGGTTGTTGACGCCCACTGAAGATGTTGTAGAATGTTAAGTTAATTGCTAGCTGCTAAGTAACTTTCTAGATGATTTGTTGGTTTTATTTGCTCTCTAGGAAGGTTTGAGTTATTTTCAAGTTATAAAAAGTATAATTATACCATTCTAATACTCATGGCATCCTTTTAACTCAAATAACACTATATTTTAATGAACGTAAAAAGCTCTTTTCATACTTATATTAAATCTAGAGGTATACATATCATGAGTTATCCCTTTTGGATGTTTCTGCTCATGTAGGATAATAATTGAACTAAGTAAATTATTTTCCACAGCGTATATTTATATCTCTATTCGTGGACTAGTTGATCTGCTGAGCTGAGGGATACGACCATCAAAACCCAACTAAAAATATATTTTCTTCTTGATAAACTCGAGAATTCTTTGAAAGGTGTTAGAAGTAGGTTCTTGTGTGAGCGTCTGTAGTTATCCCCTACACGACGTGGCATCGCGACATGTGTTTTATCTTACTCTGATATAATGTTTTATGTTGAGAAAATACGGGATGTGACAGTTGGTATTAGAGGTGTAGGTTTAGTTGTCTTATTCTATTTCATACACACACCGATGTGTCATCAGTACGTCTTGGACGAAGCATGAACACTACATTCATAAGCATGATAAGAAGTATACATGGCTTATTATGTAGTATGTGATGTATAATATGTGTTTGTATATGGATCCTCATAGGAAGCAATATGTGACTGTTATGTAGTATGTGATTCACAACAATCATCACATGAATGCACATTAGATTTTGCTTTCGTTACATGCAATATTATGTAGTATGAGATGCATAATATTTCATGTGTACGCCGCTCATAACATGTATTAAGGTCTTTATTAGATTGTATAACACACTATACATGACATAATATAGCATTAGCACACGTGCCAAGCCAAAATCTACATGATGACAAATGTACACACATGGATTTAACCCAAAAAGAACAAGAATTCATGCATTCATAGTTTATGCACGTGAGTTAATAGGATGATGGGATATCATCCTAAGTTTAAGCATAATGTCATTTATAAAAATCTTAGAGTAAGTTAGCAGCATGAACAAGTGTCTATATATGTATGGTCTGAACTAAGTTGAGTAGTTCTAGCGGTTAAGCTAGGTTTTGATTAGTTGTTCTTTGTATTATTAAGATGCTGTCTAAGCATATTGCGATGAGGTTGACTCCCTTGTCCGAGGGTGAGTCGTCAGGTGCGCAAAGTGAGGTTGTAATTGAAGGGTTGCGATAGATCAATGAGGCTCTGTCAAGTCAGATGGTTGAGATGTAATCGCAAATTCAGGCATTGTTGACTGTCATTTCAGGACAACAACCTAGAGTGCAGGACCCTGCTGTGGGTCAAGCCATTCCTATTCCTCCTGCTCCTTTGGTGCATCCAGTTCTACTGCCACCAGAGATGAATTTTATTTCGTATTTTTAGCGATTAGGACCTCCTACTTATGATGGTAGAGCTGACTTTATGGCGACGCTGTCCCGCCATGTGTTTGTGATGCTCGTGGACATTTGACGTTTGTCGACGAAGTCCCGCCACCTGTTCATGATGACATTGTTGATGTGGTCTTTGATCTCCGCCTCAGAGAATTTGATGATTGTGACGGTCGTTGCCGCAAGCTTGATGATGGGATTCTACCGCGACATCCATCGCCAACGCTGCTACAATCTTCCGCCCTTGGCGCAAGACGTCCACTTGATATTTATCTTGCCTTTATTTTATTTACTTGTCTTTATTTATTTGTTTAGGATCTGGACTGTATTATCCCAGATTCATGTTTTTGATTTTGGCCTGTGTTTATCCAGTTATTATTTTAAATTGGGCTATATATAGCCTTGAACTTTGTTAGCCTTATATAAGGCCATGTGATGTAGGAATTATGTATTTATGCATGAAAATTGAAAACCTAATTTTGAATTAAAAAATTCCCTCTTCCTCTCCTCCTTGGCCGCCCCCTCCTTTTCTCCCTCTTTGGCAATTTCGACCACCTTCTTCTCCCCCTCTCCCTTCTTCTCTTCTCCACCAAACAACCCTCCTCCCCTTCAATGACGTACAACTACGACGGTGTTTCCCCCCTTGAAGGATTTCGTCCAAGCCCCTAGATCTCTTCCTAGGGTTCGGCAAACAAGGGCTCCCCCTCCTAGGGATCAGCCACCCTCCAAAATCCCCTCTTGGTGGATTTCAACCAAGTACATCAACTCCGGCGACGAAAAATCTTCTCTGGCGTGAAGCAAGGAAGGAAAACGAGTTTCTCTCCATTCGGCCTAACTCCGGCAGAACCAAAGAAGAACAACCACTTTTTCATCGGAATCATCTATTTCGATTGGGTAATGAAACTTTTACCTTTGTGAGATTCTCTCTCTATATTATTCTTGTGGTGGTTTACTTTGGCATTATTTATGAAATTTTGATTTCATCGTGGTTTTAGATCCAATTGATTTTGTTGTTTCTCTTGATCAATTTAAATTCGTTAGGCTTGACGAATCTAATTTTTCTTTTTGTTGGGAGAGATCCACCTTTTTTCCGAATCGTTATTTTTCGGTGGATCTCTTTTGGTACAATACACGCTCGAATAGATCGGGTAGATCCTTTTCGCTTGAGAGGATATTAGCTTATAGATTCTATTCGATCTCCAAGGGTGTGACGAACTCGTTCATTAGCATCGGAATAATAAAATTGCAAAATCGGATGTGCTGCGTTTTAGTTTGTGTGAGCATAGAATTAGAACATGAGAGAACGAATCGGTGTCGTTTGTCCATTGTTGTTTCGTCGGGAGACATAGCATGCATCATGAATTTATGGTATTGGATGACTGGATTATTGTTATTGAGGAGATGTTCTAATATTCTGGAATTTCTGCTGACCAAAGAGTGATGGTCGCTGCGTACTAGCTAAAGGGTCTTGCGAAGAGCCGGTGGTTAAGGCAAAAAGAGATCCTTACATATGGATGTTCGTGGGAATCGTTCAAGGAGTTGTTGTTGAGGAAGTTTCTGTCGTCGGTCGAGCAAGACCGTTTGATGAACAACTTTCTACATCTGAAGCAGAGACAACTCACGGTCAGTGAGTACGAGATAGAATTCAGCAAGTTGAGCAGGTTTGCTCTGGATTTGGTAGCCTCTGAAGCTAGCAGAGTAAGGCGCTTTCTGGGTGGTCTTAGGAGCGACATCCAGCAGTTGGCCAGTGTGTATGGATCTGATAATTATGCTGAGGTAGTAGAAGATGCCTTGAAGGTCAAAGCTATCGATAATACCAAGAGTCGAGGAATGCAAATGAGGAAAGATAAGAAAAAGTATGACGATAGTAAAAGCTATCGGGATTCTGGCACTGCTTCAAAGAAAGGAAGCAAGGAGGCGTATAATTTCTATGGCCGGCCAGGCCATCCATTCGAAAAGTGTTTCAAGAGGTTGGGAGCTCAAAAGCAGCAGCAAGTGCATGTAATTCAGTGCACTCCCAAAGGAGATTTGTTTTGTGCTTCGTGTAAGAAAAAGGGGCATGATGCTGCCCATTATTGGAGTAAGGATAAGGTCTACTTCCAATGCGGATAGAAAGGGATTTTTATGTCGAGGTACCCCCGGTCTCAACCTCTGCTGCAGCCAGTTCCACTTCAAGCCTTGCTGCCGCTGCAACTTTTGGATAAAGGGAAGGGCTAACTAAATGTGGTGTCTTTGGAAGAAGCACAGACATCCACCAAAGTGATCTCAAGTTAGATTCTAATCTAGCTCTTATCTTGTAGCTATAGTTTCGATGTTGGTCGATTAGTTACGTATGCGATTTTGTAGGGAAGTTTAAGGTAAAGAATCATTGGGCGCGTTTTTGTTTGATTCTGGTGCTACCCACTCGTTTGTGGCTAGGAATTTCATAGAACATCATTGTCATACACGGGGACATACGGTGGTGTCGGACCAGAGTATCCAGAATTGTCCTATTCTTTTAGGCGATTTTCTAGCTTTTGCCGATCTGAAGGTGTTATACCTGGAAGACTTTGATGTGATCTGGGCATGGACTAGTTGTCTAGATATGATGCTTTTATCCAATGCAAGGTTAAGCATTTGGAATTAAATATGGACAACGACCACCCCAAGAGTGTGTTTGGCTTTCCGCACCAGGATTCCCTGATTATTTCTGGGGTATATGCTCGGAAGATTTTAGATTCCGGTTGTTGTGCTTATTTAGTTTATGTTTTAGGAGCCATTGGTAGTTTGCCGCATGTCAAGGATATTCCTATGGTGTGAGAGTTTTATGATATTTTCCTAGATAGTCTTCCTGGTCTTCCGCCTAAGAGATATGTGGAGTTTGTTATAGATCTGGAGCTGGGTACTCGCCCTATTGCTAAGGCATCGTACTGTATGTCCCCGTGTGAGCTGTAAGAGTTGCATACCCAGCTAGAAGATTTGTTGCAGTGTGGATTCATTAGGCCAAGTTCTTCGCCTTGGGGTGCTCCCATCTTGTTTGTTAAGAAGAAGGATGGATCTATGAGGTTGTGCATTGATTATAGGAAATTGAATAAGGTAACTATCAAGAATAAGTATCCCTTTCCGCGGATAGATGATTTGTTTGATCAGTTGCATGGTAGTACGGTATTTTCGAAGATTGACCTTCGTTCGGGGTACCATTAGTTGAGAATCCGTGAGTCGGATGTTCCGCGGACTGCTTTCCATTCTCGGCATGGGCATTTTGAGTTCTTGGTAATGTCTCTTGAATTGACGAATGCATCTTCTGCCTTTATGGACATGATGAACATAGTGTTTAAGGATTTATTGGATCAGTTTGTGGTTGTTTTTATTGACGATGTTCTGATTTATTGATGATGTTCTGGCACTTGCGTTTGGTTCCGTCTGCTTTAAGAGAACATAAGCTATATGCAAAATAGAGTAAGTGTGAGTTTTGGCTTCCTTAGGTGTCCTTTTTGGGTCATGTTGTGAATAAGGATGGAATTTCAGTTGACCCAGAGAAGATAGCCTTTATTATGGATTGGAAAAGACCTACCACACCTAAAGAGATAAGGAGTTTCCTAGGGTTGACAGCCTATTACAGAAGGTTTGTGGAAGGATTTTTCTTATTGTCTGCACCTTTGATTAAGCTTACGCAGAAGAATGCTGCATTTATGTGGAGCAATGAGTACGAAGGAGCCTTTCAGGAATTGAAGAGGAAATTATGCATTACTCCAGTATTAACCTTACCTACCGAGAGAGTAGAGTATGTAGTTTATGTGGATGCATCGCACATCGGGCTTGGATGTGTCTTGATGCAAGAGGCCAAAATGATTGTGTATGGGTCAAGGAAATTGAAGGTTCACGAAAATAATTACCCTACTCACTATTAGAGTTTACGGAAGTGATCAATGACTCTAAGCAGTGGAGACATTTGTTGTATGGCACGTTGTGCAAGATTTACACGGACCATAAGAGCTTGAAGTATGTATTCACTCAGAAGGAGTTGAATTTTCACCAGCGTAGATGGTTGGAGTATGTCGCAGATTATGATGTTGATATCCTATATCATCCTTGAATTTTGGCTTTAGCCTAGATATATATAGAACTAAAAAAGAGTCTACAAGTAGTTGGCATCATGCCTCAGAATAGAAGAGAAAGCATTGGTAAGAGGCATCCCTCTTACCCAGTCGTAATCAAGATGGCAAGAAATTTTTGCAATATGGTCGGCGGCGGAGTTCGCCTTTCGATCAACCTGTGAGAGCACCAATCTTGGTAGATCCTTCATGTGTCGAGCCACCATGCCTTCAATATTACCGGAGTAGCAACCGAAAAGGATTGTATTTATCTTTGAGATGGCCTCCTTTGAGTCTCCTTTAAGTATGAGTCCAGCCACTCCGCACAATAGTGGGTCGCCAGTTGTAGTCCAGCCTTAGCCGCCAAAAATTCTGTCATGCTCACCGATCGGCTTTGGTGCTGGATACCTCGGGCAATAATCAAGTCACCACCATGATTTCGGATAATACAACCCAGCCCCGCCAAGTTGTTGTCGAGGACCGAGCCATCAAAGTTTATTTTGAGCCATCCATCGGGCGGGGGCGACCAAGTAGATTGGCGGTTACAAAGGGGCGCCCAGTTCCCTTGCGATGAGTCCAAAATTGCATTGATAGTAATTGATGTCGGTAGCAAGAAAGGCTCACCGTGCACTTTGGCGTTCCTAGCTTTCCGGATGTTGTAAAAAATTGAGCAAATAAAAGAGGCCACATCAGGATACCCATTGGTAAGATTTTCATTGCAGATGAAATCAAGTAGATCTTGGATGAGAACATTAGGCTGGATATTTAATCTTGACCCTTCCATTTTTATCTTGGAAATAAAGCTGTTATATCATCCGGATAAGGCTAATGTGGTGGCCAATGCCTTGAGTAGGAAGACCACGCAGATCTTTAACCTTTCCGTAGAATCTTTGGTGGAAGAGTTTTTATTAATGGGCATCTCTGTCGGAAGTAGTGATTCACAAAGCAGTCTGGAAGTGACAGAGCCTTCTTGGATTACGCTTACGTGGCTACATCAAAAGGATGACCCTGATTTACAGCATATTTGTAGTTGAACTGAAAAAGGGGAATTACCAGACTTTTCAATTGATGATGCGGGTACTTTAAAGTAACGCGGTAGATATTTTATTCCCACTATTGCGGATATATGAGCAAAGTTGCGTAGTGAGTCACATGGTTCTACTGTTGCCTGCCACCCTGGTTCTACAAAGATGTATAGAGATCGTAAGTAGATCGTTTGGCGGTATGGGATGAAGAATGATATAGCCAAGTTTGTGTCTGAGTGTTTTACTTGCCAGCGAGTTAAGGCAAATCATGGACAGCCAGGTAGCAAGCTGACGCCTTTGGATATCCCAAGTTGGAAGTGGGAGAGTATTTCTATGGACTTTATTACCGCTTTGTGGAGGTCTCCCCGAGGACATGATTCAGTGTGGGTCATAGTGGATAGATTGACGAAGTGTGCTCACTTAGTGCCGTTCAAGATTGATTACTCCATGAAAAAGATAACAGAGTTGTATTTGGAAGAGGTCATTAGATTGCATGGAGTGCCTGTAAGTATTTTGTAAGATCGAGATTCCAGGTTTACGTCTCATTTTTGGAAGAGTTTGCAGGAAGGGTTGGGTACCGAGACCAATGGTCAAACGAAGAGAGTTAATTAGATTTTGGAAGACATGATCAGATGTTACATCTTGGACCACGGAGGAGCGTGGGACGAGCGACTTAGATTGATGGAATTTTCCTATAATAATAGTTATCAGGAGAGTTTGCAGATTGCCCCCTTTAAGGCTTTGTATGGGAGGCATTGCAGAACTCCCTTATTTTTGGGCTGAAGTTGGTGAAAGACCATTGTTGGGTCTGGAAGCCTTAGAAGAGATGAATACTTATGTGACGCATATTCGAGAGAAGCTTCGTATAGCTCAGGAGCATTATGAGAAGAATGCTAATCGACAAAGGACTGATCTAGAATTCACAATTGGGGACATGGTTTTTCTCAAAGTTTCTCTGATGTCAGGCGTTAAGAGGTTTGGAAGGAACCACAAGTTGGATCCAAGGTATGTGGGACCTTTCAAGGTTGTTAAACGCATCAGAGTGTAAGATTATAGGCTGGATTTATCGTCTAATTTTCCTGGTGTTCACGATGTGTTTCATGTGAGCTAGTTGTGTAAATGTTTGCTTAGTGACCGGCATGTCCTTGACTCAGTTCCCCAGTTGCAGCCTAATATTTCTTATGTTAAAGTTCCTGTTCGTATCCTAGATACTCAGTATCGGGTATTACGAAGGAAGACAATACCCATGGTCAAGGTTCTTTGGCGAAACCAAGACGTTGAGAGCGCAACTTGGGAGTTGGAGTCAGCTATGAGAGAGGTTCATCCTCATCTGTTCTCCTAGTTTCTTTGGTAAGTGTTTTTGTTAGATAACCTTTGGTTATTTTCTTCCTATAGTAGATTCGATTTTGTATCAAGTTTCAGGACAAAACTTTCTTTTAGGGGGAGTGGTTGTAACGCCCTTGATTTTTTGACATTTATTTTAATTCCTGTAGTGACGTAATAATGATGTTAGGGCGTTATGTTGATGAGTAGTTAATGGGCACTGTTGTTGGAGCGTGAATTTGCTCATCGAAATCCGAGTTTTTGACTCAGTGGATTTTAGTAAGTTGATGTTGGTTGTAACTTAGGGGAATTTTAACCCGAGTTTGGTTTGTCTAATTTTAATTTCGACTTTGTCGTTGGTTTTGTAGCATTGATTTTTAGCCTTGGTGCGAATTTCGTATGAATCTGAGATAATTCGAGTTTTTGGTTGGATTTTTAATTAATAATAATAATAAAATATTATATTTATATATATAAGCTTGTACGTTTTAGCGAAACCCTATTCATCGTCTATCCCAAGCCGTCGGGCCGAATTGCTGGAGAAGGTAGGAGACAGACATCACGAGGTCTTCGACGGTCGACTGTAGGAGTTACGGTTCTCTAAATCGTTGTCGGAGGGTAGATTCGGAAAGCTCTCACCGAGATTTACGCGTGTGCAGTAAGTTTTTCCCGTTTTGTGGATTTTTGGCATTAGGGTTTTTGACCTTAATTCTCGTTTTCCCCTAAAAGTTTCAGGAATCATTGCCTAGGAGTTCTTGTGTCCAATCCTTGGAGCGGAGCGCTCGTGAGGCTGGATTTCTGAAGATCTAGAGGCAAGCGGTGATTTCTTTCCCCTTGCTAAGTCTCTTATTCGTATTTCTTTTCTTTCCTCTTGATTTTTCCCTCCTTAGAAGATAAGAGTAGTGTAGGGTTCGTCTAGGTCGAAGTCCACTAGGAAGTGTAGGAGATCGACTGTGTTAAATTCGTCGTATATGTAGGAGTTGGCCTGACCAAAATTCGTCAAATATGCGGGAGTTAGCATCAGTTAAATTCGTCGGGTAAGGGTTGAGTCTATTTAAGTATTTTTCGACGAGTATTGTCTTTGGCGTCGAGAGCGTCGAGTGACTAGCCTTTGGCATCAAGTGCGTCGAGTTCGTCGATTATTCATGAGAAGCTAAGTCTTTTTCAATGAGTATTTCCTTTGGCATCAAGAGCGTCGAGTGACTAGCCTTCGGGGTTGAGTGCGTCGAGTTCGTCGATTATTCATGAGAAGCTAAGTATTTTTCGACGAGTATTGCCTTTGGCATCTAGAGTGTCGAGTGACTAGCCTTTGGCATCGAGTGCATCGAGTTTATTGATTATTTATGAGAAGCTAAGTCTTTTTCGACGAGTATTGCCATTGGTGTCGAGAGTGTCGAGTGACTAGCCTTTGGTGTCAAGTGCATCGAGTTTGTTGATTATTCATGAGAAGCTAAGTCTTTTTCGATGAGTATTGCCTTTGGCATAGAGAGCGTGGAGTGACTATATTTTGGCATCGAGTGCATCGAGTTCGTCGATTATTCATGAGAAGCTAAGTCTTTTTCAACGATTATTGCCTTTGGCGTCGAGAGCGTCGAGTGAATTGCCTTTGGCGTCGAGTTCGTCGATTATTCATGAGAAGCTATATCTTTTTTGACGAGTATTACCTTTGGTGTCGAGAGCGTTGAGTGAACTCAGCTAAGGCGTTGTGTGAAGTAAGATTCGTTGAGTTAAGCCCAGGCGTTAAGTAAACTCAGCTAGGCATCGAGTGAAGTAAGATTCATTGAGTTAAGTCCAGGTATTGAGTGAAACTGCCTTGGCGTCGAGTGTGTAGAGTGAATCTGTCTTTGCATCGAGTGCTTTGAGTGAATCTGCCTTGGCGTCGAGTGCGTTGAGTGAACTCAGTCTTGGCGTTGAGTGAAGCAGAGAGGCGTCGAGTGGCTGTAGTCTTGGCATTGAGTGATTTCAGAGTTAGTATTAGGTAATTTTAGTGTGTCCTTCGAGTGACTTTGAGTTCATCAAGTCATATTTATCGGGTATACCTTAGTAACTTTTTGTTTTCTTCTCTTTGCATCATCATAGAAATCCGATACTAAGCCTTAGGTTTCAATGGTGTTCTGGATGTTTGGTTGTGGCTAGGTTGGCAGTGGATATAGAACCACCAAGTTGATGTCGTTTTGTGAATCATTACACATGATAGTTGTATTTTCTTATGGACTGTTGGGTTGTGTTGGACAATGTGGTCACCACTACAGTGCTTTTTTGAGTTGTTTATACTATTGGGTTGTGTTGGACAATGTGTCCACCACAACAGTGTCTTGTTGAGTTGTTTGGGTCTGTTAGTTCGTGTTGGACAATAGGTCCACCGGCTCAGAGTCGTTTTTTTCCAAGTGTTAATGATTCACGTGTTTAGAGCTGTTCAGTCTCTTTCTTCTTATTATATAAACATATGTTATTATGCTTACACTTGCAGATCTTATCGAAGCATGGCTTAATTTCGCACTTGGTAAAACTTCTCATACTTATACCTTTGAGAACTCTTTCTTACTTATTATGTTATGACATATTTTCTGTAATTGGACAGCTTTTTTTTATATGGGTTGGTAACCCTTTATTTCCTTGTGATTTTTTCTACTAATGATCCTTGATCGCCATTTGTATATTCTTGCTAAGGTATTCTTTTCTTTTGGAATACCTCAGGTTCGGAGCAGCAGCCGATTAAGCGGTTAGAGTTGTAGTTGCTGGTGTTCTGCAGTTATTGCAGTTGTCCTTTTCTCTCCGTTGTGAGGTAGTTTTGTTGTTTATTTTTAGTTTAGACATACATGTCTTTTTGTGGGTTCGTGGCAGGGTGTTGATGCCCACTGGAGATGTTATAAAATGTTAAGTTACTTGCTAGCTGCTAAGTCACTTTCTAGATGATTTTTTGGATTTACTTGCTCTCTGGGAAGATTTGATGTTAGGATTGCATGTAGTTATTTTCAAGTTATAAAAAAGTATAATTATACCATTCTCATACTCATGACATCCTTTTAACTCAAATAACACTATATTTTAATGAACGTAAAAAGCTCTTTTCATAATTATATTAAATCTAGAGGTAGGCATATCATGAGTTGTACTTTTTGGATGTTTTTGCTCATGTAGGATAATAATTGAACTAAGTAAAGTGTTTTCCGCAGCGTATACTTATATCGCTATTCGTGGACTAGTTGATCCACTGAGCTGAGGGATACAACCGTCAAAACCAAACTAAAAATATGTTTTCTTCTTGATAAACTCGAGAATTCTTCGAAAGGTGTTAGGAGTAGGTTCTTGCCTCAGCGTCTGTAGTTATCCCCTACACAGCGTGACATCACGTCACTTGTTTTTTCTTACTCTGATATTATGTTTTATGTGGAGAAAATACGGGCTGTGATATCCTCCTTGTTCAAAACCCTGCTTATATAGTATACTGATAGCTGCCTACTTCCCGAACTAGAACGGAGCTCACAGCTTCTTCCTCCACCCCGAGATACAAAGCTAATTCTATGTCTTCCTGTAAACCCTTAAGCAGTGGAGCTTTGGTGAGATGATGCTTCAGAGTTTGGAAGGCATCCTAATAGTCCTTGGTCTACTCAAAACATTTGTTACCCCTTAACACCTTGAAGAAAGGCGAGCACTTCTCCCCTACTCGAGATAAGAACTTTCTCAGACCTGCTAGTTTACCTATAAGATGTTGAACCCCCTTGGTATTCTGTGGCGATTCTAGCTCTAGGATTGCCTTAACCTTATCCGGACTGGGCTCTACCCCCATGGGGGTGATGAGGTGACCCCGAAACATCCCTCTCTTGACCCCAAAGATTCACTTTAGGGGGTTAAGGCTCATCTTGTACTTTCTCAATGTGGCGAAAGTATCTGCCAAGTCTAGGAGGCGAGACTTTACGTCTTTGATTTTTACCATCAGGTCATCTATATAGAACTTAATATTCCTCCCCTTTTGCTCCTTGAAGACCCAATCCATCATCCTCTGTACATAGCCCCTGCATTTTGTAACCCGAACTACATCATTCTATAACTATAATACTCATCATCCGTGATGAAGGAAACATCCTTAACATCTGGCGGGTGCATCCTGATTTGGTGGTAACCTAAGAATGCATCTGAGAAACTCATTATAGAAAACCAACGATTGAATCTTCTAGCGCGTCGATTTGAGGCAGGGGGTAGAAATCTTTAGGGCATGATTTAATCATCAAAGAAAATTCAACACACATTCTCCACCTCTCGTCGCCATTTTGACCATCACTACTTGGAGACCCAACCTGGGTACTGGATCTCCCATACAAAACTTGCCCTCACCAACTTCTCTACCTCCTCTCGAATTTGTTCCTCCAGCTTGCTTTACACAGACCATTTCCTCTAACGGATTGAGCGGGTGTTGGGATCAAGATTTAGATGATGACAAGCCACGCCCGCCTCAAGCAATGACATGACGGTTGTATCCCAGACGAAGACGTCGATGTTTTCCTAAATGTAGCTTCTGATCTTCTCCTAATCTTCCTCCTTCAACTTCCCTCCGAACTGTTCCACCTCGAGCTTCCCACTAAGGGCGATGATCCCCTTCTTCTCCACTTCTTCAAGAGCCTCTAACCTAGCCTTCTCCTCTATCTATTTCTCCAAACTCTTCTACTTCTCCCATCCATGAAATCGTGTTGACTGCCATGATATAACTTTCCCTCGCTACCTTAGGGGTCTCCCCAGATCCATATTTTCACTCCTCTGTTGTTGAACTTCAAGCATTGGAGGAAGGAAGAGGGTACCATAGAAAAGCGTTGATAAAGGGATGCCTGAAGATAACATTGTAGCTTCTAGGAGCGTTCATGATAATGAACTGAAAATTTCGGGACATCCCTCCTAAGGTAACATGGAGCCTAACTCCTCCTTATACTTCCTTCCTATCGCCTGAGAACCCGAACAGAGGTCCATCCGAGGCTAGCGCCCTCCTTATTTCCACCTTCATCTCATCAAAGGCCCTCTTAAAGATCACATTTACCAAACTCCCATTATCCACCAAGATCCTTGAGACTACAAAGTTTTTGATGGTCATCTGGATTACAAGGGCATCACAAAATGGGTCTTCATAATCTGGTATATCTTTGGACTAGAAGGTAATATTCTCTACTGGAGGAGGGGCAAAAGATGTCAAAGCGACGCTCCGTCGGAAAATAGTTCTAAGGCTCCCCTTGCGGGTGGCTCGGTCTTCAAAGAGATCCTCATCCTCAACTCCTCCTTCTCCTCCGAATCTTGCTTCCACAATCTTGGGTGGTACTGGTTGTATCCCTCTGTCTCTCATTGCTCCTCGGAACTCCAGAAATTCTGGGAAGGTGGTTGTCGCGTGCCCCTCCTCCTGATGAAAGTCATAAAAAAGCAACAACCCAACCTCCCTTCTTTCTCCTCTACCAGGTTGATTCCTCCTTCCTCCTCCTCTACCCTAAACTATCATCATTACGTGATGGGGGCGGGGTGATAATAATCTCGGGTCCGGTCTCCACCCCGAAGGGTTGAACCTTCCCTAACCTACCTAGTGATTTCCCCCTCCTTGATCTACTCCTCTTCCATGTCCCTGGAATGGTCCTCCCTCCACTCTCCATGCTGGTCGATTACCTTGCTCCTTCTTTCACCATTCCCGCTCCTTCCCCCTCTAGGGTTCCTGAAATCCTTGCACCCTTGGCTCTTCCATTCTTCTCCCTTCCTGCTACCTAGATCCTCCTTGCTCTTTTTCTTCTGCCTCTCCTAGTCTTGCCAGCTTCATCACGAACTCAAGGTTCATGGCTTCCCCTTCAATCTCTTTTGCCGCTCCATCTTGAAGAATCCCTGACGAAGCCCTAATATGAAGGCCATCATCAGGGTGTACCCTAGTGCTTCCTAGACTTGAAGTACCGCTTCTTGGAATTTGTCCACATAACTCTCTAGAGTTTCTTCCAACCCCTGATTGATCTCGAACAGGAACTCAGTCCCCTTCTTCCTCTTCTTTGATGTTGAAAAGCGCAATAAGAAACTGCGGCGCTGATCCTCGAAGCCATAAACGGTTCTTGAGGGAAGTTGATGAAACCAATCCCTCACCTTGTCTTTGAGGGAGATGGTGAACAACTTGCATTTGAATGCCTCCGTCATCTGCCTTATGGAGACTGTATCCTCAAACCACTGCATGTGCTAAATTGGATCCTCTTTGCTATAGTAGAAAGACATAACCAGATCTCTGAAACCATCCGGTACTGGAGCCGAGAGGATCAACTCACAAAAAGGACTCCCTGAGCCTTCTTGGCATCTTGCGAGATCTCTCCAAACCGTCTCACCGGGTGGTGGGGCAGTTGGCGAGATGGTAAATAACTCGTGACCCATGAGATCTCTCTCGCCTCCTTCTAACCTTATCTCGTTCCTGACCCGCTGACTCGGTGCCCCCTCGCCCAAAAAAGGTTTGGCGAGTACCGGGACCGCGGAGGTCGAGTACTTGCCAACTCGCATTGTGAGACTGAAATGAATGGTCTCGAGCATAACCTTTATGAACTCACCAAACTATTTTTGAGCAACGGGGCTATCTGCGGGTGGGAAGCTGTCTGGGTTAGTTCCTTTCCCTTCATCTCCAGCCATGACACTCACTTGAGATTTTCCTGATGAGCTATGGGTCCACGCTTACCGCACCAAGAGTGTTGAACCCAAAAACCACGGTTCAACGAAGAGTTCGGTCTTGGGGGTATCTACCTTTACTTCCCTCAAGCTAATGCCTCAACTGTGGACATAGAGTTTGGAAACCTTCCCACCAGAACAACCTCAAATAGACCCCGAGTCGCAACGAGGAGGTCCCGCCATATAGCCAAAAGATCTTAGATTACTTCCCCTCCTAAACCAAAGCTGGATGGAACACCTTTGGAGAGCCAAGGGAGCTTCTGACCACCCACCCAGAAACCACCGTGAGTGATGAACTGAAGCTCCTGCCAACCAAAGCTATCCAGGGGAGAGGAAAACTCAGACTGAGGTCCTTTCCAAAGGTGACCTTGGGGGTCTATTTATAATTTTCTAGGGATGGTCTGCCAATAGTGAGATCCCGCCTTTTGGTAACTATTAAATGCAACCCAAAGTGGTCTGCCAACAACGTAACTCCGCTGTTTGGAGGGGCTAATGGTAGACTAGAATCAAATTATAGACAAATAGAAAATTGGAAAGAATAAACTCTAATGGCGAGTTGACGCACTTCGGTCTACTCGCCTTGGCGGTGAGTGCCCGATGGTATTAGGCATTCTCCACTCTCCCATCCAGCGAGCACCTAATGAGGCTAGGCACTCGCCATCTTGCCACTCGCCCATGGGCAAGACTTCAACTCGCTGACTCTGCCCGCTTACCTCCATGTTGGGTAAATAGCGATCGTGCAGTGAAACTGTGTGCTTGCTCCTTGTCCTTGGGCGAGTTGGGTGCACTCAATAAATACGGTGTTGTACATAAATTATATTAATGAGGAAATTTATGATTGTTGGGTATATTGGAGATTGTGTACCTGATTTGGAGAAGTCTTACCTGAATCAATAATATACATCAGGTTGTATTTGATGGTGTATTGAGTTTATTTGTGCAGGCAGAAGAATGAAGAAAATATTCTAAGTACAAAAATGTCGAGACATTTATAATGTGTCGACATCTTTGAAGGAGCAGTGTCGAGATCAGAACCAAAGTTGTGTCGACACATGAAATCTGAGTCGACAACAGTTGTGTAGATACACAGGACTAGTGTCGACACACTTTGATTTGAAGTCCTGACATGAGTAGGAGGAGCTATGTCGACACTCAGGACTAGTGTCGACATTCAGAGTTCAAGTCTATAATAGCTATGTCAACACTCAGGACTTGTGTAGACATTCAGAGTTCAAGTCTACAATAGCTATGTCGATACACAGGACTTGTGTCGACATACAGAAGTTCGGTCTTCATCAGTTGTGCCGACAGTTTCTGAAGAGTGTTGACACTATCAAAAGAAGTTTGTCGACACATTCTACAAAGGGAGTGTAGAGACTGGTTGAAGAGTTGTGCCGACAGTTTCTGAAGAGTGTTGAAAACATCAAAGGAGTTATGTCAACACATTGTATAAAAGTTATGTCGACAGTTTCTGAAGTTTGTCGACAACACCAGAGGAAGTGTGTCGACACCCAGGTAATTGTGTCGACACATACTATCCTTGTGTCTCGACACATTCAACTGAGTTGAATAACTCAAGTGCTAGATCTCCAGGCAGAAGACTTGACAACTGCTAGGATTGTCAAGGCCTGTTAGACATATCAGAACTGTCAGATGTCAGTCATCCACCGGATCAGCCGGTTGCCTCTGATGTGATCTATAAATAAAGCCGAGCATTCAGAGAAAAAGGAGAGACACACAGCAATATAGAAAAATTAGAGGGAAGACAAAAAGAATGAGGATTACTCCAAGAAGAATTCACAGAATTCTATACAGTAAGAAGGTTCTGACTCTATATCAGAGAAGGAGACAACATCTCTTTGGATCTGTCCAAGTTTGCTGAAAGAAGAAGCTGTGTCTACATCAACTTCTCAAGAAGATTCAACCTAGGTTCTCTCTTTTAATAAGCTTTGAATAAGCTAAGTAAGGTTGAATCTAATTCATTGCAGCAATAATCTGAAGGAAGCAGATTAATCAAGATCTGATCAAGATTTCTTCACTCCTCTTTTCTCTCTATCTGGGTGAAGGAAGAAAAGTAATTCTTTATACAATTTTTTTGTAAGATCTATTTATAGATCTGAGTGTTGTAAGCCTGTATTTATAAAGGCTGAGGTAGGACTGTTTGCCTGAGGTAGGAGAATAGGTTCTCTGAGTTGTAGGCCTGGTGATAAGGGCTGAGGTAAGGCTTGATAGCCTGAGTGGTAGGAGTGTGGATTCACTCTGAGGTAGGGTTCTTGGGAAGAACCTGAGGTGTATGACTTCTTGAAGTCTGAGTTATAGGAACCAGTTTGGGTTCTGAGTTTTAATATCTGGGGATTTGAGAAGGTGAAAGGAAGTTTGGCTGAATCTAGTGTATTGCTAGATAGGCGAAGGGGGAAAGTGGATGTACCCATCTCTTGGGGAACCACTATAAACCTATATGTATGATTTGATTGATGTGTTGTATGTTGTGATTGCTTTAGAATTTATTCATACTGTGAAGAATCTATTAACTTCCTAAGAATAAAGAATTGAACCTATTCACCCCCCCCCCCTCTAGGTGTTTAATCATTCTTAAAACCAATTCTTTCAATGATATTATCTTTATAGGTCGCGTAACTCCTAGAACAATAGATGATAATGGAGAAAGTGTGCTTATCTCAAAAAATGAATGGTTAGAAACTAGAAGGCCAAAGCATATGTAACTCAAGTCATGAACATTCTTATGCCAATAATATTTGATGACATTTTTTTATAAAAGTAGATGACTACACATAAGTAAAAGAAATCTAGGAATCCCTAACAAGATTAGCATAAGCCTCTACTAATGAAAGGATAAATGAAGGATCCTCTCTAATTTCTTCTGAGTGCATTGTGGAGATAGAAGACAGATGTCTCCTTGCTGGAACCATATGCCAGGGTGAAGAAAGCTTCTCAAGCTCAGATAATAAAGAAAATGCTGAGGATACTAAATTCAATAATATGACATTCAATGACTCGAACCTTGAAGAAGTCACTCAGTTAAATAAGGTACCACCCTTTAACTCTATTGACTGCAATACATCTAAACTTATACAAAACTTGGAAGTCCTTCACCATGCTCATCTCGAGGCAATGAAGGAAATCAAAGATATTAAGGAAGAGTTGTCATCATAAAACAAATAATGATGAGTGATGCCATTGAAATTGAAAATTAGGCTATTAAAATGCAAAACAAAAAGTTTGAAAGTGAAATTATCTCCCTGAAATCTAAAGTTGTTGAGTTGAATAAACAACTTGACAAAATAAAGGAATTTGAAAATTCTTGAAATGGTAGAAGCAACAAGCTAAAAGACATCTTTGAAAACCTTACATTAAGGTTTAAGAATCTATGATTAGGAGTTGATAGAGCCCAGTGACATTTGTCAAAGGCAAAGCCTCAATATCTTCTGAAGATGTTTTTCTAACAAAAAAGTCTAGTAGTAAAAACATATTAAGTAAAACCTTTCCATCTCTTTCTCATAAGAAGGATCGACGGATCCATTGCAAAAGATCCAAGAAACGATGAAGCCTATCAAAAGGCTAATAAAACCAAACATTTAAAGTACGCATCAAAAATAAATCTTCATAACTTCATACATGTGTCGAATAATAACTAACAGAACATTGAAGTTACGCTGAATGTTATTCAATGCAAGTATCTTACACCGTCAAAAACTGCACAATATAACTCTAATGTGTTGAATAAAATTTGACATGGTTTTTGTTTATAGACTAATGCCCCTCTCTTCAGTTGGTCTGATAAAATACGTGTGAGAAATTCCTACCCTCATCCCCAAAATATTTATTCAAATTGAAAACTAAATTTAATATGTATGAGTGCCAATGCTACCATAAGGTAGGACACTTTATAATAGATTGCTGGTATAGCTTATTAACAACCACTCTCCTTAGAAACTCTATGAGGACCCTTCTCTTCTCTCACGGTAGCAATTACTCTGCATCATGACCTAAGATGAATTGGGGTCCTTATGATGTCTATTCTTATTATAGGTAACCCCCTATAAACAAGCTGTGGATTGAAGACTGATTTAAGAATGTTAAATTCCTGGAATATTGAATTTAATAAACCGTTAAGGAATAAGAAATAAAAATTATCTACACTATTTGACACATTTCCTAACTAGGATAAGTCTAGTGTCTAGTGTCTAGAAGTCAGTCTCTGTCTTGGGACTACAAGAGATAAGAAATAAGAAAAACTGTACATCTCCTTGATACCAAGATATTGTAACTTCTTTTAAAAACTCAAAAGGTTAGTAGTCGCACCTTACTTCTCCCAACCACTTCGATCAAAAGAACTGAATGGTCAAATATATAAATAAGGCTCTTCAGATTTCCTGCCTACTTAAGGACTACTCCATATGAGCTTTTCATTCTCATTCATTGTCTTTATCTATCTCATCTCCTCTTCACTCCTCTTATATTGAGTGTTTCTCCTCTTCTTACTTATTCCAGCAATACCTCCTCCTCTGGAAATTTCTCTCCTAGGATGTTTTTTTACTTATATCTTCTATAGAATCAAGAGGAGGGAAAATAATTGCCTTCTAGTATGAACTAGAAGTCTATCTTCTTGAGA
The DNA here is from genome assembly GCA_039513925.1 of Platanthera zijinensis. Lineage (NCBI taxonomy): Eukaryota > Viridiplantae > Streptophyta > Magnoliopsida > Asparagales > Orchidaceae > Platanthera > Platanthera zijinensis. The sequence goes on along the minus strand of CM077090.1, from coordinate 54,269,391 downwards.
CTAGAAATTGGTGTTATGCGCTCTATGAGTATGACACTCAAATTGGCTGGTTGTTCAATCAAAAGAACTCAAGGAGTCGTTGAAGATATTTTAGTATAGGTGGGAGATTTCTTTTTCCTAGTGGACTTTATAGTCCTTGAAATGGAGGTAGATAAAAAGGTTCCACTCATTCTTGGTCCCCCATTTCTAATTACTGCATGCGTCATTATATATGTGGAGTGAGCATTACTGACATTGAGAATTGGGGATGAGGAAGTGATTTTTAACAAGCATGATGGAATCGAGCCCATAAGTGCAAACAGTTAACATATACAAGCTTGAAGAAATCTATTCTTGTATGATGGAAATCTAATAGCATTTTAACTTAAAGGAAAAATAGAGGGACAAGGAGAAAATGCAAGGAAATTGGTGGAATGGTATTACTAGTTTTACTGGATTTGAAAAGTAGTATCAATTGGTCTCAAAGGATACATATTTATACTTAGGGGTGCAATTCGGGATGGTTTGGATCTGTTCCATCAAAAACCAAGAACCAATCCATATTGCTTCGGTTCACTACAACATTTTTGGTCTTTAGCAACACCTACTTGACAACATTTAAAAAACTATTCTCTAAACCTATATAGAGAACAGTTTCTAAGTGTTGCAATAGATGATTGACTTTAGGCAGTACTTTTGCTGCAACATTGAATAAAATGTTCTCTAAAGCCTTATAGGAAGCAATCCTACAATGTTTTTGTTGACGATTTACTTTAGGCAATAGTTATTACATATTGTCCTGTTGAAAAACAAAATTGCAACATTTTACCAATGTTGCCTAAAAATTTACAAATCAACCAAAAATATTATTCACACTAATTTATTATTTAAAAGATAAAATTTATAAAAACCTAAACTTTATTAAAAACCAAATATCCAAACCCTCCCTGATTCCTGATCGGCCAGTTCTTCCCGCATCCCTTCCCTCACTCGTGCCCTTGCTTCTTCAATCCTGCTCCGCTCGGCAACGACGCTCACCTTCGGGACTCCATCGACTCTTCCCCCTTCGCGCTGGTACGCCACTCAAAACTTCAAGTTCCAGTCGGCAGTCGCCGCCTCCCTTACGGCTAGAGTTCCCTTCCTCGTCTCCTGTGAAGGCCAGCCAAATGCGAGCAATCCTCACTCCGGCATCGAGTAAGGTCAATCGTTCAGATTTTTGAAACCTTTCTTGTTCGTCATGTTGTGTAATTCAAATTTGCAAGCAAGCAAAATAAACTTCCCCTGATTTGGATTACTGATTTCAATAGCACAGATTTAGATTATTGCATTTTTTTTGGGGGGGGGGGAACTATCGAACTGGAATGGCGTAGAAGCCATATTGTTCGTCCTCTCAAAACCACTCATTCTATGTCGATATTGAAAAAATTCCCATTTGGACCGAGTTATTCTTTTTTGTGGGGTGTGAATGTGGGATGTTTGGTTTATTTGTGTTGCCTATATTTCATTTGTTATTTATTCAAGGATTCAGATATTTCAGTTTTTTTATTGAAGGATTCAGATATTGGTGATTGCTTTGTTATTCATAAACAAATTTATATGAATTTTTAGGGTTTGCTTTGACTGGTAGGTAGGGATTTATGGCTCCAATGAATATTGTGTTATAATTAGTGTGTTTATATATATGTACATTGTTATTAGTGTGAAGAACCTAGATCTAGGCCCTTTTTTTGCAAGAGAAATGAATCTAAGATGAATATTTACCTGAAGCATAAAGAGTTGGGGAGAAAAAAACTCATAAATATGTGAATTAATATTTATGTTGACTGAAACCTTAAAATCCGCTAACATCTCAAAAAACTACTTCATTTTTGGTAATTTTTAAAGAGTTTACTCAGGGTTGCTTCAGTAGCGATAAAATGATTTAAATAATAATTTAAAGTATGAAATAAAAGGAAATCATATCACGGAACACCTTAGAAATACCCCTAATTCGATGACCAAAGAGAAGAGAAAGAAAGAGAAGGAAGAACCTTTATCTTGGGCACCTATATAATATGTATGTGGACAGTTATTTCATTATTCTTCTTTTTATTAGTCCAGTCAAATTAGATATTACCTCTCCATAAAGAGCTGCTGAAATATACACCTAAATAATATCAATTAATAGATATTTAAGAGAGGGAAGCAAGGAAAGCAAATCTTCACAATTCTTAAGTTACCACATCTTGATTTTTTTCAAATTTGATAATGCAAATCTACAGAAAGTTATTAAGGTTCATGAGAATACATTTCATTCAATGAATTGCATTAAATTTGTATGTATGCCTTTTTTGTATTGAAATGTGCATGTGAGTGTATATATTGAAGTGTGAATTTATGTATGTGTTAGAATGTAATTTGTTTATGTTTGTATATGTGTAGGTATTGCGATTATTCAAGGTTTGAAAGCAAAATGGATTTATACAAGTTGGAAAGCCAAGCCAAATGATAACATAGTGCATGTATGGAATTATACCAAGGTATGTGTTCATGTTTTTTTATTTTTATTTTTTAGTTGTATGAAATGATATGATTTAAACACTCATTGTTATTTTGGATTTTGTAGTTGAAGTTTATTTTGCCAGATGAAGCAAATAATTGGGTAAAGATTACCGCTAGAGATGCTTGGAGATGATATAAACACATAATTATGAAGAATCATTTTCTGAAGTATTCCAATATGACTGATAGACTAAAAAATCATCCTGTAAAGGTGCCAGAGTCTCAATTTAAAAAGCTTTGCCATTTTTGGAGTTTGGAAAATATAAAAGTAAGAATAAAATTTATTTTGTGTTACTTGTCTTTTAAATATATATTTATTCTAATATTTTTAATTGAATGTGTAGTCAATCAGTGAAAGGAATACTCAAAGTATTGCAGGACAAAAGTGGAGGCATCGAATGAGACCAAAAACATTTGCTATAATTCATGAAAAATTTGTATATAATTCATGAAATGATATGATTTAAACACTCATTCTTATTGAAACCCGAAAAGACAGTAAGGGAAAAGAGTCGGACTTGGAGACTAATGATGTAATTGTAAGTTATGTACAACCCTGTATTCACCCCTATGTAATTTTATGCTTTTCGGTCGTCTTGGCGCTCTCGGTGGCCAATTTTGGCTATAGCTTGGAAATATACTAGTAGGGGGAGGAAAAATTTGCCTCCCCCCTTGCCCCATTCTTTGAGGGTCGGGTGAGACCAGTTGGCCGGCACCCCCCGACGGGATAAAGTGCGAGGTGGGAGCAGCGGGGTCTACTGGAGACCAAGGTCTCGTCCCCCCTGCCCCTTAAACCCGAGCAGGGGCGAGACCGGCCGGCCATGCGGGTTCTCGCCCGCGCGGCCAGCTCGTCAGGCGAGACTGCCGACCAGGCGGGTTCTCGCCCGCGCGGCCAGCTCACCGGGCAAGACCGCCAGCCATGCGCAGTCTCGCCCGCGCGACCAGCTCGTTAGGCAAGACCGTCGGCCAGGCGGGTTCTCGCCCGCGAGGCCAGCTCGTCGGGCGAGACCGCCGATCAAGCGGGTTCTCGCCCGCGAGGCCAGCTCGTCGGGCGAGACCGCCGGCCTGGAGGGTTCTCGCCCGCGCAGCCAGCTTGCCGGGCGAGACCGCCGGCCAGGCGAGTTCTCGCCCGCGCGGCCAGCTCGCCGGGCGAGACCGCCGCCCAGGCGGGTTCTCGCTCGTGAGGCCAGCTCACCGGGGGAGACCACCGCCCAGGCCCTCGCCCGCGCGGCTAGTTCCCTCGTCTCGGGTGTGCAGGGGAGGCTGGGGGGTGTGTTTTGGCCTCCTCTTTCCCATGGACCTCTTTGGGACTTGCTTTTACCCTTTTTCCCTCGGGGTGGAATTCCCCTCTTTGCCCCCTAGTGTGGAGGTTTTCTATTGGCTTGAGGCATATTTGTCTTAGGGGCATTTTGGTTATTTTGACCCCAAGACTAGAAAAAACTATAAATAGACCCTTGAGGGTGCCTTGGAGATGATCGTTCCTTAGCCACTTAAAATCCCCTTGGCTTTCTTCCTCCAAGGCACCTAGCTCAAGCATTGGCTAGGGAGGGGGAGACCTCAAAGGTCTTCTGGGTGTGAGGTGGGACCTCCACGCTAGAGCCGAGGGTCTGGTCATAGTCTCCTAAGTCTTCGGTCTGCGACATCCTTCCGAGTGTAGTAGGTGTGAGGTCACCCCTCTTTTGGGACCCCGAACTCCACAGAGGTCATTTTTGGCTTCAACATTTTGGTGCGGTGAGCGTGGAGAGTGACCAGTACAGAAGATCTCGGGAGAGTGTCATGGCTGGAGATCAGGGAGGTAGTGATGACCTCGGTGGTCTCCCCGAACCTGGACCCTTCGTAGGAAGGGAAGAGTTCATGGCTTCCATCTCTGGCATCATGGAGATGTTGCGAAGCATTGCCCCTCGGGCTAGCAGCTCAGCCCCCACCCCCCAGGGACCGGCTCCCGGGGATCTCAATGAGCTGCCCCCCAGGAATCTAAGCGAGATCACCCCAGCATAGGGAGAAGGAAGTGCCCCAGGGAGGCGATCTGGGAAGGAGAGGATGGGAGAGGGGGTCGAGTGAGACCTCCCTAGCCGGGAGCTGTTCCCCAGCCTATCGAGTGCTCGCCCCTTAGGCGACCAGGTCGCGCCAGTAGAGATCGTGAGGCCACCCCTCAGGGGGTCACCCTTCAGAGAGCTGATCATCTCAGCTCCCGTTCCCGAGGGGTTCAGGGAACTTGACAAGGCATACTATACTGGGAAGGATGACCCCATCCAGCACTTGTAGTGGTTCGAGGATGCCGTCTCCATCATACCAATGACAGATGCCTTCAAGTGTCGCCTCTTTGCGATCATGTTGAAGGAGAAGGCAAGAGACTGGTTCCATCAACTCCCTCCAAGGTCCATCTTTGGGTTTGAAGACTTGAGCTGGAGCTTTCAGCTTCGCTTCTCTACCTCCAAGAAGAGGAAGAAATGTCATGAGTCCCTCTTCCTGATAAAGCAAAGGGCCGAGGATTCGCTGGCCCACTACATTGACAGGTTCTAGGAGGAGGTCCTTGACATCCAAGAGGTGCCAGGGTATGCCCTCCAGATGGCATTGACGGTGGGGTTATGCGAAGGGTTCTTCAAGATGAGCTTGACCTGAAAGACCACCCTTTCCTTCGAGGAGCTGATGGAAAGGGCGACAGAGGAGATAACCATGGAGGCAGCCAACCCGGCCTTTGTGAAGAAGTTGGCAAAGTTGACGGAGGTGGAGTCAAAAGAGCAAGGTGGCTAAAGGCACAAGGAAAGAAGGCGGAGAGAGGAGCAGAGAGCCCAGGGGTTCCAGAGACAGGAGGGTCTGAAGCAAGGCTAGAGGAAGCAGGGAGGACCTGCCCATGGTCTAGGAAGAGCTCTCATCCAGGATGGGGGGAACTTTCATGGGAACCAAGGGAGGTTCAACTTCCAGATGCAAGCCCCTAGGCAGCTCCTGCCCTCACCCCAGCAAGCAATGGCGATTGGTCGAAGGGAGAGGAGGAATCGCAGGGGGAGAGGGGGAGGCAGAGTAGAGTTACCATACTGCGACTTCCACCAGTTGGAGGGTCACGCTACGGCTACCTGCCCCGAGTTCCTGGAAGTGAGGAGGACGAGAGCTACAGCCCAGCAGCAGCTGGAGCGGATCGAAGCTCTGCCCCAAGGAGGTGGAGGGGATGATGTATGTGAGGACCGGGTCGATGTAGGACCTCGAGGTGGCATAGCTGTGATCCATGGGGGAGTAGGGATCGAAGCCTCTCGAAAGGCATGTCTCTAAGTGATGAATCTTCGGAGCATTGCGTCGAAATCCCAGACCCCTCCCCTGGAGGAAAAGATCACCTTCTCTTCGAAAGACATGCCGGAGCATGAGGACCCATTCTGTGATGCCCTGGTCATCCAGGCAGCCGTCGAAGGCTTCACCGTCTCCCGGATCTTGGTTGATAACGGAAGCTCTGTCAATGTTATTTTGAAGAAGGTGTTCGAGGGGATGAAGGTGGAGCCGAGGAGGGTGGTGGCCTCGGATGGACCTCTGTTTGGATTCTCAGGGGAGAGAAAGGAGGTGGAAGGTGGAGTCGGACTCCAGGTGAAGTTAGGGGGGACCTCAAGAAACTGCAGGTTCGTCATTGTTGACGCTCCAAGCAGCTACAACGCCATCTTCGGAAGGCCCCTCATCAGCGTCTTCCGGTGTGTGCCCTCATCCTTCCACCAGTGCCTCAAGTTCAACTCAGAAGGGATCCAGGTCAGGATCAAGGGAGACTCCAGGATGGCGAGGCAGTGCTACGTCACGGCTGTCAACACAATCTCTTGGTTGGCTAAGGCGGAGGAGATGGAGAAGATCATAGGGAGCGTGAGCAGGATAAAGGTATCCAGTGGGAAGTAATCGAATGGCGACCATCATGCCCTGACCCCCTGAAGAAGCCTCGCCTCGGTGGAGTCATGTATCTTTTCTTATGTTGTTGTAAGGAGTCCAGCCCCCGACTGGAAGATCGGGGTGGGGGGGGCATGTAACCCATCATTTTTCCCCTTTGGAGGATATTGGATTTTGGTAGAATTCAGGTGAAATGCCCTGTCCCCAAGCCCCCCAAGAGGACCTCCTCATGCCAGGCTCTCACTAGCTGGATGGGTCGATGGTACCTCAGGGAGGCCAAGTTATTTTTGCTCTGAGTTGATTCTACTGTTAGGCTCTCACTAGCTGGCAGGGCAGGTTGATCTCTCGTGGAGCCCAAGTCCTTATCTTGGAGATGATTCCGCTGACAGGCTCCCACTAGCTAGCGGGGCAGGTTGATCTCTCATGGAGCCCAAGTCCTTAGCTCCGAGATGATTCCGCTGCCAGGCTCTTATTAGCTGGCAGGGCAGGGTTATCTCTCGTGGAGCCCAAGTTCTTTTTGCTCCGAGATGATTCCGTTGTCAGGCTCTCACTAACTGGCAGGGCAGGTTGATCTCTCATGAAGCCAAGTTCTTTTTGCTCCGAGATGATTCCGCAGCCAGGCTCTCACTAGTTGGCAGGGTAGGTTGATCTCTCGTGGAGCCAAGTTCTTTTAGCTCCGAGATGATTCCACTGCCAGGCTCTCACTAGCTGGCAAGGCAGGTTGATCTCTCGTGGGAGCCAAGCTTCTTTCAGCTCTGAGATGATTCCGCTGTCAGGCTCCCACTAGCTGGTAGGGCAGGTTGATCTCTCGTGGAGCCTAAGTCCTTAGCTCCGAGATGATTCTGCTATCAGGCTCTCACTAGATGGCAGGGTAGGTTGATCTCTCATGGAGGTTGACCTTTTACCCTGAGGGGGTCTCGCCACCTAGGCTCTCATAAGCTGGCACGGCAGGTTGACCCCTCAGGAGGTGAAGTGTTCTTCACCCGGAGGAGGTCTCGCCACCCAGGCTCCCATCAGCTAGCATGGCAGGTCGACCCCTCCGGGAGGCTAAGTGTTCTTCACTTGGAGGGGGTCTTGCCACCCAGGCTCCCATCAGCTGGCATGGAAGGTTGACCCCTCCGGGAGGCTATGTGTTCTCACCCTGAGGCTGTCTCGACACCCAAGCTCCCATCTGCTGGCATGGCAGGTTGACCTCTCATGAGGTTAAGTGTTCTCACCCTGAGGCTGTCTCGCCACCTAGGCTCCCATCAGCTGGCATGGCAGGTTGACCCCTCAGGAGGTTAAGTGTTCTCGCCCTGAGGCTGTCTCATCACTCGGGCTCCCATCAGCTGACATTACAGGTCCTCGAGGGGGCCTCGTAATATTTCGAACCGTGAGAAAAATCCACGCTCGGTGAATACGTCGGGTAGGATGATTCTTTCCGAGCGTGGGACTTGCTCGAAAAGAGCGGGGATTGTGTACAACCCCGTATTCGCCCCTATGTAATTTTAAGCTTTTCGGACGTCTTGGCGCTCTCGGTGGCCAATTTTGGTATAGCTTGGAAATATACTGGTAGGGGGAGGAAAAATTTGCCTCCCCCCTTGCCCCATTCTTTGAGGGTCGGGTGCGGCCAGTTGGTCGGCACCCCCCGACGGGATAAAGTGCGAGGTGGGGCAGCAGGGTCGACTGGATACCAAGGTCTCGTCCCCCCTGCCCCTTAGCCCCGAGAAGGGGCGAGACCGGCCGGCCAGGCGGGTCCTCGTCCGTGCGGCTAGCTCGTCGGGCGAGACCGCCGGCCAGGCGGTTTCTCGCCCGCGCGGCCTGCTCGCCGGGCGAGACCACCGGCCAGGCGCGATCTCGCCCGCGCGGCCAGCTCGCAAGACCGCCGACTAGGAGGTTTCTCGCCCGCGAGGCCAGCTCGTCGGGTGATACCGCCGGCCAGGCAAGTTCTCGCCCACGAGGCCATCTCACCGGGCGAGATCGCCGGCCAGGCGGGTTCTCGCCTGCACAGCCAGCTCGTCGGGCGAGACTACCGGCCTGGCGGGTTCTCTCTCGCGCAGCCAGCTTGCCAGGCGAGACCGCAGGCCAGGCGGGTTTTCGCCCGCGAGGCCAGCTCACCGGGCGAGACCGCCGGCCAGGACCTCGCTCGCGCAGCCAGTTCCCTCTTCTCGGGTGTCTAGGGGAGGCTGTGGGGTGTGGTTTGGCCTCCTCTCGCCCTTGGACCTCTTTGGGACATGCTTTTACCCTTTTACCCTCGGGGTGTAATTCCCCTCTTTGCCCTCCGGTGTGGAGGTTTTCTATTGGCTTGAGGCATATTTGCCTTAGGGGAATTTTGGTCATTTTTACCCCAAGACTTGGAAAAACTATAAATAGACCCTTGAGGGTGCCTTGGAGATGATCGTTCCTTAGCCACTTAAAATCCCCTCTGCTTTCTTCCTCCAAGGAACCTCGCTCAAGCATTTGCTAGGGAGGGGGAGACCTCAAATGTCTTCTGGGTGTGAGGTGGGACCTCCACGCTAGAGCCGAGGGTCTGGTCATAGTCTCCTAAGTCTTCAGTCCGCGACGTCCTTCCGAGTGTAGTAGGTGTGAGCTCACCCCTCTTTTGGGACCCCGAACTCCACAGAGGTCATTTTTGGCTTCAACAAGTTAAATATTATTAATACGAAGAATATCTTCTGCATTAGTTTCCTCATTATTCAAGTAAATTCTATATTAACTTTTTTTTTAATTTTTTTTAGTCACAACTTCAGGAAATTATTACGAACAATGAGGAAATAAATGCAAAAGAATTTCAAGCTGCGTTTGGGAAAGAACAATCTGGATCAATGCGTTGTTTTGGGAAAGGTGTTACACAATCATCTTTGAAGCGAAAGGAAGAGATTGCTCTCACTAGCTGGCAGGGCAGGTTGATCTCTCATGGAGCCAAGTTCTTTTTGCTCCGAGATGATTCCGCAGCCAGGCTCTCACTAGCTAGCAGGGCAGGTTGATCTCTCGTGGAGCCAAGTTTTTTTAGCTCCGAGATGATTCCGCTGCCAGGCTCTCACTAGTTGGCGAGACCGCCGGCCAGGCACGGTCTCGCCCGCGCGGCCAGCTCGTCGGGCGAGACTGCCGGCCAGGAGGGTTCTCGCCCGCGAGGCCAGCTCGCCGGGTGAGACCGACGGCTAGGGGGTTCTCTCCCACGAGGCCAGCTCGCCGGGCGAGATCGCCGGCCAGGCGGGTTCTCGCCCGCGCAGCCAGCTCGCCGGGAGAGACCGCCGGCCAGACGGGTTCTCGCCCGCGTGGCCAGCTCGCCAGGAGAGACCGCCGGCCAGGCGAGTTCTCGCCCGTGAGGCCAACTCATTGGGCGAGATCGCCGGCCAGGCCCTCGCCCACGCGGCCAATTCCCTCGTTTCGGGTGTCTAGGGGAGGCTGGGGGGTGTGGTTTGGCCTCCTCTCGCCCTTGGACCTCTTTGGGACATGATTTTACCCTTTTACCCCCGGGGTGTAATTCCCCTCTTTGCCCCCCGGTGTGGAGATTTTTTATTGGCTTGAGGCATATTTTCCTTAGGGGCATTTTGGTCATTTTGACCCCAAGACTTGGAAAAACTATAAATCGACTCTTGAGGGTGCCTTGGAGATGATCGTTCCTTAGCCACTTAAAATCCCCTTGGCTTTATTCCTCCAAGGCACCTAGCTCAAGCATTGGCTAGGGAGGGGGAGACCTCAAATGTCTTCTGGGTATGAGGTGGGACCTCCACGCTAGAGCCGAGGGTCTGGTCATAGTCTCCTAAGTCTTCGGTGCGCGACGTCCTTCCGAGTGTAGTAGGTGTGAGGTCACCCCTCTTTTGGGACCCCGAACTCCACAGAGGTCATTTTTGGCTTCAATAAGTTAAATATTATTAATACGAAGAATATCTTCTGCATTAGTTTCCTCATTATTCAAGTTAATTCTATATTAACTTTTTTTCAATTTTTTTAGTCACAACTTCAGGAAATTATTACGAACAATGAGGAAACAAATGCAAAAGAATTTCAAGCTGTGTTTGGGAAAGAACAATCTGGATCAATGCGTTATTTTGGGAAAGGTGTTACACAATCATCTTTGAAGCGAAAGGAAGAGATTGCTACTCTGAGGAAAATACATAAGGAAGAGGTGTTTTTATTAAATGAACAAATGTATAATAATGCACAAAAGATAGACTCCTTGGAAAATTCACTAAACAAATTAAAGGATGTGCTCAAAACTATGTTGCAAAAAAAACAATCTAGCAGGAATTGATATAGAATCGTTGGAAGATATGTTGGTTTCATCTCCCGATGATGCAAATAGTGCACAAAAGATAGTGGGTTCACCACATGCACATTCTTCTACATCCACACATGTTCCAAATGTTGGGGAGGTATAGTGGTATAGATCCTTATATAATTTTATTATAATCAAATTATATTTATTTATACATTTGTGCAGAAAGTTTTTAATATTTTGGAGGCAAATGAGGAGGTCGATGATAGACTGTGAAGATAGTGGGTGCACCACGTTCACATTCTTCTACATCCATACATGTTCTAAATTTTAAGGAGAAATAGTGCTATAAATCTTTATATAATTTTAATATAATCATAATATATTTATGTATTCATTTTATGTAGAAAGTTCTAGATATTTTGGAGGCAAATGTGGAGCATAATGATGGACTATGAAGATTTTTTGATGTTCAAGTTGATTCAAAAGTTATTTCTTTGGAGGACTTGATGACTAGTTATTTTAGTATACTAATTTTAATATCTAAACCTATTTCAATATTTTTTAATCGTTGGAAACTTTGAATATTCTAATACTATTGCTATAATGTTCTACTTCATTTTTCCTCCTATAGCAAGTTCTGGGTTCAATTGTAGCCACACTGGTATCAATGACACATGAATTCCAGCTTAGCACCCTAGCATTCCCTATTAGTTGCAATAGAAGTGAAGATCTGGTAGGTTTTGATACAAGTACACACTCTTCTGGCAGGTTTTGATACAGGTACGTACAACCTAGCATAAAGGTGTACTTTTCTGTTTAATATATAAGATTGCCTAAACATCACTTTATACAAACAATATATGCAGCTCCATTTAAGCAAGGGTATTCTACTAATAAATGGGTCAAGAAGAGGGCACTAGTGCGGAGGAGCCCATGCTATAATAATTTAAGGAAAATGGTTGAATCATTTTAGTTCTAATCTTCGGATGCAGTCCACTGAGGTTAAGTCCATCTTCTGATAATTGAAGACAAACGTGAAGGCCTGAAGACATAATCCATTGAGGTTCATCCATCTTCTCATCCAGTGCAAGCCACTGAGGTTTTTAGTCTTCACCTCCATTGAGGTATACCTAAGTTATATAAATGTATATATCATGGTTAAACTCTACAGGATGATCGCGCGCAGAATTAATTTGATGGGAAGGGGCTTTGAGCTGTCAATCGGATTGTGAGCATGGACTAGTATGTAGGAATGAGGGTTCCTGGGTGTTGGATTGAAATTAGTTAGTTTCAGGCAACACGTCTTTTCTATGGTATTTTTAAGCTTTCTATTTATATAATTAGTTTCTATCTAATCAAACTACTTAAATATTTAATAACAAAACTTTTAGCAATAAAGATTACCTCGCCTCCTATACCAAGTCATGCATGTATTTTCACAAAAAATATTTTTAATGAGTTGATGATGTGTGTTGAACATGCACGCAGCCTTGATCTTGTGCAGATTTTTTGTGTTGGTAATTTTTAGTTAATGTAGACATTAGTACCATTCCACAATGTTCTCTTTCATTTCATCCTCTAACCATATTATTTTCATGTGTAATTTGATGTCGTAATTTCAAATTTTTAGCAGCCATTTTTTGATTTATACTTCTTCATTCTTATTAGATTAACTTTTTTACGGTCATTAGTTAAAAGCATAATTTTGTGGATCATCTGCTCCAATGATGAATGCATGCATTTGTACACCATACTATTTTATAGATATTATGATATCAAATTCTTCATTGTTCTTACAACTGAGATACATTTCCATATGCTAGGACAACTAAAACTTGTGAATCTGTATATATGGGTGTTCTATGTGTCACTTTGTCTAGATCCGTACATGCTCATAATGTTAGTGCGAGCCTTTTTATTAATGTTGGTATGGTTTTGTCTCACTAAATCAATGTATTGGAATTCGAATTCAAATTTGTCCGTTTTTTTTTTTCATTTTTTGTGCTGAGAGAAACACATTTTTTTATTAAAGCAATAAAAACAAGATTTTAATATATGATCAACTCGGGCTTTGTGTGTGAGGATGGAGGAAGCATTTTCTTTGTGTGCTCTGATGGAAATTTAATTTCCATATAAAGCAACTCAGCCTCTAAGGCCTATAGAGTAAGTATATTGTATCCTTTATGATCTCTTTTCTTTGTGATTATTTATAATTAATCACAGTAATTTTCTAGAAAAAACTCATGAGTAATTCCATTTCAATATAAGTCTATTCCCACTTAAGTTTGCTTTCATGACCAAACATCAGCTTGAATTTTTCATTCTCCTCTTGTAGGCCTGCACTATTTGCTTAACAAACCCCAAAGATATGGCATTCAGATGTGGCCATCTGGTAAGGTTTTAATATTGCATTCCTTAGATGTATGATCAAAGCAATGCTACTAAAAAAATTATGTCCTGAGATTTTCCTAAAGAAAATAGTTTTGATCCCAGACCTCTCAATAGTTCCAGTTTAGATTTCAATCGTCCATTGACTGATAATATATTTTTAAAATTTATGTTTCTGATCTTTGGGAAGAAGTCAAAATATAAGAAATTCCATATTTCTATATGAAATAAACTTATTATAGCTTTGAGAGTTTAGAAAATTTCATTATAAACAAAGAAAATATTTGATCTACTTTGACTTAAAGAACGCTTTTTGATGGAAAAACTCATGAGCCCTCTATCTCAGGAGGTTGTCAAGAACTTACTTCTACAGTTATAGAAATGTGAGAAACCATGATGTCAAAGAATTCACTCAAATCCTTCAGGATGTGACTTCCAACCCCACTCTTCCACGGACTAAAAGCGTTAAATGCATAGTTTTATCATCTAGAAGCTGTATTCTTCCAGGTAATGTCTTCTATATACAGCAGCTAGCCTTGCAAGAATAAGGAGATTTTTTGTAAACTAAACTAGACACATTTCTAATTTTGTAAGGAAGCATTGTTATGATTAATCATTTTACCTTTCAGGCAATGCAAGCTGGTCGGGGAAGAAGGAATGACTGGTACATGATTCTTCATGTAGAGATGATTGCAGATGAATGGACAATCAAGAAGAAATTTTGAATTCTAGATCTCTTGCTCCATCCCGACAAGAACAAGCTAGCTGGTGCCGAAGGCGCGCATTCCAGCAAATTGAAAATACGTACATGTTATATGTGTCTATGCATCATACAATTATATATTTGAACAAAACTTTACTATTTTGTTGTGGTGTGCAAGTTTGGTGTGTTGTGTTGTATGGCGCCTAACTTCTTTTAACTCTGAATAATATATATGCAATTAATATTATATAGATTTTTGGAGTACAATAAATTTTAGCATTCGTCTTTAAACTTTATTAAATGCAATTCTTCGGTTCAGTTTTGTGGTTATTTTTATGCCTATATTTGAAACACTTCTATTGATTTTCAAACACGTCCTTATATGTTACGCTCAGCATCCTCTATCGCGACATTGACGTTTTTTTAAAAACAAATTCACAGTTTTTTGATAACAGTTTTAAAGTGTTGCCTTTGTAGCTTTTGACAACAGTTTAAAATTATAATAATATATGTCAACATTTCTAGAATATTGTAATTGGTTCTACAAAAAACTGTTGTTTATTCTAAGAGTTTAGATAACAGTTTTTGTATAGTGTTGCCTAAAGGTAAGAAAACTGTTGCTCTAGATCTTTAGTAACACGCGTATAGACAACACCACCTATGACAACAGTTTCACTATTTTGGCAACACTTTGCAGCTTTAGGCAACAGTTTTCAAGTGTTGCTAAAGGCCGAAAATGTTGTAGTGGTTCCACCATTTTTGAACCAGAACCGACCCATATATTCAAAATCTAGAACCATGCCCGAACCAAAAAATTCGGTTTGGTTCCGGTTCGATTCTCGGTTCTACCTGACGACATAATTACAACTAAAAAATGTTTTATAATATATAAAAAATCTTATCTTCGTATCATTTTTAACACAAATATTATTCCCTATATATTATGTATGTTCAATAATAAATATATAGAATATTGTTATAAACATACTTTTTATAGCATTATATTGTTGTAATTAAATATGATTTTCTTAACCAAGTATTAGGCATTCTATTCTCAATTCGGTTCTCGGGTACCCAAAAGCAAGAACCGAGAACTGACCCGAATGGTTAGTTTTTGCCTTTTCAAGAACCATACCCAAACCGAGAACTAATAGAACCATCTTCAAATGATCAGTTCGGTTTGGTTCTAGATTGGTTCTTAGTTCTTCGGTTCTTTTTTCACACCCCTATTTATACTAATACAGGATACTTCTAAAATGTTATATTAATGTAGGCATGTGGTAAATAAATAGTTATATTTTATTAATGATATTAAACTTGGTGTAGATTTCTATCTTCACGCCTCCTTTAAAATTATGTAGGACTTTACTCCAAGGCTTCCAGGAGTTCTTCAAAATGCTTTTGCGGTTGGGGTTGTCATGATATCTGTAATTTGTTCTTCGATTGGGACATAAACAAGCTCGGTCTTCTTCTTTTCTATAATATCTCTAATGTAGTGAAATCAGATCTCAATGTATTTTCTTTTAGCGTGATAGACTTGATTTTTAGATAGTGTGATTGCAGATGTGTTATCACGCATAATCTTCACCTTTTCTTCTTCATCTTGCTCAAAAATCTCCTTTTACGTATTTGTAAACAGACAGCTTCACAAACTGCTGAGTTTAACACCATGTATCCAGATTCAGAAGTAGAAAGAGCGATGATTATCTGCTTTCTTGAGTTTCAGGAAATGGGGCTTGAACTGAGGAAGATGATGAACAAACTTGTGCTCTTTCTATCTTCAACATCCCCGACCTAGTCGGGGGCTGAATAGCCTGAAAGACTTTGGTCCTTCTCTCGTTTGTAGAAGAATTCATACCCTTTATCCCTATGCAAATAACGTAGAAACATTTTTGTTGTAATAAAGTGAATTTTTGATGGGTTACTTATGAACCTGGTGAGGATGTTGACGGAGTTCTCAATGTCAAGAAGACACACACACACAAGTGACAGTGCACGGGGGCCACCCATACACCACGCGATAATACTGACCCGCGTCGATGGGCATCGCCCCCCCCCCCCCCCGGTGGTTGTTTATTATTTTTAAAAGTTTAAAATTTCTTTAAATTATATTTATTTATTTTGAAAAAAATATTTAATTTTTTTAAAAAAACTTTACTTTTTTTAAAAATTTAAAAACTATTTTTTTGTAATTTAATTAATTAAAATAGTGAAACCCAAAATTAATTAAATTAATAACAAATCATTAATCCCTTTAAAAATAAAAAAAAAACCTGATTTCCCCTTCTTCCGCCGCACACGACCGCCACGACCCTCCATGTCGTCACTGGCAGAGCTGCTGGCAGCCTGACCGCCACCCACCGGCGGGTTCACTAGGGTCCGACGGGTTCGTCGGGGTCCGGCAAACCCGCCGGTGGGTGGCAGTCAAGCTGACAACGGTGACATGGAGGGGCGTGACTTTGGTTTCGACCGAAGTTTGGGATCGAGAAAATCGGGAGGAGGGAGGAAATTTTCTGAGATTTGGCTATTTGCAGGCCGATCAAGCTTGATCCAACGACTAATATTGAAGTTTTGGCTGTTTAGGGGCATCACTATGGTCCTAAAATGAAGAGGGAGCAGTGGTGAGAGCAGAGATCTTAGCGGCAAGAGAGGATATGGAGGCAGCTAGAGGAGAAATGGCCTCTTCTATAAGAGATCTGAGTAGGGGTGTGAGGAGAGTAATGAGTGGGGTGACAAGAGATGGATCCTGGTTTAGAGAAGTGGATGGTGGGGCAGTGGTTGGTTGAGTGGAGATTTCAGTTGTTGAGAGGGTGATAGGTGGAGGTGAAATGGGAGTGTCTAGGGGAGTCATGTTGAGGAGAGGGAGTGTATAGTGGAGATGATAATAGGTTGAAGGATGGGAATGAGGAGAGGTTGATGTGGGGGATATCAGCAAGATAAGATGGAAGAGGGGATTGAGGTGGTATTGGCATTGGTGTATCTTGTTGGGGGGAAGGTGTAGAGGAGGAAATATGTGTTGGAGATTGAGGAATTGGGGATGATGAAGGTAGGGGAGTAAAGACTGTAACATGAGTTGAAGCTGGGGTGTGTTGAGTTGTTGGCAAATATGAAGGTTGGAGAGCTGGAGATTGAGGAGTGGCTGGAGTAATGTTGGATGGAATAATGTTGGATGGGATCTCTTCAGAGGGGTGGGAAGTGGATGGAACATCCCTTGTACTTTCAAAAGCTTGGGTGGCAGAGGATAAAGCCTTAGAGGGCTTTGTGATTATCCTCTCCCACCTGCCAAACAAGGCACATGTGAGCCTTTTGCTGGCATTAATGAATGTGGTCTGGGAGACCAGTGATTCAGCAGCCTTTTCTGTCAAGAAGATTCCTAGGATCCTTCCAAAGTTTACTTCCTTTTTACTGTTCCTTTTCTTGATAAGATCAAAGATGATTTGTGCCCAGTTCACCTGCCTCTTGTTTACCACTACACACATAACAAGAAATTAATGCCTGGTTATATAATCGTGTGCAGTGTGCTTGCCCAGCAAGACTTCCCCAACAATATCTGCGAGAAACTTGAACTCGACAGATAGGTGTTTCTTCAGTAGTTTATTTGGGTTATCTCCAGAGTAACCCATCAGACTCAACATCATATCATATTCCTCATTATCAATTTCTAAATTTCCTTCTCCATTATCTAATTCAAAGATTTCAGTTAGTACAGTGGGAGTGAGAGAGATGGCAGTACCCGCTATTGATCCGGTCATTGTGTTGTCCTCGGTTGTAGACCCAGTATAGACCCATTCTCTGATTTCCGTGTTGGGTAATTTGATTCTGATCGTCAGCAGATTTTTCAATTTCTGGTCATCCAGCAGTTGCAGAATGTGGAGGAACATTGGATCGGAGTGCTGGAATGAGTCGAAATCCACGTCGAATCCGATATCAAACCTCATTGTCGCAAGGGCGCCTGCTGGAATTGTAAGACCCCCCTCCCGGAACACAACACACGGCACGAGAGGGGTCTTATGCCCAGAACAGCCGCCTTACGGTAGCACTAACACTCAGGCTAGCCTGTACCACAAGACGCCAATCCTGCAGGCCATAATCAATATCATACCTTGCCAACCCAACCAAATATAACATAGAAGTCAAATCCACACCAAGCAGATAGTCCATAATATAATCAACAGTAGAGAAGCTTCAACAAGGTTCTAACATCAGAGTACGTAAATAGTTTTCCCAAAACGGGTACAACAAAAGCCTCTCACACTCACATTAGTAACCGATGGTAGCGACGGTACCGTCCCCTCAGGCCCTGTCGTCCTGGCCTGGCTGTCCAGCTGCATACCCTACTGCTCCACCTATGGGGTTTCCTCCTAAAAAAGGAAGACGTAGTAACCGTTAGTCATAAAGACTAAGTGGCTTCACATCCACTCCCCCGGCGACTCCTCGGCACCGGACGGAGAAAGGAACAGGGTACAATATAAATGAAACTTAGGTACAAGCAGGTGGTATATCTCTATGTAAATAAAGCAATGTAATAAATAAGCAACAACTTACTCTAGCAGTTCTATCATCTATAGCAGTATGAGAGTATAGTTATATAACAGAATGTAACTCAACTTATATGAATACCCATACAAACATATAAGTTGAGGATCGTTCAGTAGTAAGTAACTCATCGTATAGGAGTTCCCATACAAACTTATATGATGAGGATCTTGTGTATGTAATGGAGTGTAATGACATGTATGCAATGCAATGACTCACCCATGAACACGCGCATGCACTTGCTATGTCGACACAGACTTGAAGTTCCCACTTTTCGAGCAGTTAGCTAACCTCTTAAGCATCAACCGTCGTGGCCGAAAGGTGACAATGGAGCGGGCATCTTCACTACTAGGCTAGTCTCCACACTACCTAGCCTAGGCCTTCGTATGCCTCAACGCTAAGAACACAACAACGGATCTCACATGCGTACTACGGCTCAGCGGGTGCCTCGGGTAGATGTGCATCGAGATCCTAGACCCAAACTAGCCTATGCGTGACACGGAAGGAGCCTCGGAAAAGAGCACGAGGACCAAGCCCAACCGTTCACTTGGCACGGAAGGATCCTCGGGACGTGAACACCGAGGACCAAGCACAACCGCCCAAGGTCTAGCTGTCGACTCCCATCAGTGTGACGATTGGCGAGCTTGTAGACCTGCCACACTATCCTTAACCCGGGATTACGACACCGCGTGTCGACTCACACCGCGCGCCACTCAACCACACTATGGTACGGAAGGATCCTCGAAAACGAGCACGAGGACCAAGCCCAACCGACCATTAGGCACGGAGGATGCCTCGGGACATGAACACCGAGGACCAAGCCCAATCGTCCATTCATGACTCTTCTCGCGGTACCAACAACATTTAGTTTACCAAGCCAATCACTCGTGAGCACATGAGTTACTCATCCGAATATCACAACACATGATGATATCAATCAACACCGACCGAATACACATGTTCTAGTATTCTCGTGATTAGACCACTAATTATCATTTGTTCACTATCCCCCACAAAGTCACTTCATTCAATCACATGCCATTTCACCATTAGCTTACGTGGGGCCTATCCAATAGTTTCATCATGCGTTGAATTATCACAACCCTACATATTATGATTTACCTATGACTTAACGTCGGATTGTTACAAAGCCTCTTCCGAGATCAAATTCAATTATAAAACTAATCCAGGAATTTCAGGTGCAGAACACCTGCAGGACAGCAACTTCAACCAAATATTCCCGTGGCTACAGGAATCTGGTAAGTACGTGTAACCCCTCGATGAAAAGATCTTTCCATGGGCTACAACTTTTATGTTCAGTCTACAACCCAGATCAGACTGTATCCCACATGAAATCGGCTCCAAAGCCTGCTGCGTACAGAATACAATTTCTGCGCGCTTAGTCTACAACTTCTACTTCGATCAAACATTCTTGTGGCTACAGACTTCACCTGAAGGCATGTAACCACTCGTTGGAAAGGTAATTTTAAGGGCTACAACTTTTGTGTTTAGTCAAAAGCCTAGATCTGACCTTTTCTTGCCTGAAAATAGCCAAGAAGGTCATTGCGTGCAGAACACAGATTTCTGCACGCATCTTGAAGCGGAATGAACGGCATCGGTTCTTCTTCCTCCTCAAGCTGGTCTTACCAAATCACAACCAGAAGTTCCTCCACCCTTATTCACCCTCTTAAGGCCATTCCTCTTCACGGATCCACCCCCATCATCACTTTGAAGAAGTGGAGGTTGAAGATGACTAAACATTAGAACACAAGTTCTAGAAAGGCCCTCCTAGAAATCTTCTTCTCACACATCAAGACTCATTTGAGTTGATGTCTTGCCTAAGAATAACTATAGATCTAGCACTAAGGGAGAGGGGAGGAAGCACACCTCATTTCCAGTGGCTCCGCCATTTCCGGCCATGGATCTTGTCATCCTTCTCGTTGGCATCATTTTTTCCTTGACGGCAGTGGCGTTTCCTCACGGGGTTGGTTGGCTCCAGCAAAATCTTCCTCCTCCAGAAGTTCCTCTTCATAAAATAGGGTTTGTAAGAGAATGAGACGGCTAGGGTTCACTTTTTCTCTTATATACAGAAGTGACACGGGTATGGACATGGTCGTGTCCTTACCCGTGTCCTGCTCAGGTGAAACGACGTCAACGGTTCGAGTGTCGCTTGGACACAAACACGGGTAGGGACACGCCCGTGTCCACTACCTGTGTCACATAACACGGCCGTGTTCATGCATGTGTTCTCACCCGTGTCCTGCCCCGGGTGACACGGCCGGCTTCTGAAGATGTGCACACGGGTAGAGACACGCCCGTGTCTCTAGCCGTGTCCTGCTCGAGACACACTTTCTCGAGAACCACTCGACACCTCTCGAGAACTCGACACCTCTCGAGAACTCAACACACACGGGTAGGGACACACCCGTGTCCCCACCTGTGTCCTGCTTGGGACACACTTTCTCGAGAACCACTCAACACCTCTCAAGAACTCGACACCTCTCGAGAACTCGACGCACACGAGTATGGACACGCCCGTGTCCCCACCCGTGTCCTGCTCGGGACACACTTTCTCGAGAACCACTCGACACCTCTCGAGAACTCGACTCCTCTCGAGAACTTGACGCACACGGCACATGGGTAGGGACACGCCCGTGTCTCTACCCGTGTCCTACACAGGCCCAACATCTCTTTTCCCCACGAGTGCGCGCCTGAACGCCTGCACTCTCTGAGCCTAAATTAGTTCTCCTGACTCAAAAGCGCGCACGAGGGGCCTAGTGCAAATCGGTACGTTACAAATCCTATAAACAAAATAAAAGATTTCGTCCCCGAAATCAGGTTAAGGCTACGGGGAGAGAAAAGCATACATAAATATAAAATGAAATTTGCTTTTAAAGATTACCTTGATGAAATAGCTCCGAATAGCGCTTTTGCATCAAGTCCACCGGCTCCCACGTATACTCCTCTTTCCTATGATTGGACCACAACACTTTCACTAGCGGAACACTTTTGCGACGCAAGGTCCTCGTTTCACTGTCTACTATCCGCACAGGCTCTAGTCGCATCGACCTATCAGTCGCAACTGCTCCATCAGTGGTTGTAACATATTGTTCAGGCCGCAACAACGCCTTTCGGAGTGACGACACATGGAATACATCATGAAGATTCTCTAGCTCTGGCGGTAACTCCAATCGATATGCCAACGGGCCAATCCTTTCCAAGATGACGTAGGGCCCAACGTACCTTGGGCTGAGCTTCTTCACACCACGTAACCGAGATACTCCATGCATCGGCCTGATATTAAAAAATACCTTGTCTCCCACTTGAAATTCCACCATCCGGTTCTTTGCATTATAATATTTCGCTTGACGACTTTGAGCCACGAGCATGCGGTCTGAAAGTGAGATCTATCCTAGAGATTAGAGCAAACACACAGCAAGAATAATAAATAAAAGAAACAAAGGCAAACCAGACAACACAAGAATTTTATAGTGGTTCCCCTAAACTTGGGTACATCCACTCTTCTACCACCCTATGAAAGTGAAGGGATAGATACTACTCTAGAGGGGGGTGAATAGAGTTATCAAATTTTGCACAAGACAAAACTTAATGGTCTACCCAACTCCCTTGGAGTGAAGTGCGGAATGAAAAGATTATAGATATTGATTTAACCTTAAAGCCTAACACAAGTGATGTGTACAAACACAAGCTAACTGTAATTACAGTTAAGCTTGGAAAACCTAATCAGCAACTAGCAATCCTAGTTATATCTAATCACAGCCACAGTACAGGAATTAAACAATGGAATCCAGACGACACAAGGAAATTTATAGCGGTTCCCCAAACAACTTGGGTACGTCCACTCTTCTACCCACACGGTAGGAATCCACTCAGGTTTTTGATCAGGTGCCCTGCCACCAACAGGATCTGCTTCAGGTAGATCCAGAAACCCTTTAGACTTTTGATCAGGTGTCTAAAAACCGAGCACAGGTTTTTGATCAGGTGCCCTGCCACCAAGGGATACTTTTGAAGGGAGTAATAACCCTGTACAGGAGGGGGAAGAAGGTTAAGATGTCTTCTCTATTTTGCAATAGATTAGAGAAGCACTAAAACTTGCACTGAGCTAGAAAGCTCTAAAGAATCAAGGCTCCCCCTGGCTCAAAAATGTCCAGGTGAAGTCTTGCTTCAGTGCAGAAAACTCTTCAGAAAGTTCTGAAGGAAAAGCTACAAGAAGAAAAAAAATAATAAAATAAAGATCTTCAAGCAGCTGTCTTCTTCTTCTTCTTCTTCAAAGGAACTCTGAGTTTGAACTTCCTGGAAGCAGGAGAACTCAGGTGAAGAAGAGTGGAAGATCTTAACACTTCTCAGTTAGATGGAAATTGTTGAGAGCAGAAAGCTTTTTCTTGATGAAGGCTTGAAAGCTTGAGAATATGTGTAACACTAGCTTGAATCCTTCTTCAAAGGGTCCTTTATATAACATCAACAAGCAACGACTCTCTTCCATTTGAATTATTTGTCTTCTTCTGAGCCTTGAGACCTGGGCTGTAAATATCAAGAAGACAGAACAAACTCTGCAGCGGAAACATTCTATAAAAGGAATAACCCTTTTTCTAAGAAGCTGCAGGCTCAAATCAAATAACAGAAGGACTAAATAAAGTCACATCAGAAATAATCTCTTTATAGCAAAAAGAAGACTTTTCAGTCTAACGGTTATAAAGGGCTGACAACAGATAAAGTAATTTATAATGACAGCTAATAAGACAAACAACTTTATCTTAAAAAGATTTGACTCAGGCAAAAAGAATAGAGCAGATATGCCTGGAAATATTATCATACAGCTTAAAACAATGTGCCAGAAAATGTATTAATTAATTAAATATAATAAATAAATACAAAATACAAAGGCAGACAGAAAGCGTCGAACGACCTTCGGAGATCGTCGACCGACGCACGGAGATCGTCGAACTATCGGGCAGATAGTCGAACGATCCAGATAGTCGAACTATCAAAGGAGATAGTCGAACTATCACAGCAGATAGTCGAACTACCAAAAGATAGTCGAACTATCAGATAGTCGACCTATCAACAGATAGTCGAACTATAGGGGCAAAACAGATAGTCGAGCTATCAACAGATAGTCGAGCTATCAGATAGTCGACCTATCGACAGATAGTCGAACTATCAGAAACAAACAGATAGTCGAACTATCAAGCAGATAGTCGACCTACCTCAGAAAACAGATAGTCGGCCTATCAACAGATAGTCGAACTATCAGAACCAAACAGATAGTCGAACTATCAAACAGATAGTCGAACTATCAGATAGTCGAACTATCAGGACAGATAGTCGAACTACCAAAGACGACAGATAGTCGACCTATCAACAGATAGTCGAACTATCAGCGCAGAACAGATAGTCGACCTATCAACAGATAGTCGAACTATCAGCGTAGAACAGATAGTCGAACTATTAACAGATAGTCGAACTATCAGCGCAGAACAGATAGTCGAACTATCAACAGATAGTCGAACTATCAGCGCAGAACAGATAGTCAAACTATCAACAGATAGTCCAACTATCAGCGCAGAACAGATAGTCGAACTATCAACAGATAGTCGAACTATCAACGCAGACTGAAAGTCGAGCAACTGATAGACGATCGTCGAACAGTTAGTCGACGATAGTCGAGCGGCGTTCGACCATAGTCGAACGAAAAACTACTTAACCAAATTCTCAATCTGGAAAAGTGAGGACTCTACAGCTAGACTCCTAACCATTGACCATAGATATTTCTTGGGTCAAGGGGCACAAACGAGAGGACTAAACTCAAATCAAAACTAGGGTACCAACAATCTCCCCCTATTTGAGTTAAGTCTCTCAAAAACTAAAGCATACAGCTAGCTATAGAACACTAAAAACAATATAGAAAATAGTTAACAATTAACTAGCAGATTATCAAACAGATATATAATAAGCAAATATAACACAGCAGTTAATCAAACTATTAAGAATCTATAGAGTCAGGCTTAGATACAGAAGAGCTAGAAACAAAAGAGATTTTCCTTAGAGGATCATCAGATTCTTTCTTTGACAGTTTCAGGTCCTGCGCACCAATGATCTTCAATTCTGCAGCTCTTGGGACTACTGCTTCAGGATGCTTTTCTATATATTTTGATGGGTCAAAAATCTCAGGATTAACCTGGAACTTTTCAAACTCTTTCTTTCTGTAAGCAGACATGGTAGTTAAACCAGTCGTATCTTTTCCTTCGGCTCTTGCTTTTCTAATTTGAGCTGCTCCAACTAGTTCTTGAAAACTAGCCATCCTAAAATTAGGATCAAGCTCAAGATTTTCATAAACAGGCTCAGGAGGAGCAGCATCAGATACTTTATCTTGAATAACTAGATAAGACATTTGAAGCAAACTTAGCAAAAGGTTCTTGCTAGATATATTAAAATAAAGTAAACTATTTACCTTTCGAAACACTTTTCTCAGACTGAACTGGTGTTGAAGATGGAATTCTTTTCTTTGGAGAAGGAGGAGGGGAAAAGGTCGGTCTTTGAACCACAGCCTCCTTCACTTGTCTTTGAGAACCAGAAAACGATTTCCCTTGCGAGCTTTGATAACTTTGTCTTGGCTGGGGCTGAAAAGAAGCAGATCTTCTAGAAGAGGCAGCAGGATTAGCTGATAGGTTACCAGAGGCTCCTGCACCTGGAGGAGGAGGAGGAGGACCTCTGGGAGTCCATCTTGAATCAGGACTATCATACCTCTTAGTTCTTTTCCTTTCTTTCTGCTGATTCTTTGAAAACCTCATCCAGTGCTGAAATTCCTTTGACTTAGGGTCAATGCCCTTCAGAATATAATAGGGAGTATCATTATCTTTACTGGGAGGAGGAGGAGGAGCAGCTTTTCTATTCTTTTGGGCAGCTTTCATTCTCTTTGACTTTTCAGAAACATCAGAATCATCCTCATCATCAGAGGGAGATGATGGGGGATTGTCATACGGATCATAGGCTTCAGAAACAGCCTTTTCTTTAAGCTTAAGAGCAGATTTTTCTCTTTCCTCTTCAATGGCATCCAGAGCCAGAAGGGAATCTAAGTCCAACCCTGGTGAGTCATCCTAGATGGTTGACTTTTCAACTTGCAGTTCCTTTTCTTTCTCTTCTAAAGACTGTACTCTTAGATCCCAGACAGCTCTTGCTTGAACTTCTTCCAAATTCATAACAGGAGAGTCATCTTTGACTTTATCTTGATCAGACTCATCTTCTCTATTATCTAAGAAAGATTCCAATTCAGGATCTACTTGGATATCAGGAACACTTGGATCAGCTTCAGAAACAACTGCTATGATTTGAGCAGCTAAATCTTCTCTAATAACATCTGTAGAATTATGAATATAGATCTGCTAAATAAGCAATAATCATTCCTTCAAGGTATTCACTAGCTAACAAGTTAATTGACTCGTCAATAAATCGAATAAGTGAATTACCTTCATACTTGACCATCTCCCATGATTCATCTAGATATGAAGTTATAATTCCTTCTAGGAATCTAGCAACCACAGGAGTGGTAAGGTCTTCTAGGCAGACCTTTATTGCAATCTCAGAAAGCATGATTCCATCTGCTATTTCCTTATCAGATAATACTGGAGCTATTTCTTTCTCAGCTGGAGCAGATTCTTCGAGAGCTGTCATGACTGTATCTGTTATAGCTGGAAGGGATTCAGGATGATCTGAGGCATCTTCATGGAACATCTCCCCCTGCCTGATTTCAGTGGAGACTGAAACCAGGCCCCTTGAGGAAGATGGCTCAGCAGATTTTGAAAGGGATTTGATGGAGGCAGATAAGATGTCAATGGAGGCTGCAAGGGGAGCGATTGCCTCTTCAATCATGGTTTTGATTGAGGGGGTAATCAGCTCCACAATGCGGGAGATAAGCTCAGGAGTAATCTCAAAAGATGATGGATGTGAAGTGGATGGAGCTGCAGCAGATATGGTAGTAGTGCTGGGATGAGAAATGGTGTGGACAGGGGATCGAGCAGGAGATGGAGCAGGAGAGTTAATTGGAGAATTAACTGGGGAATGAATGGGAGATAAAGGAGGAGTAGGAATTCTCTCAGATCCTAACAAATCAAAGCTAGGAGCAGATATCCTAGCCAGATGAGCAGGAAGAGGAGAAGCTGGACGGGAAAGAGGAACAACCGTAGTTGTTTCTGGAGCAGAAGAGAAAGAAGGTCGTACTTCAGCTGAAGTGGATGGAACTTCAACTGAAGCAGACAGCAAAGCAGAAGAGGAGGAGGGAAGAGCTGAGCCAGCTTCAACATGGTGAGGAGTGACTGATTCAGTCCTGGTGTCCTCAGATGTCGCTGGAGCAGGTTTCACAAAAGTTCTCTTCCATTTAGAGAACAGGTTGGGATCCATCTTCTTGCTTGCGTTGATTGTTGTTGTGGTTGAACTCAGCAGCTGGGGGTATTTTTCCTTAAGGAAGATTCCAACAACCCTTCCGAGGGTAACTTCCTTCTTTCCATTCTTTTTCCTTATTAAATCAAACATCACTGCTGCCCAATTGATCCTTTTCCGATTAACAATCGCACACATCAGTGCGAATTACTGCCTTGTGATATTATCGTGAGCAGAGTGCTTACCCAGGAGCACTTTTCCTACCAACTCAGCAAGGAACTTGATCTTGAAGGGGAAATTTACTTTGAGCAGCTTCGTGGGAATGCCCTCAGCATGTCCCAGCTCAACTAGCATTCTTCCGAATTCCTGAGCATCTTGCTCATAATCCTCTTCACCATTAACTAATCCAAAAACATCAGACAAAACGGTCGGAGTTAGGATTACCTCTTCTCCGCCGATGGTTCCAATCATCGAGTCGTCGGTGGAGGACGACATGAAGGCCCATTCCTTGATTTCTGGGATGTTTATCTTAATCCTTGCAGACATTATCCTCTCTAATCCCTGATCCCGGCACAGCTGCAGAACTTCTACGATTCCGGCATCGCAACTACTGAACGCATCGAAATCCACGCTAAAGCCAGCATCAAACTTCACGACTGCTAGAACTGCTGGGGAAACCGCCATTGATTCGCTGGAGAAAGCTCGAGAAAGCTGGAGAGGACGAAGAAGACGA
This sequence comes from Platanthera zijinensis, assembly GCA_039513925.1. Taxonomy (NCBI): domain Eukaryota; kingdom Viridiplantae; phylum Streptophyta; class Magnoliopsida; order Asparagales; family Orchidaceae; genus Platanthera; species Platanthera zijinensis. The sequence continues at coordinate 54,242,052 of CM077090.1, read as the reverse complement.
AACGCCCAAAAATCGCAAGCGGGAAGGCAGAATGCGAAAGGGCACGCTCCGTCGACGATAAAACACAAGATCTTTTAACCTAGGTCGACTATCGGCTTTATATTAGACTGGGAATAGTCGATCTATTAAAAAGATGCTTGACCCGATAGTCGAACGGTCGTTCGACGATCGGCTCAGAAGCAGAGTAGTCGAACCATCGTTCGGCTATTTCTGGCTTCACAAGCAACAGGCTTTCGTCATCCAGAGATCGACGATGAGCTCGACTTGTTCGACGATGGTCGAACGCCGGTCGACGATCTTCAGTCAGACAAACTTTCATCAACCATAGGTCGACGATGGGCTTGACCCGATCGACTATCTTCGAACGTCGTTCGACGATCTTCAAACAAGTTTCAATATAGGCAGATATAGTCACACTTAGTCTCGTCCATTAATCATGCCTAATTGAACTAAAAAGAACAGATGCTTATGTTCATCTAAAGGCTTGGTGAATATATCACCTCTCTGAAACTCAGTGGATATGAACTCAAGACAGATCTTGTTCTTTTCCACACAATCTCTCAGGAAATGGTGCCGAATCTCAATGTGCTTCGTTCTAGAATGGTGCACTGGATTTTGTGCAATAGAAATAGCACTGGTACTATCACACATGATTTTGGTGTTCTTGTGTGAGTAACCATAATCCACAAGCTGGTTTTGAATCCACAGGATCTGTGAACAACAACTAGCAGCAGCTATATATTCAGCCTCTGCAGTTGAAGTTGAGACAGAAGCCTGCTTCTTACAGAACCAAGAGACCAATCTCTCTCCCAAGAACTGGCAAGTTCCTGAGGTGCTCTTCCTGTCAACTCTGCAACCAGCATAATCAGAATCAGAATATCCAATTAATTCAAATTCTGACTCAGCTGGGTACCAAAGTCCTAGATCTGGACATCCCTTCAGGTATCTCAGGATTTTCTTTAGAAGAATCAGATGAGATTCCTTGGGGTTGACCTGGAATCTAGCACAAAGGCATGTAGCAAACATTATATCAGGCCTACTTGCAGTTAGATATAATAGGGAACCAACAATGGCCCTATAATTCTTTTGATCAACTGGCTTGCCGTGATCATCAGAATCAATAACTACATTAGTAGCCATAGGTGTAGGCATTGCTGAAGCATCAGCCATCCCAAATTTCTTTACCAATTCCTTGGCATATTTGGATTGGGAGATGAAGATGTCATCAGCATCTTGCTTAACTTTGAGACCAAGAAAGTAAGACAGCACACCCATACTACTCATCTCAAACTTAGAGTGCATCAGGTCAGAGAACCTTTTGCAAAGTTTGGGATCAGTGGAGCCGAATATAATATCATCTACATACACCTGAACTAACAGGATTGTGTCCTTGTGATGCTTGACGAAAAGGGTTCTATCAACTACTCCCCTAGTAAAGTTGTGCTCTAAAAGGAAACTAGCTAGAGTCTCATACCAGGCTCTAGGAGCTTGCTTTAGTCCATAAAGAGCTTTCTGCAACTTAAACACATGAGACGGCTGAGTTGATGAAACAAACCCTGGTGGTTGTTCAACAAACACCTCTTCCTTAAGCTCACCATTCAGGAATGCACTTTTGACATCCATTTGGAACACCTTAAACTTCATGTAGGCTGCATAGGCCAAGAAGATCCTTATTGCTTCTAGCCTTGCAACAGGAGCAAAAGTTTGGTCATAGTCTATACCTTCCTCCTGTCTGTAGCCCTGAGCTACAAGCCTAGCTTTATTCCTTACTATAATTCCATTTGCATCCAACTTGTTTCTATACACCCACTTGGTGCCTATGATCAGTTGTCCTTTAGGTCTTAGAACCAAAGTCCAAACTTTACATCTCTCAAACTGATTGAGCTCCTCTTGCATTGCAATGATCCAGTGGGGATCTAGCTCTGCATCTTTAAAGGTGAGGGGCTCAACCTGTGAGAGGAAACAAGCATGCATCACATCCTATCTTAATTGGTGTCTTGTTTGTACACCAGCTGATATGTCTCCAATCACTTGAGATGTGGGGTGATCTCTGAGTGTGACAATATCAGCAGGTGGGATGTGATCTTCAGCAACAGTTGGGATTAATTCCTCAGGAGGAATTTGATCTACTGTTGGTGGAACAACAATTGCTTCAGCAATGTCTTCATCACTGTCTGATTCAGTGATCTGAAGAGTTGATAGTTGAATAATTTCTTGAGGGGCATCAGGTACCTGCAAAGAACTAGAGGAAGGAGAATTTTCTTTCTCCTTGTAAAACATCTGATGCTCATCAAATGACACATGCACAGATTCTTCTATCTTATAGGTAGATTTGTTATAAACCCTATAAGCTTTGCTTACTTGGGAATATCCAAGCATAATTCCCATTGAAGCTTTTGCTTCAAATTTTCTAATATATTCTTTATTATTATTATGAATATAAACAATACAGCCAAAAACTCTAAAATAATTAATTTTAGGTTTCTTTCCCTTAAGCAACTCATAAGGAGTTTTACACTTAAGCTTGTGTATTAAACTTCTATTCAAGACATAGTTGGCTGTGCTAACAGCTTCTACCCAATAGGAGAGAGGCATGTTAGCATCTGCCAACAATGTGCTAGCAGCTTCAATGAGTGTTCTATTCTTCCTTTCAACTACCCTATTTTGTTGAGGAGTTCTAGGAGCTGAGAAGCTATGTTTGATACCTTCTCTCTCACAGAATTCTTGCATGAGAAGAGAGTCAAACTCAGTACCATGATCACTTCTGATCAAGGCCACATGAGTAGAGTACTCAGTCTGCACACATAATAGAAAGTCTGTAAGGGCTTTGAAGTTATCAGACTTAGTTCTCAAAAAGAAAACCCAACTGAACCTAGAGAAGTCATCTACAATTACTAATGTGTAATACTTCCCTCCTAAACTCTGTACATTTATTGGGCCAAAAAGGTCCAAATGTAATAAATATAGGATTCTAGGGGAATCACTCTTATTTACAGATTTAAAAGAGTTCTTGGTTTGCTTGCCTAGCTGACAAGCCTTGCATAGGTCTCCTTCTTATAGGGGCAAGAAGGTAAACCTCTAACAAGGTTGTGTTTAGATAATCTAGATATATTTTTAAGGTTTACATGACTAAGCCTTTTATGCCATAAAGAATTATTATTAAGAGTTACTTCATTAAACAGGCAGATTTCAGAATGAGATGAATTGAAATCTACTAAATAGATATTACCTATTCTAATACCTACTAAAACAACATTATTATTTAAAGTAATATTGCAAGAGAAGTTAGAAAATGAAACCTGGTAGCCAGCATCACATAGCTGGCTGACTGAAATCAAATTATGCTTCAGTCCATTGACATAAGCAACTCTCTTGAAAGTAACTGCTCCAATTGTGATCTTGCCATAGCCTTCTGTCTGACCACAGCTGGAGTCTCCAAAGATAACCTTTGGGCCGAGCTTAGCTTTGAACTTTGACAGTAGATCTTTATTTCCTGTCATATGCTTAGAGCATCCACTATCCAAATACCACTTATTTTGAGTGATTGGATAGGCCTTCACCTGCAAGACAATTATTTAGACAGTGTGGACCCAGGTAACCTTGGGTCCCTTGTTTTTCACATAAGAAAAACTGGAAATATATGAGAATGCAGGCTGAGGGTGATAACCTAGTGGGTGAGATCTCCTAGGTGGGATTCTCCATGCAGATGATGGGTCAACAAACCTAGGGTTTCTATTCTCATTTAGGTTTCTATGGAATTGATTATGATTTTGAAAATCATGTTGAAATCGTCGATCGACGTTCGACGATGGGCGCTCAGATCGTCGAGCTTCATTCGACCATTGAGCTTCCGATCGTCGAGCGGCGTTCGACGCTCTTTGCATTTCTTTAAAGAATTTCTTTCTCTTTTCTCTCGTAGCTTTATTTAGGGTTTTATTAACTAGATTTACTTGCTCAGTGTTCTTCTTTCCACTAGCTGAAATGAAGTTCACTGGAGTTGAAAGATTATTTTTAAGTAGAACTGGGGGTTCACTGGGAGAAGCTCCTAAGCCTAGTTTATCATTACCTGACCTAGTGTTAGTCATGCTGGTAATTTCTAACAGCTTAAGGCTTCTACCATTAAGTGATTCCTCTAATCTCTTAGACTTAGCTAACTCTATTTTAAGAAATTTAATTTCTTCACTACAAGTAGTGAGTTCTTCCTTTAACCTAACATTTTCAGAGGCTATTGATTCTGAGTCAGCTAACCTATTTCTAAGTTCTTTTATTTCCTTTTCAGAGCTAATCAAATCTAAGCATAAAGATTTAAAATCTAATTTAAATTCTTCTGAAGTAAAATCATAAGAAGAAAGTATCTCATCTTCTGTAGGCATCTCTTCATCAGAATCAGAACTCTCTGCAGCAGAGTGATTGCTGCAGGCATCTATTGCCATCAGGCACACTTCTTTTGCCTTCTTCTCTTCCTCATCCTCACTGGAGCTTGATGAGGAGGATTCTTCATCAGAATCACTCCAGGTTTCAGCAATGAAACCTCTCTCCTTCTTCTTGTTTTTATAGGAGGATGGCTTGGAGTGCTTCCTGTGCTGTTCTTTTTCTTTTCTCTTTTCTTTGTTCTTCTCCTCTGGACACTCTGGCAAGATGTGTCCAGGCTTCCTGCAACCATAACAAATAATTTCTTTAGCAGGAGAGCGATCATACCTTGGTTTGTCTTCATAGCGTGAAGACTTCTTTCTGAACTCCTTTCTTCCCATCTTGAGAAACCTCTTGGCAAACAATGCCATTAGTTCCTCATTAGATTGGCTGCCTTCAGAAGCATCAGCAGCCTTAAGAGCTAGAGACTGCTCTTTTCTTGTTGGAGTGGGGGTCTTTGCTTCAGCTTCTGCTTCTCTGGTCTTCAGCACTTGCTCAAAAGACTTGAGCTTGCCGAGGAGGGCTTCAGTGGAGATCTCATTAGTACTTCTGGCTTCCTTGATGGGCCAGATTCTTAGATCCCATATGCTAGGGAAGCACATAAGAATCTTATCATTGACCTCTGTCAATGATATGTCCTTGTCCAGGGTCCTCAGCTCATTGATGATTGAGCTGAGCCTGGTGTACATGGCTTCAACTGATTCAGCATCAGTTTTCTTGAAGTTCTCATACTGTGAGATCAGGTTGGACCTTCTGTCCTTCCTTTCATCAGCTGAACCAGCTACAATCTGGTTCAGTGTGTCCCACATGGCCTTTGCCGAGGAGCAGTCAGCCACCTTCTGGAACACCTCATCAGACATTATCTGAGCCAGTATGTTCATTGCCTTGACATCTGCTATTTTGGCCTTCTTGTATTCATCATTATAGTCTGGAGGAGGTACTGCACTCATATCAGATGATGAGGCAGTAGCAGCAGCAGGTTCTCTTGGGGGACCTGACAAAATAGAAGCAAAAATGCTTTCATCAATAGAATTCATATATAGTTTGATCCTTGCCTTCCAGATGCCAAACTTTGCTAAGTTGCATGCTGGAGGTCTGGTGCTAGAATAATCCTTGGACTGGGCCATGAAAGTGAATATCTATAAGCTTTGGTATCTATCAGGATCTTGTGACTTAGGTGTTAGCCTATTCAGTCAGTTAACCTCCCTCTGATACCAATTGAAAGTGAAGGGATAGATACTACTCTAGAGGGGGTGAATAGAGTTATCAAATTTTGCACAAGACAAAACTTAATGGTCTACCCAACTCCCTTGGAGTGAAGTGCGGAATGAAAAGATTATAGATATTGATTTAACCTTAAAGCCTAACACAAGTGATGTGTACAAACACAAGCTAACTGTAATTACAGTTAAGCTTGGAAAACCTAATCAGTAACTAGCAATCCTAGTTATATCTAATCACAGCCACAGTACAGGAATTAAACAATGGAATCCAGACGACACAAGGAAATTTATAGTGGTTCCCCAAACAACTTGGGTACATCCACTCTTCTACCCACACGGTAGGAATCCACTCAGGTTTTTGATCAGGTGCCCTGCCACCAACAGGATCTGCTTCAGGTAGATCCAGAAACCCTTTAGACTTTTGATCAGGTGTCTAAAAACCGAGCACAGGTTTTTGATCAGGTGCCCTGCCACCAAGGGATACTTTTGAAGGGAGTAATAACCCTGTACAGGAGGGGGAAGAAGGTTAAGATGTCTTCTCTATTTTGCAATAGATTAGAGAAGCACTAAAACTTGCACTGAGCTAGAAAGCTCTAAAGAATCAAGGCTCCCCCTGGCTCAAAAATGTCCAGGTGAAGTCTTGCTTCAGTGCAGAAAACTCTTCAGAAAGTTCTGAAGGAAAAGCTACAGGAAGAAAAAAATAATAAAATAAAGATCTTCAAGCAGCTGTCTTCTTCTTCTTCTTCTTCAAAGAAACTCTGAGTTTGAACTTCCTGAAAGCAGGAGAACTCAGGTGAAGAAGAGTGGAAGATCTTAACACTTCTCAGTTAGATGGAAATTGCTGAGAGCAGAAAGCTTTTTCTTGATGAAGGCTTGAAAGCTTGAGAATATGTGTAACACTAGCTTGAATCCTTCTTCAAAGGGTCTTTTATATAACATCAGCAAGCAACGGCTCTCTTCCATTTGAATTATTTGTCTTCTTCTGAGCCTTGAGACCTGGGCTGTAAATATCAAGAAGACAGAACAAACTCTGCAGCGGAAACATTCTATAAAAGGAATAACCCTTTTTCTAAGAAGCTGCAGGCTCAAATCAAATAACAGAAAGGACTAAATAAAGTCACATCAGAAATAATCTCTTTATAGCAAAAAGAAGACTTTTCAGTCTAACGGCTATAAAGGGCTGACAACAGATAAAGTAATTTATAATGACAGCTAATAAGACAAACAACTTTATCTTAAAAAGATTTGACTCAGGCAAAAAGAATAGAGCAGATATGCCTGGAAATATTATCATACAGCTTAAAATAATGTGCCAGAAAATGTATTAATTAATTAAATATAATAAATAAATACAAAATACAAAGGCAGACAGAAAGCGTCGAACGACCTTCGGAGATCGTCGACCGACGCACGGAGATCGTCGAACTATCGGGCAGATAGTCGAACGATCTAGATAGTCGAACTATCAAAGGAGATAGTCGAACTATCACAGCAGATAGTCGAACTACCAGAAGATAGTCGAACTATCAGATAGTCGACCTATCAACAGATAGTCGAACTATAGGGGCAAAACAGATAGTCGAGCTATCAACAGATAGTCGAGCTATCAGATAGTCGACCTATCGACAGATAGTCAAACTATCAGAAACAAACAGATAGTCGAACTATCAAGCAGATAGTCGACCTACCTCAGAAAACAGATAGTCGACCTATCAACAGATAGTCGAACTATCAGAACCAAACAGATAGTCGAACTATCAAACAGATAGTCGAACTATCAGATAGTCGAACTATCAGGACAGACAGTCGAACTACCAAAGACGACAGATAGTCGACATATCAACAGATAGTCGAACTATCAGCGCAGAACAGATAGTCGACCTATCAACAGATAGTCGAACTATCAGCACAGAACAGATAGTCGAACTATCAGCGCAGAACAGATAGTCGAACTATCAACAGATAGTCGAACTATCAGCGCAGAACAGATAGTCGAACTATCAACAGATAGTCGAACTATCAGCACAGAACAGATAGTCGAACTATCAACAGATAGTCGAACTATCAACGCAGACTGAAAGTCGAGCAGCTGATAGACGATCGTCGAACAGTTAGTCGACGATAGTCGAGCGGCGTTCGACCATAGTCGAACGAAAAACTACTTAACCAAATTCTCAATCTGGAAAAGTGAGGACTCTACAGCTAGACTCCTAACCATTGACCATAGATATTTCTTGGGTCAAGGGGCACAAAGGAGAGGACTAAACTCAAATCAAAACTAGGGTACCAACACCCTAGGTAGGAATCCACTACAGGATGAGTTGATCATGTGTCCTGGGAACCAATGAGCTTTTGATAAGGTGCTCAAAAACCAAACTGGATTTTTTGATCAGGTGTCTTGCCACCACTGAGTTTTGATAAGGTCTCAGAAACCAAGCAGAACTTTTGAAGGGAGTTCAAGAACCCTTTGTATAGGAGGAAGGGAGAGTAGATGTTGTCTTCTCTGTTCAACAATTTAAGAGAAGCACAAGTGGATTTTGATGGTGTTGTCAAAGCTCCCCCTGAGATTTGTAGTTGAATCAGGAGTGGAAGCTTTGCAAAGGGTGATAGGTCTTCAATGTATGACTGCTCCAGCAAATGATGATTTCAGCAAATGTTGAAATGTGAGTTGTCTTGGAGTGTGAATGAAGAAGCCTTGATGATGTTGATCTTCCAATAAGCCTTCAGACTGATGTAGAGTAGTTGTATCTTCAGGCTTCCTGGAATAGTAGATCTGAGAAGAGCACTGGCTGTACAGGTGATGTTGAGTTCTTCCTGGAACTATGATTCCTGGACTATTTTCTTCTCTCCACTTTCTTCTATTTTTCCCTTTTTTTACTGTATCTCTGTGTATATATTCAGATAGGAGACCAACGGTCATTTGAATTCTTGCATTTATTACTGCTGCCTCTGGAGGAAAGTCCTTAAGAAACATTCCAATTAGTCTTCCTTGAAACTTGCTCCAAATTGATTGAAACGACTACAAAATTCTTTGCCATAAATGCTGAAAATAAGTCTGAATGAATTCCATAACTGTCCTGAATTTGAATCCTGAAATCGTCGATCTCTTCATAAAAGCGTCGATCTGAGCTCAACGATCGTAGACCTTAGGTCAGAGATTGAACTAGACTGAAAATAGAAATCATCGACCTGAGCTCTGCGATCGTCAACCTGAGCTCAGAGACTTGGAAAACAACTAGAGACAGAGCGTCGATCTGAGCTCGAAGATCGTCGAACGGAGTTCGACGTCTCGTGGTCTTGAGCTCATAGATCGTCGATCTCAGCTCGATGCCTGAACTCATCTAGTCGATCTGAGCTCGACGCCAAGGTTGAATTCTGATTCCTTCTCTGAATGATTTCTCTTAGCTGATTTCTTCAATCTCTGAGATCTTCTGACTTAGCACATCCTATGACCCTTAGCTATACATGGATGGGTCAATCTAATAGTCCTAAAGACATAGTGATCCTGACCCAAATCCAAACTAGGGTGTTCCAACAATCTCCCCCTATTTGGGTCAGGATTACTATTTACATAAAAATGAAAATATTATAATAAATATTACAAAGCAAAAGATATAAAAAGAAAATCTTTGCATTGTTGTCTTCTGTTGCTGTTAAAAACTGACTACTGCTGGCTTTACAAAACTCCCCCTATGTTGATGCAGTAACTGTGATTGGAGGAGGCTGGGATGACTTTCAAAATTGGATTTTGATTGAGTCATTCAGCTAATTCTTATAGATGGTACCTACAGAAGGCTATGGTAGAGATTGCTCTCTCCTTTAAAAGGATATGTTAGCATAAAAATGATATTTGTCCAGCAAATTTTATTATGATTCTGAATCTGAAAAACAAAGTCTGATATCTTCCTTCCTATAGAATTTCTTTTCATCAGAAGAGATTCAAACTCAGTGTCATGATCACTGCTGACCAATACAACTAGAGTAGAGGACTCAATCTAGATGAATTTAGAAAAAGATCTATAAGAAATATAAAGTTATCTGACAAAGAATTCTCATACAGAAATCCTAACATAATTTTGAACAAGATATCAAAAAGATAGAAGCAGCCTTAAGAAAAGATGTTTCCTAAAAAATTTATTCCAAATAGAAAAAGGATTTGAAAATAATTTAAATAGTTTATCCTTATAATTATAAATCAAATTTATGAAAAGGCAGACTGAGTTTGACAATTTTATATAGGATCGTCGATCTGAGTTCGACGATTTGAACTCATTTCATTGATTAAAATATTTCTTTTTTCTTTGAATATATTCTAAAATCATTCCTCTGAGAAGTTTTGTTTCCTCCTCAGGTTTTGTTGAATCTTGGCAGCAAAATTGAAGTTCTAAGTTAACTGAACTGAAAACAAAGTTAGATAATACCTGATCCTCTTCAGGTTTTGATTTTTCTTCTGTTTGTTCAGACTTTAAACTGCTGCAGGAAGTATTGATGGCCATTAAGCAGAATTTTTTGGCCCTTGCTTCCTCCTCTTCATCTTCAAATGATGATTCATCATCTGATACATCCCAAATAACATCTAGGGATATTGATTCTCCTCCTTTAAATAAGATGTTGTGGCTTCTTTTTATTGTTCCATTCACATGTTCAGAAGCCATTTGATGAAGAGAATCCCATATCTCCTTAGCTGTTGAGCATTCAACAACTTCCTGGAACAAGTCATCAAATAATGATTGTGCTAGGATATTCATGGCTCTGGCATCAGCTAGCCTAGCCCTTTTAGTTATTGTTGCTGAGGTTGGGAGACCTGTCATAATGGCATAAAATATTTCTTCATCAATATTGTCCATAAATGACTTAATTCTTGTCTTCAAAAGTGCAAATTTGTTTATGTTACACTTAGGAGGTCTGGTGCTAGAATATTCCATATTCTTGCTATGTGAAAAACAAAATAATTAATCTAACTAGGATGGATCAAAAGAGAGATCTTTTGGTTCAGGTGTTAGCCTGTATAAACAACCAAACTAGTGAAGATCTAGTTGTTGAATAACCAACCTCCCTCTGATACCAATTGAAAGTGAGATCAATCCTAGAGATTAGAGCAAACACATAGCAAGAATAATAAATAAAAGAAACAAAGGCAAACCAGACAACACAAGAATTTTATAGTGGTTCCCCTAAACTTGCGTACATCCACTCTTCTACCACCCTAGGTAGGAATCCACTGCAGGATGAGTTGATCAGGTGTCCTTGGCACCAATGAGCTTTTGATAAGGTGCTCAAAAACCAAACTGGATTTTTTGATCAGTTGTCTTGCCACCACTGAGTTTTGATAAGGTCTCAGAAACCAAGCAGAACTTTTGAAGGGAGTTCAAGAACCCTTTGTACAGGAGGAAGGGAGAGTAGATGTTGTCTTCTCTGTTCAACAATCTAAGAGAAGCACAAGTAGATTTTGATGGTGTTGTCAAAGCTCCCCCCTGAGATTTGTATTTGATTAAGGAGTGGAAGCTTTGCAAAGGGTGATAGGTCTTCAATGTATGACTGCTCCAGCGAATGATGATTTCAGCAAATGCTGAAATGTGAGTTGTCTTGGAGTGTGAATGAAGAAGCCTTGATGATGTTGATCTTCCAGTAAGCCTTCAGACTGATGTAGAGCAGTTGTCTCTTCAGGCTTCCTGGAACAGTAGATCTGAGAAGAGCACTGGCAGTACAGGTGATGTTGAGTTCTTCCTGGAACTCTGATTCCTGTACTATTTTCTTCTCTCCATTTTCTTCTATTTTTCCCTTTTTTACTGTATCTCTGTGTATATATTCAGATAGGAGACCAACGGTCATTTGAATTCTTGTATTTATTACTGCTGCCTCTGTAGGAAAGTCCTTAAGAAACATTCCAATTAGTCTTCCTTGAAACTTGCTCCAGATTGATTGAAACGGCTACAAAATCCTTTGCCATAAATGCTGAAAATAAGTCTGAATGAATTCCATAACTGTCCTGAATTTGAATCCTTAAATCGTCGATCTCTTCAGAAAAGCGTCGATCCGAGCTCAACGATCGTCGACCTGAGCTCAGAGATTGAACTAGACTGAAAACAGAAATCGTCGACCTGAGCTCTACGATCGTCGACCTGAGCTCAGAGACTTGGAAAACAACTAGAGACAGAGCGTCGATCTGAGCTCGAAGATCGTCGAACGGAGTTCGACGTCTCGTGGTCCTGAGCTCAGAGATGGTCGATCTCAACTCAAATCCTGAACTCATCTCGTTGATCTGAGCTCGACGCCAAGGTTTAATTCTGATTCCTTCTCTGACTGATTTTTCTTGGCTGATTTCTTCAATCTCTGAGAGCTTCTGACTTAGCACATCTTGTGACCCTTAGCTATACATGGATGGGTCAATCTAATAGTCCTAAAGACATAGTGATCCTGACCCAAATCCAAACGAGGGTGTTCCAACACGGTCCCGTATTAGCCTCACAGCCGCATCAGTATTATCTATGTATTCAATTCCAAGAGCCTTTGGATCTTCATCCTGCACCCAAGACAAGGGTGTTCTACACCTTCTTCCATAAAGGGCTTCATGGGGCGCCATCCCATTGCTAGCTTGATGGCTGTTATTGTACGAGAACTCTACCAAGGGTCAGATCCTTTCCCACGGCTCTCCTCTATCCAACACACAACCTCAATAAGTCTTCCAATGTCCTGATAGTCCTTTCAGATTGCCCGTCGGTCTGAGGGTGAAACACTGTGCTGAAGGTAAGACGCGAACCCAAATATGCCTACACCGCCTTCCATTCCCTAGAGGAAAACCAACCATCTCGGTCAGAAACAATTGTCTTTGGCACGCCGTGATAGCGTACGAATTGTTCCACAAAAAGGCGTACCAAAACATCCACGTATGCTTCTTTCTTCATAGGTATGAAATGGGCTACCTCTGTCAAGCGATCAACGATTACCCATATCGAATCATTCCCTGAGCGGGAGTGAGGCAAACCGTGGACAAAGTCCATGGAAACATCCTCGAACTTCCACTCGAGGATGGGCAATGACTGCAACAATCCACTGGGGCTCCTGCATTCTGCCTTCACTCTTTGATAGGCCTCGCAATGCATAACAAAATACCTGACGTCTTTCTTCATCCCTGGCCAACACATGGTCTTCCGTAGGTCGGCGTACATCTTAGCAATCCCAGGGTGCACAGAATACTGAGAGCAGTGTGCATCTCTCAAGATATCCTCCCGAATATTACCGCCATTGGGAATGTACAGCCGGCCACAGAAATGAACAAGGCCGTCCTTTAGAGAGTACTCGCTAGTTGTCCCACCTTCCATTGACTTTATTGTCGGGGCCAGAGCATCATCCCTTCCTTGCTTTGCCCGGATCCGGTCTCGCACATCGCAAACTATATTCATTGCGGTCAAGTACTCTGTATACCCATCCGGTTGGTCCTTGTACACCAAGGTGATCTCCATCTCCTCAAGCATCCGAGCTAACTCCATACGCATCAATCGGGACTCGGAACTTGCTTCCAGTACCTTCCTGCTCAAAGCATCGGCTACAAAATTTACTTTTCCAGGGTGGTAGTTTAGGGTATATTCATAATCGCACAAAAACTCCAACCACCGTCGCTGTCTCAGATTTAATTCCTTCTGGGTATGGACGTACTTTAAGTTCTTATGATCCGAGAATATTTCGCAGTGAACGCCGTATAGATAGTGCCTCAAAATCTTCAAGGCGAACACCACTGCCCCCAATTCCAAGTCATGTACTGGGTAGTTGATTTCATGCTTTTTTTAATTGTCTTGAAGCGTAGGCAACTACATGCCCGTGCTATATCAATACCGCTCCCATTCCTTGATATGATGCGTCCGTGTAAACTTGAAATCCTTCCTTCCCGGAGTTAAGGGCTAGGATGAGTGCGGATGTAAGTCTGTCCTTTAGTTCTTGGAATGCAGCTTCACATTGGGGTGTCCACTCATACGGCACACCTTTCTTTGTTAGGGAAGTAAGAGGAAGAGCAACCTTTGATAATCCCTTAACGAACTTGCGGTAGTATCCGGCAAGTCCAAGGAAACTCCGCACGTTGGCCGCTGACTTCAAAGGCAACACCTCCTTCACGGCACGCACTTTGGCTGGATCCACAGCTAGCCCAGCCCCACTTATCACATGACCCAAGAAGGCAACCTCCTTAAGCCAGAATTCACACTTGCTGAACTTGGCGAACAGGGCGTGTTCTTTTAACTTCTTTAATACTAAGGCTAGATGCCCGGCGTGTTCTTCCTCCGTCTTGGAGTAGACCAAGATATCGTCGATGAAAACAATGACGAAAACATCTAGGTAGGGCTCGAATACTTTGTTCATTAAGCTCATGAAAGCTGATGGGGCATTAGTGAGCCCAAACGGCATCACTGTGAACTCATACAAAACGTACCTTGAACTGAAAGCCATTTTCTGAATGTCATCCTCTTGTATTCTCAATTGATAATACCCTGAGAGCAAATCTAGCTTGGAAAACCAATGCGCTCCGACCAGTTGATCGAACAACTCATCGATCCGAGGTAACGGATAGGTGTTTCATATCATCAGTCGGTTGAGCTCCCGATAGTCTATGCATAATCGCAGGGTTCCATCCTTCTTCTTAACGAATAGGACAGGGGCTCCCTAAGGTGATGAGTTGGGGCAAACAAATCTTGATTCTACCAACTCTTGCAATTGAATCCTAAACTCCGCGAGGTCTTTTGGGGCCATCCGATAAGGAGTCCTGGAGACAGGCTTGGCACCCGGTACTAACTTGATTTGAAAATCTACTTCTCTGTGTGGGGGTAATCCTAGTAATTTCTCTGGAAACACTTCAGGGAAATCATGCACCACCCACACCTCCTTGATATCCAAGGCCAACTCCTTCAGCTCGAAATAGATCATGAAAACTTCATCCCCCTTCATGTGGGCTTTTAAAGCCTGGACTGAAGATAAAATCATACGAGGCGCGAAGTTAATACCTTGAAAGATGACCTCCGAGTCCCCATGTCTCAACGAGATCCTTTTTTGCGCGCAGTCAATCTTCGCATAGTTCTGATCTAGCCATACCATGCCCAAAATAAGGTCGAACTCTGGCATTCCCAAGACTGTGGCAGGGGTGTCGAAGAGCTTTCCTTCAAGGAGAACCTCAAACTCACACTTCGCGGTTGTCATCATCTCCGATCCGTCTGGAAGGCGCACCCTTCGAGCATTACCAGTGAATTACTTCACTCCATCTATATCTTTGATAAAGTCTTCAGACATAAAAGAGTGTGAGGCACCGGTGTCGAATAACGTATAGGCCGGTTTCCTGCCGACCATTACGGTGCCTAAGTGTCAATAGTAATTCTCAAGCTAGGTGTCTAATATATTTTAAGCAACATGAGGATATTAATGAAAATAAAATGACTAACTGTAATCATACCTGCAATCACCTCCTGAGGGTTCCGCTCTTGAGTCATGTCCAACGCATACATCTGATCCCGAGTGGGCCCGAGGTTTCCTCTTCGTGGTCCTCGTCCTCGACCACGCATATGCCCCCGCCCTCGAGGAGCTGCCGGAGGGAAAGCGAGTGGCGCATTTCCAAATAGTTGCGGGCAGTAGCGACGAATGTAGCCCGATTGGTTGCATTTGAAGCACACTCGCTTCTGCCGCCCACCGGGTTGTGAAAATTGTTGAGGTGGAGGCAATGCTGGCGGTTGCGGAACTGGGCGCTCCATCCTAAAATTCTAGGGGAAACGTCTGCCACCTCTTCGATATCCTCTTCCTCCTCTATTATCAAAGCTCCTTCTATTGTTGGGGCCGGCTTCCATCACCCCTTCAGCTGGCCTCTTACCACTTTCCAAATGGTCCACTTCCAACCTCTTCGCCATGTAAATAATCTCGGCTAGACTAGAGTCCGCTATTATCAAAAGGGCTTGCCTCAGGGGGTCTCGCAAGCCTTTGTAGAATCGTTTTGCGTATCCTCTATCATCCAACTCATAAGAGTCAGCAAATATAGCCAAGTGCTGAAACTCCCGTTGGTATTCTGTCACCGACTTGGACCCTTGCTTCAGTTGCAAAAATCTCTCTTCAAGATTATCCCGAGCTGTCGAGGGGATGAAATGCTCTAAAAAGGCTTCAGAGAATTCGCTCCAACTGATATCCGTGTACATCTGTCCTTGAAAAGTGGAGCCCATGAGGGACTTCCACCACCTTTTGGCGTGCAGCTCTAAGAGTGTCACTACCAGGGTCATCGCCATGTTGTTTGGGCACCTTATTCCTGCTAACAGTTCTTGTACAGTGTCGAGCCATTCTTCCGTAAATACTGTCGACTCCGTCCCAAGGTAGGCAGGAGGGGAGAGAGCTCGGAAAGTGCTTAACCAAGTGGATCTCGGACCCTGCTGTTGTACGGAGGCTTGCTGAGATTGGGACCTGAAGGCGTTCAGGATAGCTGTGAGCGTCTGCCCCACGGCCGTGGAGTCCCGCGATCAGGCGCAACGCCGGTCGCCGCCTTGCCGTGTGGCTACGCCCCCCACCCATGACCACATCCCCGCGGCCGGCGGCGAGGCCGGCCGCCGCCGCACCTCGCAGTGACTCCCCCGCAGCCGCGGAGGTCGGCCGCCACTGCACCTCGCAGCGGGGCTCTCGCGATTGCGGAAGCCAATGACTGGTCGAATGGTGGGCCTCCGACCGGTCGACCCCGTCGTCCGGGACTCCCTCCGGTCGACCCCCTCTCCTCTGTTGGCTGATTCCCCGCCGTTCGATCATCTCCGCGCAATTTCAACCTTCCGTTATATGAGTAACCACCCGCGTAACCACCAACGTGACCACAAAATGTGGGTGAGTGCAAATTTCTGGAATAATACCGTTTCACGTGCAGTAAAATTATTAAAATAATACACACGTCAAACTATATTAAATTGGATTGTAATCGGTAGATCTGGTGGTTACCGTCTGTGGATACCGTATAATTGTCATAAACACCCCTGGGGTCTATAAATAGGACTCCAAACCCTCCATCATTCTAGCCTTTTATCATCCCAGCCTTCTCCCTCTACGTGTTATAGCTCTCAATCGCCTCCTTCGAAGATCTTCGAGCCCCCTGAAGAACCTTCGAGGACCACATTCTCGTACGTGCAGTCCACTTCGCAAATTCCACTGTAAGCACTTTGCGCTTGATGCGTTCAACGCTCGTTGCAAACTCAAGAATTATTGTTTGCCGACCAGCCTCAAGCACCCTCTGCTCCAGCCTCAAAGCACAGAAAGAAGTCTGCCCAGACTTCAGGCGCGAGCTCTCCACCGCGGCCAAAGGTGAATATAAAAATTCGAGAGTAGTGGTATGTTGTCCTCCGAACGTACATTTCTCTCTCCCCTGAAGTTGTAACGAGCAGCGGTCTATCGCCATCGCCTTCCCTATAAAGGCTTGTAAACACCAACATGTAGTGAAACTTGATCGGCATCGAACCGGCTGCGTAATTTTTCGCTCTATTCACGGATTTTTCACGTTAAAAATTGTTTTGTCAGCTTTCCTTTTTCTTTCTATGACTCTTGCGTGCTCATCTGCTCCACGGGGTAAGATGGTTCAATTTAGTCCGGTGTACTAAGAGTCTCGAGTGAACCACAACAGATATTTTCAGGATCATTTTAAGAACTCATATTGTAAATATTTTGGAATAAAAAGTACTAAAATAAAGTTGTAGTTTTTTTCTAATAATATATATTTTAAAACTATTTTACAACCATAATTTTGCGACAAAAACAAATGTCAAAATACACTTCATTGAAAATATAAATTACTTTACAACTGTAAATTTGCACAAAAAAATCAGTCCGCGATCATACTCATTATATGATCAACATCGAGAAAATCCCACCCTCCCAAACTGGCTCGTTTCTAGTCATGAGCAAAAACCCCGCCCGGATCCGGCCCGGAAAAAGCTCGGCTAGGCCCGGGCCCCATTTTGGCCTGTCGCTCGGCCCGGTGCCCGGGCCGGGCCGTCCGGGCGGCGCCGGGCTAGCCTGAGCCCGGCACCGGGCTAAGCGAAAGCCTGCCGGTTTTTAATCCCACCAAGAGCGAGGCTGGATTAATCTCAAGGCTGGATTGGGATTAATCCCGCCTATGATTAGGCGGGCGGCAGGATAAAATCCCGCCTTTTTGAATTTAGGCTGGCCCGGCCTGAAGGGCCTAATCGGGCCCCCTCTTTTGAAGGGAGCCCAAGCCCGGCCCGGCTCAAATTGAGCCCGGGCCGAGCCCGGTTTCACAAAAGCCCGAGCCCGATCGGGCCCGGCCCGATCAGACTTTTTGTACACGACTACTCGATTCTAGCTTCCTCTAACCCGAAGCGGAGTACCGGCCCATGGTTTGATTCCCCTTTTAATTATCCCTCCCTCACACACAAATTAAACATCTCATTTTATTGGGAGCCATGCATGCCAACACATATTCCTCCCCTTGAAGCCATGAAATCATGCATCCCCCAATATTCCGGAATTCATAAACAGCATCGACAGGATAACACTATTATTGGTTCAAGGGGAATAGTTTAATATTCTAATTTTTTGGGGGGGGAGAAAAGTTTAATATTCTATTTAACTCCACGTTCTATTAAAAAAAATTTATTTCTGACCCCTCAAATAATTAATATATCATACAATTAAACATCAATGTCCAAAATATATCAAATCATGAGCATAACAAAATCAGTTCAGGTATACCCCACAGTCCCATACCCTACCCCAACACGATCAATTCTTCGACCCGGGTCACGAACGATGAGATACATGAGGTTAGTGGGGTTTACGGTGCACTGATTTACTGTGCACGACTGGCCCCACTGAAATGCATAGATTCCTTGCATTTGATTGATCCCGGATGCCAGCTGACATTCGGGACACAGACGAAATGTTTTTTGCCCGAACACAACTATTGAGTAACAAATGACAATTCTCAAATCTATTTGAAAGTGTATAAAAAACTAGTTTATATTTCATTTATTTTAAAATTTGAAGAAGTTGTTACATTTGACAATTTTCTATATACCAATTTCTATTTTTTGATGCACGTAAACTGTTTTAAATATTCGAGATTTTTTTGTCTGCCGTGTAGCTTTCAGATTTAAATTTTTACAAATTTTTTTTTTATTTTTAGTAATGAAAATTTTCATGGCTTAATATTAAACTTTGTGTTGAAGTTGAGATCGGGCGGTCTGGCGGTCTGTCTTGACGGGTTAGAGACCGCGCGGTCTGGCGGTTTCCCTTCAGCGGTTTGATTGCTGTGCTGTTGCTGTCTGGTTGCCGGGCTCTCAGGCGGCCTCCCCTTGCGGTCTCTCTCTCTCTCTGGTGGTAGCCGTGCGGTTAGCCCTTCAGTTTAACCGCGCGGCTTGTGCGGTTTGTTCTGTACAGTCCGCTTAGTCCTGTAAATTTTTAGTCCCACATCTCTTATTTGTATTCTCTCATCTCTCCTCCATTCTATATAAGGGAGGGCATACCTTTGTAATAGATACCTTTTTCTGATAATAAAGTTTCAGTTATACTCTTTCCGGTTTGTTTTAGTTCGTTTCTCACATGGTATCAGAGGATTCGATCTTTGACTCCTGATTCTGTGCGTTCTCCTGTCCGCGCGACCTGCCTCTTCTTCTCGCGGCCTGTCTCCCGCGGCTTGTTTCTTCCGCCTGATTGCTTGCGCCCTGTTCGCGCGGCCTGTTTCTGCTGCTTGCTTCTTTCTTGCGACCTTCTCTAGTCGCCGCGACCTGTCTCCGCGGCCTCTTTTGCCTTGTTCGCCTTTTGCCTCCCGTTATCCTCCACTTCTGTTCGCGCGGTCTGTCTGCTAGCCGCCCGACTTCTCTCCCTCTGTTTGGTTCTGCGGCTTGGTCGTGGCTTTTCTGGCCGCTGATGTCTGGCATCGTGACCGAAGCAGATCTTCTTCTTCCTATCCGCGTGGATAGTTTTCTAACCGCGTGGCTTCCTGCTGTTTGCGCGGCAGATCTCTTTCTCCTAACCGCTGCGATTTCTCTCTGTTCGCGCGAGTTCTTCCTTGTTTAGGCGGCCTCTCTGCCCTTCTTCCTTCGCCGCTCTCTCTCTTGTCCCCGCGACCTGTCTCTAAGTCGCAGCGGCTTGTTCTCCTCTGTGCGGCTCCTCCTTTAGCCGCTCCCGCTTGTAAGTCGCCGCGACCTCCTGTTGAGTCGCGCGGCTTGTGCTTCCCTCTTCGTCCCCTTTTGCCTTGCTCTGCATCTTGGTCGTGGCCCTTCTTGCCGCTGGTGTGCTGTCACCGTGACCGCTGCAGTTCTTTTGTTCCTCCCTTCATGGCTTCCATATACTCCTCAAAGCCGTTCGCCTCGGTGGTCACGTCTTCTGGTAGTGCCCACGTTGTTACTGAAGGAAAATGGTTGATCGACACCGGTGCTACTAATCATATGACAGGCAATCTCCAGTGTTTTTCTCTCCTAGAAACACATGGTCGGTTACCCCCGGTTACTCTCGCTGACGGCTCTTCATCTTCGGTTCATGGGAGGGGATAGTTCATGCCACTCTGTTTCTTCGCTTGGAGGATACTCTCTACGTGCCCAAGTTCCCGTACAACTTATTATCTGTTACCTCTCTCTACAAGCAATTACACTATTCTGTTACTTTTACTTCTACTGCTTGCTCTTTTCAGGATCTGGACTCCCAACGGACGATTGCTACTGGAACTGAGAGTGGCGGCCTATACTTCATGGACAACATGTCCGCTTTCTCCACCTTCTCCTCCACCTCCACAGATCTTCTCCAATGGCATCTCCGCCTTGGTCATGCTCCTCCTCATCTTCTTCGTCAACTTCTACCCCACCTTCATCCCCAAAGTCCTCCGCTCAACTGTGAAGCCTGTCAGCTTGGCAAGCATCACCGCTCCTCCTTCCCTCCAAAGCACGTTCGTGGATCCACCCGTCCGTTTGATCTCATCCACTCCGATATTTGGGGTCCTTCTCCTACTCTTACGCTTGGTCGGGGTAGTTCATATTTTGTCACATTCATTGATGATTTCTCTCGCTGTACGTGGGTGTATCTGTTAAAAGATCGCTCTGAATTATTCTCTGTATGGACGTCATTCTATCTCATGATCAAAACTCAGTTTGATGTTTCTATTAAAGTTCTTCGATCTGATAATGCCCAAGAATATCTCAGTCATGACTTTTCTGCCTTCTGCATGCAAAATGGGATTATTCATCAAACGAGTTGTGTCTATACCTCACAACAAAATGGTGTGGCAGAACGCAAAAACCGTCACCTTCTGGATGTCGCTCGCTCCTTGATGACCTAGATGCATGTTCCTCGCTCCTATTGGGGCTATGCTGTTCTCCTTGCCTGTTACCTCATCAATCGCCTTCCCTCCACCGTTCTCCACCGAAAAACCCCTTTCTCCATTTTGTATCCGAGCAAGGAGCCGTTTCCTCTCCCTCTCCAAATATTTGGATGCACTGCCTTTGTGCATGCCCCTTCGGCCACCTGTGATAAGCTATCTCCTCGCTCCACCAAATGTATCTTTCTGGGGTACTCCACCACTCAGAAAGGTTATTGTTGCTTTGATCCTATCCTTCGTAAGCCGTTCGTTTCTGCTGACGTCACCTTCTTCGAGAATACCTCCTACTTCTCGGATGACTCCCCTCCTCTTCTCCCAGCCTCTGATTCTCCTGCTGTTCCCTTTGTTCTCTCGTCTCCCACTAAGATATTCACCCCTACTCCGCCCCCGTCCACTCCTCTTCTTCCACCTCTCTCTCCCTCTTCTCCACTCCCGTCTCCCGCATCTCCGCCGTCGTCGCTCTCTACTCCCGGGCCAGCTCTCTCTGCCACGGATGCTCCGGATGTCGAGGAACCTGCTGACCTGGATCTTCCTATAGCTCTTCGCAAAGGGGTGCGGACGTGTACCCTACACCCTCTTACTGCTGTTGTTTCATATGATCGTCTCACCCCTTCTCGCAGGGCCTTTGCTCTAGCTATCTCCGCCACTGCCACGCCCCGCTCCTACCAGGAGGCCCTTGCTATTCCTCACTGGAAGATGGCCATGGATGAGGAAATGGCCACCCTAACGGAGCGGGGTACCTGGACTCTTGTTCCTCCTCCCTTCGGTACTGATTTTGTCGGCTGTCGCTGGGTCTTTGTGGTGAAATTTGCCCCAGATGGCACTGTGGATCGTTATAAAGCTCGCCTTGTTGCTAAGGGCTTTACTCAGACCTATGAGGTTGATTACTTTGACACCTTCTCTCCCGTGGCTCGTCTCAGCACTATACGGGTTCTTCTCTCTGTGGCAGTCAATAAAGATTGGCTGATTTCCCAGCTGGATGTAAAGAATGCCTTCCTTTATGGTGATCTTCAGGAGGCCGTCTACATGGAGCAACCTCCTGGGTATGTTGCTCAGGGGGAGACACGAGTATGCCGGCTGAAGAAGGCAATTTATGGCCTCAAGCAGAGCCCTCGAGCTTGGTTTGATAAGTTCAGCGGCATCGTGGCGGCCGTTGGTTTTGTGCGCAGCTCTGCCGATCACTCTCTATTTACTCGCAAAACCTCCTCGGGACTGGTGGTTCTTGCAGTGTATGTTGATGATATTCTTCTCACTGGCGATGACCAGGAAGGGGTAGCCTTGACAAAGCGGCATCTTCGTCAACATCTGGTCACGAAAGATATGGGCTCTCCAAAGTACTTTTTGGGGATTGAAATCTCTCGGAAGCCCAATTCTTTAGTCCTCTCCCAGCGTAAGTATGCCCTTGATCTTTTAAAAGATGCAGGATTGACTGGGGCCAAACCTGCTCGATGTCCCATGGCTGTTGGAGAATACAAAACCTGGACAGATGATTCGCCTCTTCTTTCAGATACTACGAGGTACAGACGTCTTGTTGGTAAGCTCATATATCTCACAGTGACCAGACCCGACATTTCCTATGCTGTTGGCAAGGTGAGTCAATTCATGCAAGCTCCCAGGGAGTGTCATCTGCAGTCCGCCTTACGGATCTTGGAGTACGTCAAAGCCGCACCTGGGAAAGGATTGCTTTTCCAGAAGAATGGTCATCTGAGGGTTGAAGCTTACTCAGATGCGAGTTACGCTGATGAAAAAGGGGATCGCAAGTCTACCTCCGGTTTCTGCACCTTTGTTTGGGGTAATCTGGTAAGCTGGAAGAGCAAGAAGCAATCTGTTGTTTCTAGATCCAGTGCTGAAGCAGAGTATCGGAGTATGGCGTCGACCACTTGTGAGCTAAAATGGCTACGGACTCTAATGCTGGATTTAGGAGAGGTCTACAACCATCCGCTACCTATGTTCTGTGATAACAAGGCTGCCATATACATCTCCAAAAATCCGGTCTTCCATGAAAGAACCAAGCACATTGAAGTCGACTGTCATTTCATTCGTGAAGAGATCTTAAAGGAACAAATTTGCACTCCCTTTGTCACTTCTGATAAAGAGCTGGCTGACATCTTCACCAAGCCAGTTTCCACCTCGTTTCATCATATTTGTGACAAGCTGGGCATGATCGATATATATGCTCCAGCTTGAGGGGGAGTGTTGAAGTTGAGACCGGGTGGTCTGGCGGTCTGTCTTGACGGGTTAGAGACCGCACGGTCTGGCGGTTTCCCTTCAGCGGTTTGATTGTTGTGTTGTTGCTGTCTGGTTGCCGGGCTCTCAGGCGGCCTCCCCTTGCGGTCTCTCTCTGGTGGTAGCCGTGCGGTTAGCCCTTTAGTCTAACCGCGCGGCTTGTGCGGTTTGTTCTGTACAGTCCGCTTAGTCCTGTAAATTTTTAGTCCCACATCTCTTATTTGTATTCTCTCATCTCTCCTCCATTCTATATAAGGGAGGGCATACCTTTGTAATAGATACCTTTTTCTGATAATAAAGTTTCAGTTATACTCTTTCCGGTTTGTTTTAGTTCGTTTCTCACACTTTGGTCACTAAGGTTCCATTTGGGGGGCTTAATATTAATTTATGGTTCGATTCATGCGGTCGTAATCGCTTGGCCGATGAAAATAAATCCCCCCAAATGAGCCTAAAAATATTTTAAAACTACACTAAATAAATATGGAGCGCCCAAAAAATACAGTCAAAATAGTCCCTGCCATTATATATTAGGTGTGCAAATAAGGCCTCCCGGGCCAAGGCCAGGCCCAACTCAAACCGGTCCCAGGTCGGGGCCGGACCTTGCAAAATAGGGGAGCCTACTGAGCCCACAAAATAGGACCCAAGTAGGCCCAAACGTCAATGGCTAGATGCCATTGGCAGCTAACTAGCTTCCAAATGATATCTAGCTGCTGCCAATATCAAGCTGTGTGCCCAAAGAAGTTGGCCGCCCAGCTTGGGGACACCATGCACAAGCAATTTAATGTTGGGGAGGCCCTAGCAGGAACAATATTAATCATGCCTTGGGCCCGTGGGCCTAGGCCTGGCTCGGACCGGGCACTAGGCCGGGCTCTGCCCAAATAAGGGGGCCTGGGGAGCCCCCTTAGGCCAGGCCTGAGCCTGGTCCTGGTCTGGCCATGGCATAGGCCTAACCGGGTGCAGGTCTAATCGGGCTCAGACCCAGGCAAACCCTGGCCGGGCAACCCGCCTCGGACTACATCCATTCAATAATAACAATAATTAAAAAACGATCATAATAAGTAACATTTTTATGAGAAATTAATGAGATACATGGATATATTACACTATGTTAGCAGTGCAGACATTATATTTGGAACGTTGTTATTAGCAAAATCACGTTCTGCAATTAGCAAATAAAAAAATCGGGCTCAAATATTGTAAGTATGACTGAAAGTTAAAAATCGAAACCGCAAGAGAACTTACAACAGAGAAGGCGAGAAGCTTCTAAACCCTTATCTTCTTTGTTGAGGGGGACTCGCACTCCAATTATTGTCTTTATTGTCTTCATTGCGAGGAGCTCGCATTCCAGTCATCGTCCCTACCGTGTACTTCAAGTGGGTTTGACATTCCAATCATCGTCAACAAGTATAAGTTATCTTCATTTTTCCACAACGTTATCTTCTCCTCTTCGGCTAATGGTTCATTCCTCATCAGCTTTTCCTTGACAGCGATTACAGATATTCATATTAGAAATCATTCTTGTGTTAACCCTTTTTTTCGGCTTTTCTTTGACAGGTATTAAATAATATTCAAAATTTAATTTCCTGCCTCCTGAGGGATGAGGTGAATTGGGACCTCCAGTCTCCAATCAACAATTCAAAGATCGCTATACTGATGCAATATTCAAACATTGTGCATACATGCGCTAAGGGTGAAAAATGTGAAAGGACTGAACATTTCAAAAATACCGCAAAATATATCTATTCAAACTAAAAGCTTCCTCGCAGGCTACATCACCAAAGAAGATAGAAAAGCATAGTATGAAGCAAAGTCGCACCTACAATGACAAAGAAAAAATAAAGGAAAAGAAAGCAACAAGCATGACCCACAAATACAGGGGGGTGACGTAGACAAGTCACCCCTCGATATCGACATCAGGGTCTTCATTCAAAGTGTAGTTCACATGAAGATCAGATCTCTCTGTCATCCTCCAAGCTAGCCGAAATCCATATCCAAATCCCAGGTGGAATACGACATCTCGCACATCCTCCAAAAGTCCATCGACCTCAAAATCCATCATCTCAAAACGAGCCTCCTTCACAATCTGAGCCCGCTCCACACTGAAGTCATATGACTCCTTGTAATCAGCCATTGCAGAATATCATGCTATCTCGATGTCCTACTGCACTATAGGCAATTGTTCTCTCTCCTCCTTCAGCTGCTCCATGTCTGCCGCCATCTTAGACATCTAATCCCCATCCACCTCCACGTAATGGAGCACCTCTATAAGGCTTGTCTCATCCACAACAAGCTTCCCTCGGAGCTCCTCGGCCTCGCCTTAGAGGCTGCAAACTCAAACCCTGGTTTATCTAGTAGGGAGAGAGCCTTATCCCACCTTTTTCAATCGTCAGCCAAGGACTCCTCTGACGAGGACATCTTCATCTGAAGAGAGAAGAACTCATCCTTCATGGTCACATAACTGCTGTCACACGTAAGCAGGACCTTATGCAATTCATCCAGCTAAGAAAACAAACGTTAGATTAGAATGACGACAAAATATATAAAAAGGGAATGAGCAAGCAGAGCAATTGGTGTACGTTCACCATAACAACCTGGAAAGAAGAGGACTCCCGCTTATTACCTTTCACAGCAACTAACAAAAGCGCAAGTTTCTCCTAGAAAATGCCTCATCCACGGGCAACTCTAGGGGCTACTCAACCTCAGGAGTTGTAAGGGGACCATCACCAAACTCATCCGAGCAATCATCCGTAACTTCTATGATAGTCACAAGGAAAGTAGAGGATGACCTTGCCTACCCTTGCTTCAGCGAGAAGATTAACTTCCTCTCCCTCCCCCGCTCCAAATGAATAACACATCTCTATTATGCGTCAGTAGAGAGACCCACCAAGATCAGCCTTTCTCGCAAACAAAATTAACGATCCCCAGTAGCACACCTTCCAACTTGTGTGACTCATCAAAACCCAACATGGAAGTGTAATCATACTCCTATCCCACGAGTTAGTCGCAACTCCATGGGAGCTCTGCTAAATCTTAGGCAATCTCTAAGGATTTATGACTAATCCAAAGAGCGTCCATCCATGATGGTAATAAGTCTTATCCTCAAATGTGAACCACTTCATATTACTCCTCACCTCAATCTGAATACTAGTACCGGCACAGACTTCACACCACTCGGTGAAGAGCTGGATGGGTAGGAGAGAGCCATACTCCAAGAAGAAGAAGTTCAACCCCATGATTCTCATCATCCCCACCAAGTAAAACTACAGTATCGGGACGCTACATATTAAAAGATATTAAGAGTCTCCTCAGTAGGAGGAATTCGGAAGCAAGCCTTCAAACAACCCTCCGAGATCACAAAATAGCCCAGGGGAGAATGTTGAACACGCTCCAACGGAGAAGAAATCCTGATCTCCACGTCCGCTTGAATTCCAAATCACTTTCTCCATGAACCCACCCATTCCGTACTCAAAGTCAAAGGGAGACACATCGACCTTAATGGAATTCCATGCCTCAGAGTCTGATGAAAAAAGAGGAGTCAACATAGATGTAATAACAAGAAAACTTCGGATTAAACAGAACCAACTAAAAACACCTACCCCGATGCACCATGCTCGCATAGAGGTCACGTACCTGTGTGAGCGTCGCACGCACGTGCAACCATGCAAGTGACATGCGCGCCGCACAGGAACCGCGTGCTCGCATCGACATTATACAACCAAGCAAGCACCGTGTGGGCACCGCACACTTGCGCCGACATAGCATGGTTGCACGGGCACCGTGCACTCGTGCGAGCACTATGTAAACAAGCAGGCACTTCACGGTCGTGCAGTTAATGTGCACCAACGGTAGAGTAATGCGGGTGCCCTAGCACGATACATGCTCGCATAGGTTCCCCGCCCGGCTGCGCAGACGTCACATACCCACATAAGTGCTGCGCGATTAGCGTCCCATGACTACATGATTCCTACGCAGTAGCGCGGAGCGCCATGCTGACATTCCCCGACATGCTCGTCTTCCTCTCTTCCACGTCTCTTCTTTGCAAAACTTTGATTATTTTCGTAAGAAAGTGCATACCTTCATGGGGGGAGACATGATGATAAGGAACCTCCGTGAACTCAGGCTCCAAGACTCCATAAGAACGTAAATAATAGAGCAGCACTGCTCTCCAATTTATAAGACATGCAGGGAACCTACAATGGAAGATTTCATTAAGGTTGGAAATATCCTGCCAAATTTTGTTCTCCCTAAAAGGGAAATAGAGTCAATCATAATCCAATTAAATATCTCATGGAAAGGGCAGGACATATTGAAAGATAAGGGATGCTAATCACCTAGAGGGGGTGAATATGTGCTTCACTGATTTTAGGCTTTCATGGATTTTCTTTGGCAAAACACATTAGAATAAAGAATCAACACAAACAAAATATAGTCACAACACAGGACACCAAAATGTATAGTGATTCCCCAATTATGAGTACATCCACTTTCCTCATTCACCTATTTACCTATTTAGCAAAGTGCTAACTTAGGTCAACTTCTCTAAATTAACTCAGATAAAAAAAATCTTACAACACAGGAACATCAGTCCTCTATTTTAGACCTTCAACACAATGTCCTACCACTCAGATCTTCTATCAAAATATCTTATACTCAGGCCAAACATAGCCCTTCC
Organism: Platanthera zijinensis; assembly: GCA_039513925.1. Classification (NCBI taxonomy): domain Eukaryota; kingdom Viridiplantae; phylum Streptophyta; class Magnoliopsida; order Asparagales; family Orchidaceae; genus Platanthera; species Platanthera zijinensis. The sequence goes on along the minus strand of CM077090.1, from coordinate 54,214,196 downwards.
TCTATCTCTACAACCAGAGATCTACACTTAGATCTTTTCACGAATCCTACCACTCAAATTCTCAATAGAATCCTACAGAAAATACAGATCCTACAAGGATCCTACAGTTACAAAGATTTATAAAGATTGTGACTCAAATGACAAAACTTGAGTCTTTAAATAGAAGCACTGTATAGGCTTCTTCTTCCTTAATCAGCACTTTGATGAATCTTCTTGGAATGAATTAGGTTAGACCAGAGAGAAAAATTCTTCAGAAAGAATGGTGCTGAAATGAGCCTTGGAAGAAAATCTCTCTGATTCTTGGAGTGGCTGAAGATTTCAAGAAATTTTAGAGCTTAAACACTGCAAAAAGCTTGCACATAAAACTTGAAGGAATGCGCATGTAGTTTTATCTGTGTCTATTTGTATCTTTATCAAATTTTCAAGTCCCTTTAAATAGAACACAGGATCGATAGGGGGCTTGACGCTTGAAAAGAAATGCTCCAACGTCTAAAGAATTTACCTAAGGAAAGTTCTGTAAGTGGAAAGATTCAAAAATCAATGAGAATAAATCTTTTCCTCAAGCAACACCTTGATTATTGCAGCATAAAGTGGGATTTGAATTAATTCAAATAGATTGCACAATCTGAGGCTTAATCACAAGAGAGCCATTAGACCACGCTTCAGACCCACAAAAATCTCTAAATAAAACTTCTCTTGATGCAGTCGACAAATTCCTTTGGCTTTAATAGAAGTTATATACCCTTCATTATATACTTCAAGAACCTAATTGAAAGTATCAAACACTTAAGCTTTTAATTATGCAGAAATCCTTTAGTCGCAGTGCAGTTGATGCTGTCGACAAAATCTATAACTATGCAGTCGACAAAATATACAGTCTTCCAACCGATGATGTCGATAAAATACATAGTCTTCTAACTGATGCAGTCAATAAATTACTTAGCTTTTAGTCGATGTCGTCGATACTTTCCAGTCGATATAGTCAACAAAACACTTAGCTTACAGCCTATCACGTTGACACTTTCCAATCGATGTAGTTGACAAAACTCTTAGCTTCGAGCCTATGCAGTCAACATTTGACTTAGACTAATTTGAGCTTTTGACTTTAAAATCTTTTAACTTTAGTGACTTTTCTCATGATAGTGACATGTCTAATATAGGATTAGATCATAGGTCAACATGAGTTTTGCACCATGAGGGATTACAAAGGCAAAATCCTGTTTGGGTGACCATAAGCCTAACACTACATTAGCCAAACACTTCTATTAATCCTGTCACAACAAAACTAATACACATATCAAATACAGGATGTTTATTCTCATCTTGAGGCCTTCTTCAAATCAGGAACCTTATGGTCAATATTCCCAACAATTTTCTTTTATTTGAAGAAGTCAGAACCTCATATAATAATAAGTATAAATACATAAAATAATAATTAAACATTCCAGATTCAAGGCTTTCCTGATGGCATTGGAGGTCCATATGGCTTGCTGGATAGATTGGTGAGTTATTATCATCTCCCCCTTTCTGATTTCTTCAAAAATGTTTTTGCAGATGACTTCTTGAGATTCAACTATCTTCTATTCTAGCACTTCAGTATTTTGGGCAAAGTCCTCCTGGACCAACTCCCACTCAATTATTTAATTGTCTATTATAACAAGGTCATGGTGACCTTCTTCCACAACTTCTGATAGACGACAAAATCCTTCTATGTCTCCCCTTCAAGTCAATATTTTACTAGAGAAAGCTTATCTCCTACATCTTTGTTAGGGGCCAAATATCTACTAGCAGCAAGACATATAATATTTGCATAACAAATAAATTTAAAGAACTATGCAAGGATAAACAACTTGAAAGAAGCTAGGCATGAAAATCACTCCAGATTTAACATGCCAATTCAATTTAAAAAATAATAGAATTTTTCTTCATCTAAAGGCTTAGTAAAGATGTCTGCCATTTTTTTATTAGTAGGGACAAACTCAAGGAAATATCTGCTTTCTCAACATACTCGCTAATAAAGTAATACCTGATCTCAATATGCTTTGTCCTACCGTGTGACACAAGATTTTTGATAATTAAGATGAAACTAGATGAATCACAAAATAAGGGAGATTTACTTAACTAGATGTTGTAATCCTTTATTTGATGTTGTATCAAAAGTAGTTGAGAACAGCAGCTTCCAGTAGTGATATATTCTGATTCTACTATTGAGATAGCCACACTAGTTTGTTTTTTGATGCTCTAGTAAATTATTTTTCTCCCCAGGAATTGGCATGTCCCTAAGGTACTTTTTCTATCTTCTTGCACCTTGTAAAGTCTGCATCTAAAAACCGATCAGCTAAAAATCATTACTCCTAGGGTACCATAAGCCAAGATTTAGTATACCCTTAAGGTATCTTAAAATCCTATTGACAGAGGATTAGTGAGATTCATTAACATTCACTTGATACTAAGCACAAATGTATGTAGAAAACATAATGTGTGGTCTATTGACAGTGAGATAGAGCATAGATCCAATGATGCATCTGTGTATAGTTTCATTAAAGTGTTTCCCTTTTTCATCACTATCCAGTGATATATTGGAGCCCATTGGAGTCCTCATTGATGTTCCACTCTCCATTCCAAACTTCTTAATGATATCTTTTGTGAACTTTATTTGAGAGATGAAGATTCCATCCTCAGATTATTTCACTTAGATACCTAAGAAGTATTTCAGCTCTCTCATACTACTCATTTCAAATCTCTCTTACATAAGGTTAGCAAAACTTTTACAAAGGTTATCATTTATATACCCAAAGATGATGTCATCTATATAGATTTGCACTAGCAAAATCTTGTATTTTACTTCCCTTAGGAATAATGCCTTATCTATCTTTCTCCGTGAAAACTTATTTTCAATGAGAAAGTTAGACAAGTCTCATACCAGGCTCTAGGTGCCTATTAGAGACCATGTAAAGCTTTCTTCAAATAATATACATGGCTAGGGTGAGAAGAATTTACAAAACCTAGACGTTGTTCTATATATACTTCCTCTTTTAATTCTCCATTGAGGAAGACAGACTTCACATCAATTTGATATACTTAGAATCCTTTGTGAGCTGCGTATGTTAGAAACAACCTTATTGCCTCCAATTTGACTACTGGTGCAAAGGTCTAATCAAAATTTATTCCTTTTTCCTATATGTATCCCTTTGCAATCAGCCTTGCTTTGTTTTTGATGATCACTTATTGTTCATTGAGCTTGGTTCTAAACACCCACTTTGTCTCAATGATATTTTGGTTATGAGGCCTTAGGACCGGCTTCCAAACTTTACATCTTTTGAATTGGTTCAAGCCTCCTTCAGCCAAGATCCAGGATGGATCAGAGTTGGCTTCTTCAAACTTCTTTTGCTTTACCTAAGAAAAAAAACTCGGATGGAGCACTTCATTCATGATGATTCTTCTTGTTTGAACTCCTTGACCTTATCCCCAATAATTTAGTTATATGGGTTATCTCTTAGGTGCTTGTTGTTGTTTACAATATTCTAGCATTCTCTTGCGTACAAGTTCAGCTTGAGTCTCAGCCTGTTGTGTCCTTTCAGCTGCTTCTTGTACATCTTCTGTTTGAAAGCTTCCATCTCTGATTAGTTCATCCAGTAAAGTTATTTCACTTTTCTCTTGCTGGTCATTGATGGATAGCTTTTCCAGCCTTCGCTCAGTACCTTCACCAATAGAATAACTAAACCAGACTTTATAGATCATGTTGGTCTCATCAAACACAACATGAATTGATTCTTCTACAACATGAGTCTTTTTGTTGAATATTATGTATGCTCTACTATGAGAGCTGGATACCGTCAAAATCCTTTTCAACAAACTTAATCAGTAGTGCTTCTTATTATTTAGCATATAACACTTACTTCCAAAGATTTTGAAGTATTTTAAGGTTAGTTTTTGGCCTTTGACTAGCTCATAAGGAGTCTTATTGTGATTCATGTTGATTAAAGCCCTATTTTGCACATGGCAAGCTATGTTGACATCCTTAACCCAAAAATATTTTGGTAGTGAGGAGTCACTCAACATAGTTCTACTAGATTCAATAAGGGTTCTATTCCTTCTCTCTGCATCTCCATTTTGTTGATGAGTTCTAGGATAGGAGAACTCCTGAATGATACTTAGACTTTCACATAACTTGGTTGTGTCTCCTGATTGAAATTCTATTCCATGATCACTTCTGATTTTGACAACAGAACTGCCCATTTCATTCTGGATTTGCCTGACAAAGTTAGTGAATATTTTTAGGATATCTGACTTTTGTTTAAGAAAGAACACTTATGTGAACTTAGAGAAATCATCAACAATCACAATGTTATAGACTTTTCATCCCAAGTTGTGAATTGGCATGGGACCAAACACATCTATGTGCAGTAAGTGTAAACATCTAGTGGAGTCTTTAATTCCAATGGATTTGAATGAAGCCTTTGTTTGTTTGCTCATTTGACATGCATGACAAAGCCTTTCCTGGACAGACTTCCACTTAGGGCCAGCTTTGGCCAAAGTTTCTTATAAAAGTTTATTGATGGTCTTATAGTTGATGTGAGCCAATTACTTATGCCATTGTACACAGAGAGATGCTCTATTCTCGGCCATAAGATTGATAGAAAAAATCTAAATTTTCATATATAAAATTAAGACAATAAATATTTCAACTCATAGTGTCAGTTAATATGATCTCTTCGAATTTCTTAATCAGGCACTCATCCCTGTAGAAAACAATCACAAAGACAAGATCATATAGTTGACTTATGTTGATCAAATTGTGTTGCAATCCTTCTACAAAAGCTACTCATTTGATGGTGACTATGCCATTGGAGATCTTACTATGGCCTTTAGTTTTTCCTCTATCAAATTGTCCAAAATTGACTTTTGGTCGATCTTCCACTAAGGAATAATCTATTAGTTGGCTTATTGTTCTAGTCATATGCCTGAAGCACCCACTGTCCTAGTACCTAATAGGAGTGTGGTTGGCCTTTGGACATCCCTACAAAAAAATCATTTCTTCTAAGGCACCCAAATCTTGTTAGGTCATATATTCTTGTTAGAATTGACAACCTGCTTCAACTTTTGACCAGTCAGAGGTGCATTAAGGAATATTCCAAGTTTGGATGCCGACTTGCTAGTGATTGCCCTTGAAATTCTTAGGTTGAACCAACAGCCAATGGTAAAGTGACCAATTTTTACATAACAACAACATTCATACTTGTTGTACCTTCTTTTGGGCTCACAATAGATATTGGATTATTCTTCTTGTGATTATAAGGGCATCTGAAGGGTAATGCTTATGAATCTTTGCATGGCATGTGGTAACGTATTGGGTAGACTTGGGTTGCACAACCACTGTCTTGCCCTTCCTGGCAGTTCTCCATTTAGAGGCTTTTTCCTTGCCCTTGTGTTGGTGTTGGCACCAAACCCAAATGGCTATGATCCTTCAATTCAATTTCCACATGAGCTCATTTAAGAACAGTTTTTCCATTTTGCATATTCTTAGTTCCACTAGTGGAATAGTCATTCTTCTAGTGTCCATAGACACTTTCTTGGTCATAACTGTTTGAGGCTAGAAGAACCTTTTGTAAGACAATTGGTTGTACGAGTGCTTTTCCCATGGTATTTTTCTTCTTTCCTCCCTTTCTCTCATACCCTACACCACTTCTATATGGTGCAAAGAAGTTATCTATGATTGGAAAAATTATCTGTGGCTTAGAGAATTCTTCCACCAGTTTCCTCTCATTGAGGAGCTCCCTTTCCAATTTCTTGATGGTTCTTTCTTTTAGACTGACAAGTCGGCTTGAACATCTGTGATTTCTTGAACTAAATTATCTTAGAGTTCATCTGATAGATCTTGTCCACTTTCTCATTAAGTTGAGCTTTTAGAGTTTTAAGAAGCTCAAGCTCTTCAGCCCGCTTCTTAACAAGCTTCTTGATTTTTCCTAATACCTTAAGAAGAGCACCATACATCACAACCATCTCTTCAAATATGTTATTTGATTCAGAGGCTTATCATCATTAGATGATAAGCCTACCTCTTACCCAGCACCAGTCTCATAATCAGATATAGAAAAAGAAGTTTTGATTTGCACCTCATCAGGATGAGTGTCATTTTGATCTTCCCCTTCATTCAGAGTCATGAGTCCATAATTTCATTCTTCATCTTAAGTGTCACTATCAACTGGTTAAATGGGACTTTGATGCCTATCTTGGTAGCAATAGGTTCCATTTCTTTTGGCAGTGTTATAAGCCTAACATATTCTTCTTCAGATTCAGAAGATCTTGAGTCACTGTCACTCAAGGTCTTTTCCTTATTAGCTAGAAGGCTCTTCTCAAATCTCTTGCCTGTGTGATGTCTTTCTATCTTTGGATTTATTGCTGCTCATTCTCTTGGATAGATGGACAACAATCATATGACCTGCCTTTCTGCACCCAAAGTAAATAGTGTCATCAGAATTAAATTTGTTCTGCTTAGTATCATACCTGTCCCTCTTGGGGTCTCTTCGGGATCTTTCAAAATTGTTGTAATGATTTATGGAGTTAGAGGAGGAGGAGGATTTATTCTTCCAATGATTCCTCCTTCTCAGTATCTTCTTTAGTTTCCTTGTGAACAAGGCCATATCTTTATCTAACAACTCATTTATAGAGGTGCTAAGTTCAGATTCTTTTGACTCAGCTAGTCTTCTTAGAGGGGATGAAATATTTTTTTGTCTCTTCTAAAGCTCTCATCCTTTAAATCAACTAACTTTTCCTTGTTGTATCCTTTCTCACCTTTCTTGGTGTTCAAGTGTAGTTCATGAGACAACAGCTTCCTATATAGGTTCTGAGGCTGAATGTTGCCAAGATTTCCTATTTCTCTTATAACACCAATCTTAATGTCTCATTCCTTGTTGAGGGATCTTAAGAATTTGTCATTCAGTTCATAGTTAGTGAAGTACCTTCTATAGTTCTTTAGTCCATTCACTATCTTGAAAAAAAATTCATAACAGTCTACTATGATGTCTTTCTTCTCTTGCATGAAAGCTTCATACTCATGATTCAATAAGGACCTCCTATCATCCCTTACTTATTTTGTGCCTTCCTTATAAACTATCAAGGTCTCCCACATTTCCTTATCTTTTTGGAAGTGAATAAGATTATGAAATGTGGATTCATCAATGGTACTGACTATAATGTTTTTAACTCTTTTATCCATAGTGGCCAAGATGACTTCATCCTTTGTCATTTCTGAAAGTTTCTTTGGAATCTTTAGATTTTCATCAATGGATGAGACCTTCATGGGAATATAAGGTCCCTCTTCAGTGGTGGTGAAAATCCTAGGGCCAGAGGCCTCCATGAAGAGCTTAACCCTTTATTTCCATATTCCAAAAATTTACTACCTACAGATAAGAAGTTTCATTGAGCTCAACTCTTTATAGCTTTCTCCAAAAGCCATGATATTTCAACCCTTTAGGATCTTATTCAGTTGTTCAGCCTTTTTGAACAACCTTTCTTTGATACTTCTTGAAAGATAAGAGTTGTTAATCACCTAGAGGGGGGATAGGTGCTTCACTAATTTTAGGCTTTCTTAGATTTTCTTTGGCAAAGAATAGTAGAATTAATAAAGAATCAGCACAAACAAAACATAGTCACAACACATGACACTAAGATGTATAGTGGTTCTTCAATTATGGGTATGTCCACTTTCTCCCTTCACCTATCTAACAAAGTGCCACCTTAGGATAACTTCTCCAAATTAACTCAGATCAAAAGAACTTACAACTCAGGAACAACAGTCCCTACCTCAGACCTTCAACATAAGGTCATACCACTCAAATCTTCTATCACAAGATCCTTCACTCAAGCCAATCACAACCCCACCTCAATCTCTACAACAAGAGCTCTACACTCAAATCCTTTCACAGATGCTACCACTCAAATTCTTAATTGAATCCTATATAAAACTCAGATCCTACAAGGATCTTATAGTTATAAAGAGTTATAAAGATTATGACTCAAATGAAAAAAATTTAGTCTTCAAATAGAAGCATTGTGTAGGCTTCTTTTTCCTTGATCAGCACTTGGATGAATCTTCTTGGAATGAATTAGGCAGGATCAAGAACACTAAGACCAAAGAGAAAAATTCTTTAGAAATAATAGTGTTGAAATGAGTCTTGGAAGAAAGTCTCTCAAATGCTTGCAGTGGCTGAAGAGCAACACTTGAAAAATGTTGCCTAAAACTGCAAAGTGTTGCCAAAATATCAAAAATTGTTGTCATAGAGGTGTCTCAAATAGGCGTGTTGCCAAATATCTAAGGCAACATTTTTCATACCTTTAGGTCATACTATACAAAAATTGTTGCCTAAACCCTTAGAATAGGAAACAGTTTTTTGGTTGACCTATTGCAACATTTTAGAACTGTTGACATGTACTGTTACAATTAAAAAACGTTGCCAAAGCTACAAAGGCAACACTTTAAAACTGTTGTCAAAAAATTGTGATTTTTTTTTAAAAAATGCCAATGCCGCCAGAGGATATTGAGCGTAACATATAATGACGTGTTTTGAAATCACTAGAAGTGTTTAAAATAGAGGCATATAAATAACCCCAAAACTGAACTGATAATTTCACAAAATTGCATTTAATAAAAGATGAACACATAAATTTATTGTACTCCAAAAATCTATATTTGCATATATAATAACTTAAAAGAACTTATTCACAACACAACACACTGGAATACCACAACAGATTAATAAAGTTCTATTGCAAATCAATATCATTAGAAATACCAATACATGTAGTGGTTTCAGATTGAGATAATTCAGCAGGCGAAAACTTGAGCTTGGACAAACTTAGCACTACAATCATGTATTTGGGTTCCTAAAGAACAACTCTCCTTATTAGTGCAAATAGCATGGAATACACTGATATCTTCAACATCATCGATGCATTCCACCTAAAAACCAAAAATTAACACAAATATAAGAAACATTAGTTGAGGTTATCAAACAGCCTTGTTTGCAAGAATCAAATACCAAGATCGACGTGAATCTTTAGCTTGTGTTAATCTTTCAGGAAAAGTTTACCACCAGTTTATTGTTGAAAAGAATATAGAATATCAACATGAATCTTTAGCTTGTCATTTGTTGACATCCACAAACGATGTCACTACATTCACAACCGCCGCAACTACACCAAACGGACCTTAAAATTCTCCCCTTGCATAAACATTCTTGATGATGCATCACACTATACTGGAATGCTTATTACTATCACCCAAATCTCTATTCTTAATTGTTAGATGTTATTGTTATATCCTAGCTTACAGAATTATTTAGAAGAATGCAACTTAAATAGAGCCAAATTTTACTGAAGGAAACCTCCCCTATACTGAAACTATGAAAACAGTGAAAGGCAACATGATTTTCACAACTGAAGAAAAAGAAGAAAATTAGATGACAGAAGAGAAAGCAAAAATGGCCTGGCTTGTAAACGGAAGCGTATTATTACTGATGCTAGGTTACTCCTTAAGTATACATAAACCTCTCTCAACATAAAAAAAATAAACAAATTGCGAATGAAACAAAAGTTACATATAAAAATAATTTTTTGTTGCAAAAACTTGATCTTTCTATAACATACCATCTCATGGAAGAAATCTCCTTCCATAACCTTCATAAAATGAATTCTTGTCTTCTCCATATGCTCCCAATAGAAATGATCTTCATATTTCTTGCAGTTCCAGCTTCTCCCTGCCATTTTTCAATGTCTGCAGAAGCTAAAATAAAAATAACACCATAAAAAACAAGATTTATAACAAAATAGAGAAAATAGAGTCATTGAATTTTGTTTTTCACCACTTCACCAAAGAAAATGGAGAAAAAACTATAGGATAAAGATAGCAGCAGACCTTGCTTCTCCTTTCCTTTGTGATTGTCAAATTCGAAGCATGACTTTGCTAATATTTAGATGTCGGGACAGCTTTAAATGTTATAATTAGTGCTATTTAATAACGCATAATGAATGGATTGTGAAAGTCACACTAGTGTCAACTACCTTCACCTATGGGGGGATAGGTGATTTGCAGTCTTTTTGCGGAATTAAAAATTTACCTGCATAATAAAACAAAACAAGCACAACACAGAAACACACAGCCAGTTATAGTGGTTCCCCGATTTGGGTACGTCCACTTTCCCCCTTCGACCTATCTCCCAACAAGGGACGACTCCGTCACTTCACCAACCAGATTGAAATCCAATCCTCACACTATGGAAGGAACCCTTCCACCCGAAGGAGTCACTACTCCTCCACCACGGGTTGCACCCAACCCTTACAATAAGGAACCAAAGTTCCTTTACAACAAAAGTAAAAATAGAATGTACAAAATACAAACTACGTTTGGAGCGCTTGGTGTCCCTCTTCGTTCGATGAAGCATTCTTGAAGAAGACGAAGAGTCCACAACCTAAGCACTCTCTTGGAGAATATCTTCCCGAGATCGGTGGCGGCAAGGATTACGGTGGCGATGCTTTGTAGATCCAAACTTCTTAACAAAGCTAGCAGGTCTACCAACGATCTTATTTGGATCGATCGTCTCAATCGATTTGGAAGGGGAAGGTATTCCCGTTCAACAAACTAAGAGACAAAGGATCTCAAGAAAGAAATGTGAGATGCGTTGCTTGGCTAAGTTTCTGTCGCCGAGAGATCAAGAAGAATCCGATCAGTGGCGGCGACAACTTTTCGAGCGGCGATGGCGGCGAAAGGAAATCCGCGATCTGCTAGGTCACGTCAGTGACGGCCGACTTGTTTGTTTTCTTCGCTACCTCTTACGTTCAAAATAGGAGAGTATTTATACTGTAGAATACTCCTTTATGACCGTTGTGGGCCCCACAAGACGAAACCCTAATTTCGGTACAAACAGCGCCTGAGTACATGGTCCGATCCAGCGAGTCAACAGAAAACACCTAAGGCAAATTCGGCGGGAATCATTAGTGATTCTCGACGATTCGGCAAGAATCACTTATGATTCCCGTCGAATTCTACTTAGAAGAATTCCTGCTGAAAATCTTGCCATCCGGAGAGAATCGGCGAGAATCACAACTATTCTCGACGAATCGGCGAGAATGCAAAGTCATTCTCGATGATTCGGCGAGAATCAGTTGATGATTCTCGTTGATTCTGCCTTAGCAGAAATTTTGAAGGCGTTGAGTCAGCCGGATGCAGTCGGCGAGAATCGGCGAGTGATTCTCGACGATTCGGTGAGAATCACTAGTGATTCTCGTCAAATAGGCAAGAATCACTTAGTGATTATCGTCGACTTTAACTTAGGCGATTCTTTGTCTTTCTGCCCATGAGTTGGTCTTTGACCCATCCTTGCTCCTCTTCTGCTCTTGATCTATCTCAGCCCTGTACTTGAAAGTAAGTACACTCCAATAGAGAGAGTACACGTAAGCCAACACACTGATCTGCTCAACGAGGGATTACGTTGCGCAGACCCGTGTATATTGACCTACTGCACCCTTACATTGGTGTGTACTTAGCGTGGAATAATTGCAAGCACAACTTAAAGACAGAGCATCAAACACATTGTGAATTCATCTTTGCTTGACAGGAGGCTTCCTCAAATCCAGGTAATTGTGGATACAATACCCAACAGATTGTGATCTCTTTTTCGTGCTTCTAGAAATTTGAGCTTGGATGGTATGCTAATTACTTCTTCTCTTCCCACTCCATATAGAATAGTGACTGCATGATTTGCACCAACATCACATGTGTAGTTCATATGATTTTACACTATATATAAACACGCATACAGAAAGAACAATATAAGGGTGGATCATTTCAAGGATTGAGATGCAGGTTAGTGACCCGAATTTAACTTAAAGGACGCAGCTCCTAGTTGCTATTCCTTCTCATCTTGTTCAAACCAACACATGCCCTTTCTAACAATGATGTCAACCACATAACATAAAACTACTATGCATAAAACTACTACCATAGTAGCACACTAACACTGATGTCAACCATGAAATGTGATACAAACGAAGAATAAAAAACATTATTAGTAAAAGTACAAATATTTTCTTACTCGTTCAAAATCTGCTAATCGTCATCAGAAAAACTAAGGCTTCATCATCGTCTCCACTGTCATTATAATCTTCTTCTTCATTGTATTGATCTTTTTCATCCTCTTCATCATCATCTCTAAAGATTACCGTAGTGAGAACTTTTGTTTTCGAAGTTTTGCCCTTTTTGACTGTCTTTGCGGAGATCACATTCTTTTCTTTAGATAAGTGTGTGATAGAGTCAAAAACTGCTATCCAGATGTAATTTCACGAGTTTTAAACATCCGGACAGCAGTTGTAAGGTTTAAAACTTCTGATCAGACCCTAAAACTATTGCTTGGTTGCCTAAAACTGATGCAAATGCATCCAGACAACAATTTCCTGGGTTTTAAACCTCCGGACAGCATTTTAGGGCCTAAATTATCATCGGGATGCAATTTCAGGAGTTTTAAACCTCCAGACAGCATATTATTGGGTTTAAAGTGCTATACGGATTCTAAATCTACTGTGCGGATGTCTAAAACTACTGCAATTGCATTCGCACAACAATTTCAGAGTCTAAAACTGTTGTCCTGAAGCAATTTCAGGAGTTTGAAACCTCTGTACAGCAGTTTTAGAACAAGAAAATGCAAACCAGAAAAAATGTATCAAGATTAGTATAAAACAAGGAAGATGATTGAGTACCACAGTTCACGAAGAGGAACTCCGACACAGAAAAATTCCAAGTGAGGGGACTCCATTGAAGAAGAAACTAGGGTGGAGAAAATCTTCAAAGGAAGAAAAATCTACGCCTCTGCCAATAAGAATCCACGAGGGGAGTTTCTGGTGAAGAAAAAACTCCGGCGGAGAATGAAATCCATTATCAGCAAAATAATGACAACGCATTCCCTTTCCATTTTAGATGATTAGCAGTTTAAATAAAGCACTAGAGCTGACAGAATAAACATATTGCAGTAAATCTATTATGAATATACCTTCGTTAACCCCGAAAGACCGCCAACAGTCTGGTTAGCCAGTTTCTAAAGGTCAAGAAGCATTTCATAGTATCTAAAACACGTAAGGTCTCCATATGATTGTGAAAGTTGACGAAGAACAATTTGCATGTACTATTTTTCAAACATGGAAAGTATGTTATAAATCAATTTCATACCTATACATATAAAACTCCTTTTGAAGGCTGATCTCCATCCTCCATAGTGCTGCGCTGGAATTCTTGTTGTGTCATTGATACCAATACGACTCCAATTGAACCAAAAACTTGAGCCAGGAGGTAGAATACACAACAAGCTGAGGTGGAATATTAAATTGATAAAGCCAAAGAAATAGTTAACTAGAATGAGATTTGAACATGAGGATTTCTAATATAAATCAGAATATTGAGAGATTTATGTCATTCGGGCTGCATCGCTGCAAGAAATAGAGCTTAGTTTTGAACATAATAGGAGGAAGGGTGTTTTGAACATATATATAAACACACATACATATATATAAACACACATACACACATATATAAACACACATACACACATATATATAAACACACATATATATAAACATACATACACACATATATATAAACACACATACACAAACATTCACACAACACACACACATGCAAACACACATAACAACCATGCACATGCACACACACATACACACACTTATACATACACACTTACACATGCACACACACTTATACATACACATACATACACATTCACACACACTTATACATACTACACACACTTATACATACATACACACACACGCTTATACATACATACACATACACACTTATAAATACAAAAACATACGCACGCATGTTTACCATTAGCACCTAAGAAACAACACAAATAGTTTACAAAATCGGATGGTTAATGTAAAGGCCAATAACTGTTCTATTAAAGAATTTCATACAACTGCAAAACTAATTACCAAATACCAAATGGAAAATATGTTGCAAGAATTTCGCCTTCAGAAGAACTGAATGAATTCAAGTTCAAGGAAAAAATAAATAGGAGTCTTACTAGAGCAAGACTGCTGCAGGAGGACTGGTACGAAGGTTGCAAGCCAGAATAAGATAGGGGCGGGTAGGAGAGAAGGAGCCTGATTCTGGAGGACTGGATTCACAAAAGAAGGGAGATGATATTAGGGCATGACTGGGAGCATCTCATCATCGTCATCAATGTGTCATTGTCGCCTGTCGAGAAAAGGGTTAGGGCACGATCGTTAAGGGCGTTTTATTTTGGGAGGAGAAAATGGATCCTCTTAGAATTCAACCCCTTCGAAGGAAACACCAGAGAGCTTGGCGAGTGAAAAGTTCCTTCCAATTGAGATGCTTCGATTCACTTCGGTAAGGAGAAGTGGAGGTTTCTCCAATGAGATCGAAGGCAGCGTCGATTTACTTCAGCGAGGAGAAGAGAAGGCTGCGAGATCGAAGAGAAGGCGAGCAGAAGAGAAGGCATCGATTTCTCCAACGAGATCGTTCTCGCGGCGGCAGTGATTCAGGCGATGGGGATCCGAAGGAATGGGAGAAGAAGAGGCACGATGACTAAGCGCGCGATATCAAAAAAAGAGGCGGGCGTGGAATAAAAATGTCGCGAATTGAAACCTAATTGATAGATACAGCAATTCGCCTAAAACATCCTCAAAAAATAAAAAATTTCGCCGCATTTGTTAACACGTTGCAAAATAAATTTCGTTGTAGAGTCATTATGTTGTAAAGGAGATCATGATCAAGGAGAGGGTGTCGCAGCAAAATCCTATTAGAGAGCTCACCATTTTTAACTTCTTTTTAGAATAGGAGTACACGTCGGGAGAAGAAATGAGCCGAGATGTCGCCGGGAAGTGAATCGATCCGAGATAATGACGAGGAAGTCGCACACGGGAGGAGGAGGAATGGTATCGGCCATTGGGAAAGTGTCGAGGGAAAACTGTGGGAGGGTTTGTCATGAATTTTCTAAATTTAATTTTTAAGTAATAGTTTAGGTGTTCGAATAAATTTTGGTTGAGTTGAAAAGCATTAGACAACACTTCTAACATGTTGCAAATTATTTTTTAAAAACACAACATGTGATAACCGTTGTCTAAAGCGAACCGTCAACTACATCATTTCAAAATTGTTCCATATAAGGGATTAGAGAACAGTTTTTGAATGTTCCACAAAAAATGTTGCCTAAAGTTGCTAACCTATTGCAACACTTATAAATTGTTCTGTATCAAGGTTTAGACAACATTTTTGTAAATATTGCCAAGTCAAGTGTTGCTAAAGACCAAAAATATTATAGTGACTTGAAGAAATTTTAGAGCTTAAGCACTGCAAAAAACTTACACAGAAAACTTGAAGGTATGCGCGTGTAGATTTCTCTGTGTCTATTCGTATCTCTGTCAAATTTTCAAGTTCCTTTAAATAGAACATGGGATCGACATAGGGCTTAATGCTTGAAAAGGAATGCTCCAATGGCAAGAGAATTTGTCTAAGGAAAGTTCTGTAAGTGGAAAGATTCTGGAATCAATGATAATAAATTTCCTCAAACAACACCTTGATTATCACAATAGAAAGTAGTATTTTAATTAATTCAAATAGATTGTGCAGTCAACGGCTTAATCTAGGGAGAGAGTCATTAGACGACGCTTAAGACCAGTAAAATCTCTAAAATAAAACTTCTCTTGATGCAGTCGACAAAGTCTTTTGGTCTCTAATAGAAGTTATGTACAAGGCATGATGTACTTCAAGAACCTAACTGAAAGAATCCAACACTTAAGATTTTAACACTACAAAACTCCTTCAGTCATAGTGCAGTCAATAAAATCTATAACTATGCAGTTGGTGCAGTCGACAAAATATATAGTCTTCCAACCGATGTAGTCGATAAAATATATATTCTTCCAATCGATGCAGTCGGTAAATGAGTTAGCTTGTATTCGATGCAGTCGACACTTTCCAGTCAATGTAGTCGATAAAACACTAAGTTTCCAACCTATCCAGTCGATGTAGTCGACAAAACACTTAGCTTTTAGCTTATGCAGTCGATATTTGACTTAGACTAATTTGAGCATCTGCCTTTGAAAACTTTTAACTTTAGTGATTTTTCTCATGATAGTGACATGTCTAATATAGGATTAGATCATAGGTCGGTATGTGTTTTGCACCTTAAGAGATTATAAGGGTAAAACCATGTTTGGGTGACTATAAGTCTAACACTACATTAGTCAAGCACTTTTGTTAATCCTGTCACAACAAAACTAATACAAATATCAAATATAAGATGTTTATTATCATCCCGAGACCTTCTTCAAATCAGGAATCTTGTGGACAATATTTTCAACAAATATTCCCCAATCATGGAAAACATTTAATCCAATCAAAATAATTCTTTTAATTATAAATTGCTCGTGGATGATAATTCATGATTTTTACTCGTAATTATTGAAAGGGTGAACAGTTATGACTTAAGCCTCTGAAGATCTAAAATTGATTAACTCTAGAAAATAGTTTTATAAAACATTTTTTAATAAATTGCTCGTGTACTTCTCTGGTGATTTGGGCTTGTGTTACAAAGGGTGACACGGCCAGTCGCACGGTCAGTCACACGGCCATGTCAAAGTTAACACGGGCGTGTCTTCCCTGTGACACAGGCGTGTGGAGCCCGTGTTCTGGTTCAATTTGAGTCGATTCGTACACTGCTTGGGGGACATGGCCTGGGACACGGGCGTGTCATAGGCCGTGTCAAGTCAAATATGGAATTTTGGGCAGATCTTGATCATCCAATTATTTCTATTTGGATCCAATGGCCCAGGTCCTTTCCTGTAGTGATAAGGCTGAGTGTTAGCCTCTTCTCTCATTCTTATCAAGAGAGAGCTTGGAGGAAGGAGAAGGAGAAGGAGGAGAAGAGCAAGGCTTTGGTGGTGCTCCCACGGTCCGATTCGAGATCCGAGGCTAGTTTAGTGGAGGCAAAGCTGCTGCGGTGCTTTCCAACCGGCCAGATTTTCGATGGCTCCCAAGAGATCGTCAAGGGTAACGATCTTCCTTCTTGGACATTTGAAGTCCTTCTTTATGCATCAGTAAGGAATGCTCTCCACCAAAAGGTGGAATGAGCGAGTGATTCCGGTGGGTTGATAGTTGCTATCCTCTGTTGAGTCTGCATATAGACCCGAAAAAGTGTAGTACGGGATAGGCATGCTGTGTGAAGCCCATCTAGACATGTTGGTCTAGATTGGTGATGTTGCATTTACGTACCGGAGAAGACTCCGCGTATACTCGTGTAGTTAGTGGGGTCGTTGGGTTATGCCTGTGAAGGGGAGTAGCAGGAAGTAATGGAATATGGAACTCTAGAAAAATGCCCTTGTGCTGTTTGTGCTGTGGCTACGATGTAGCCAGTCCTTGATGGACGATGAAGCCAGTCCTAGTTGAACAGTGTGGATATTGTGACGCCAGTCCTTGGCGGACATTATGGCGATTGGGAGATGCGATCTCTAAAAGGCCTCGTGCCGAACAGGAAAGGTGAAGCCGACCCGCGCCTTTTATTATAGCTGCAAGTACAATGTGCTTGGTGAGGGCAAGGCGAGTTAAGCAACGGGGGGTGGTGGATCTGTACCTGCGTTATGTTGACTGTACAAGGAAGTGCCAAGGCATTGGGATTTTGTCAGTAGCATAATGAGAGTCTTAGGCCTGCGCGCCATTATGACTAAATGCTCAATGGTTTTGATCCCGGTTCACCGGTGTACCCAAAAGTGTGCCTGAGAGCACAGATCGTCGGGTCGGGTGGCTGACGGCTGTGATGGATTGCTTATGCGTGAGAACACAATAGGTATATTATCTGTCAATTGTTGTATTGCTCTGCAGGGAAGGAATGCATCTGCCCAGGGAAAGGGGTAGGATTGTTATAAATTGGTCAGCTGAATACTGACCGTTGCCTTGTTTGCCACCTTCTGGGTGGATTGTCCCTGTGCAGGTGCTGGAGAGCCGAGCGGAAAATGAAGGGCTGATGCCCCTACTGCTGCTTTTGGCGCTCTTGCTGTTGTTGTTAGCCCTTGAAGGCTAGCTTTTGTATTTTCTTTTATTCATGTATGGCCGGTCTGCGCGCCGATGTCTATAATCCATACTGTTTAAAGAGGAACAGTAAAGCCTTAAGGCCAAAATGTAGTATTTGTTATCCCCTCGTTTGAGTGGTTGTATATAACGTTGGTTTATATATCTGGTGGATATTCCTGCTATGAGTTCAGCTAATTGTGTATCTATTCCGCTAGCATGCTCTGTGTTAGGATGTGTTGATGGTATTATCATGTGACCTCACCGTCTGTTTGTAGCATATAGTGTGGGGCCCCGGCCGGACCTTCTATTATATGTTATATAACGGGTGGAGTCGTTACATTTTGGTATCAGCTTATCTCGGTCTTCCTCTTTCGAATTCGTGGTCGAATTCTTTTGTGGGGTTGCGAGCACGTGTATGTGCGAACCGCTATAACGCTAGTGAACTCTGGAATATCCACTAAGAAATGCAAATACACTTGGTCGAGGAATCTGCGCGTTCCTACTTTGTTGTTTTTGCTTGTGTATTATCGCTAATGCGTGTCTTGTCCACCCATAGGTGACTCATAGTGGTGCTAGTCAATCTGAGCCCCAGTGCTCTGATGAGAGTGCGACACCAGCTGTGGTGCCAACACCTCCTCCATCTGCGGAAACTGTTCGATTAGTTGCTGAGGCTCTATTTGCAATGATTCAGCCGACCGGGCAGGCGTTGCTGGCAGTTGTGCCAGATCGTGTTGGTGTCCGACCCGAACCGGTTGAGGCTGTGGATCCGCGAGCAGCTGAACGAAAATTGAAGCAATTCATGAGCATCAATCTGCCTATGTTTACGGGACTGGGATCCCCAACGCAGGCATAGGACTGGTTATCGTGAGTCAAACGTATTTTGACGGCGATCAGGACAGAGGAAACTCAAAAGGTCACTTTGGCCACCTTCTTGTTAGAAGGAGAGGCGAGGTTATGGTGGGACGAGGTTGAGTTACACCATTTGGCGGGCAGACAATTGACTCAAGTATTGATTGAGGAGTTCTCTCGTATGTTTTTGGCTAAACATCTTCTAGCGGCACAACGCATTGCTATGGAGAACGAGTTCCAGCGGCTAACGCAAGGAGAAAATAGCGTTGATGCTTACCTACATGAATTTACAAGATTGGGACGGTATGCAGGAACAATCTTCGCCGATGAACAAAGAAAAACAAATCAGCTCTATGAAGGATTGCGGGACGAGTTGAGGTTCCTGCTTTCTCGTTCAGTGAACCAGGGATTTCAGGCCTTGGTTGATACGGCGGGTGCACTGGAAAAGGACATGAAGCGGGTGCAAGGCAGGAAGGACTTGGCTGTGGCAAAGCCCGAGTTCAAAGCACCCCGCTCTGGCAAATCGTACTACCAGAAGAAGTGGGGCAAGAGGTCCAAGCCTTCGGGGCAAACTTCTGGGATGGTTACATCGGGAGCAACGTCGAGGTCGGAGTCTCGTGCATGCTTTACCTATGGTAAAGTGGGGCATTTAGCTCGTGATTGTCGGGTTGCTCAACCCAAAGGAGAAAAGAAGACGGGTGCGTCTTATGCTGAGACGTGCAAAGCAGTGGTTGATTCCTCTGCATCGCAGGAGCAACCCAGAGTCTACAATCTTAGCCAACAAAAGCAAAGTGACGTCGTCACAGGTATAAGTTAAGTTAATTTTTGCTGTATTGATTGCATATTTTGTATGTAGCTTGTGCATGATGTGTGTGCTACAGGCTTTGTCCTGATTTGGAACAATCCGGCGAGAGCCCTGTTTGATACGGGTGTTTCACATTCTTTTCTGTCTAAGGACTTCTTAACTCGAGTTGGAGTACCGAGTCATGTGACGACAGATGGTGTAAAGGTGCTACTACCAAATGGTTGTATCATGCTTGCGGATAGGACTTGCGATGTGGACGTGCATATAGGAAATCGAGATTTCGGATTGAGAGCATATGTGCTGCCGCTATCGGAGTTTGATGTGATCTTTGGCATGGACTGGCTCTCGGAGTAGTGTGTCTTGATTAATTGCACTTCTAAGGAGATCACACTAGGCCAGAATACCAAACTTGAGACGAAGTTCGCTGGTATGCAAGGAGTAGGCGGGACCTTGTTGTCTGCACTCCAAGTCGTAAGTGCTGTTTGGAAGGGCGCGGAGTTATTCTTCACGCTTATTCAGACTGTTGAGCCAAAGGCCAGTGTAAGTGAAGTTCCGATTGTGTTGGAGTTTACAGATGTATTTCCTAAGGATCTTCCTGGGTTACCGCCCCAGCGGGAGATTGACTTCGCGATTAAGTTGGTGTCAGGTGCAAAACCTGTGGCCCGCTCACCATATCGCGTTGTGCCAAAGGAAATGGCTAAACTTAAAGTCCAATTGCAAGAATTGTTAGAGCAGGGATACATACACCCAAGTATGTCACCTTGGAGCACGCCTGTTCTATTTGTGAAAAAGAAAGACGGTAGTTTACGTTTGTGTATTGACTACCGCGAATTGAATAAGCTGACAGAAAAGAACAAATATCTGATTCCACGGATCGATGACCTATTTGATCAGCTAGCGGGGTCAACCGTCTATTAAAAATTGAATTTGAAATCGGGATATTATCAATTGCGGTTTGGGAAGGTGATATTCCCAAGACAGCGTTTGGGACATATTATGGTCATTATGAATTCACGGTGATGTCGTTTGGCTTATGTAATACGCCTTCGGTATTCATGGATCTAATGCACCGGACATTTCGAGAGTACTTGAATTTATTCGTAATCGTGTTCATTGATGATATTCTTGTGTACTCTCAGTCGGGAGATGATCAGACAAACCATTTGCGATTAGTGTTGCATACCCTGCAGAGGAATAAGTTGTATGCCAAGTTCTCAAAGTGTGAGTTCTGGCTATCATCAATGGCTTTTCTGGGCCATGTGGTAAGTGGAGAGGGCATAACAGTAGATCCGGCAAAAATAAGTGTCATACAGGATTGGCCAGTGATGTCTTCAGTGGCCGAAGTCAGGAGCTTTCTTGGCCTAGCAGGCTACTATAGACGGTTTGTAGAAAACTTCTCACAGATTGCTTTACCTCTGACCACGTTGACGAGAAAAGATCAGAAGTTCGTTTGGACACCGGAGTGCGCGCGAGCTTTTGAAGAGCTGAAGAGTCGTTTGAACACGGCGCTTGTGTTGCCATCTCCATGTGGTATAGACGGCTATGAGATCTACAGTGATGCGTTAGGGAGCGGCTTAGGCTGCATTCTTCTGCAATTTGGTAAAGTGATTGCTTATGGCTCACGCCAGCTAAAGATGCAAGAACGAAACTACCCCGTCCATGATTTAGAGTTGGCGGCGATAAACTTTGCGCTAAAGTTGTGGTGGCACTATCTTTATGGCGTTAAAGTAGATATCTATACAGATCACAAGAGCCTAAAGTATTTGTTAGATCAGAAGGATCTGAATATGCGACAATGGAGGTGGATGGAGTTCCTTGGGGAATACACTTTCGATATTCACTATACTCCCGGGAAGGGAAATGTGGTCGCTGATGCTTTGAGTCGTAGGACGCCAGTACGGGCAAACTGGTTGCAGAGGCATGATGTGCGGCTAATCCAGGAGATGGAAGCGTTAGAGATATCTTATGTTGACAAGGATGTTACGGCCGACGCGTGCTTGATCTGGACGGAGGTACAATATGACCTTGCGGACAGAGTTCGGCGAGCAATGGAGCTTGATGAAAGTCTCCAACGCTATGCAAAGGATGGTCCTGGTGAACAATTCTCCTAGGATGATGGATTGTTGCGAAAAGATGGTCGATTGTGCGTCCCAAGTATGGGGAAGTTGAGAGAAGAGTTGATGTACTCAATTTTCCTGGGTGATTGTAGAACGGTTGACAAAAGTGGCTCACTTTCTTCCAAACAAGAGAGATGATTCAGTGGAAGCCTTGGCTAAGCTCTATGTAGAATAGATTGTTTGACTGCATGGTGTTCCTCGGAGCATTGTCAGTGATCGTGATGGGTGATTCACCTCAACTGATTGGAGGCTAGTTCATCAAAGGTTGGGCCCAAAATTAGCATTCAGTATGGCCTTTCATCCCCAAACGAATGGCCAGACTGAGCGAACCAACAGGACGATGGAAGATATGCTTCGTATGTGCGCCCTAGATTTCGGTAAGAAATGGGAAGAGTACATTTATTTGGTTGAATTTGCCTATAATAACAGCTACCAAGCGAGCATCGGTATGGCACCATTTGAGGCTCTATATGGTCGTAAATGTCGTACACCATTAGCTTGGGCGGAGCTAGGCGAATCCAAGCTGAATGGGCGAAAGAAAGTCGAAGAAGCTA
Source organism: Platanthera zijinensis (assembly GCA_039513925.1). NCBI lineage: Eukaryota > Viridiplantae > Streptophyta > Magnoliopsida > Asparagales > Orchidaceae > Platanthera > Platanthera zijinensis. The sequence goes on along the minus strand of CM077090.1, from coordinate 54,191,768 downwards.
CCTCGATAATACGCTCTATTCGGTAGAGGCTATTGATAGCCCAAGATTGACAAGCAAAGTACTACAACGCCAAGCATCGGAACATGGAGTTCGCGGTGGGCGATTGGGTCTATTTGAAGATCAAACCCTTCAAAGGCGTATCTCGGATTCGGTGGTTGAAAAAGCTAAGTCCCAGATACCTTGGTCCGTTTGAAGTGGTGGAGTGAGTCGGGGAAGATGCTTATCGGCTAGCGCTTTTAGCAGAGTTAAGTGGATTGCATGATGTCTTCCACATCTCAGTACTTCACAAAGCCATCAAGGATCCATCTCAAATAATTGAGAATGATCGTGTACCGGTTGATTATGGGCTAACGATGAAGGTTAGACCCATTCGGATCGAGGATCGAGCCGAGAAACAGTTGCGAAACAAGATAATCAGGATTGTCAAAATTCGGTGGGACAATTGTGGCCGTGAGGAGCTAACATGGGAGCGTGAGCAGACCATGCGAGCTGAGTTTCCCAAACTTTTTGTATAACTGTTAACCGTGTACATTTTGTTATAACAACTCTTTTAAACGTTATAGCTTTGTGATTCATGTTTATTTGCTGAGTACAAATTTCGGGACGAAATTTATCTTAAGGGGGGAGGATTGTAACACCCCAAAAATCTTAAGATGGAGTCAGGCTAGGTGACATGGCCTGGGACACGGGCATGTCTCAGGGCGTGTCCAGTGCACACGGCCTGGGACACGGGCGTGTCCCAGGGCGTGTTCTTTTCTGTAGGCATCGACTCGAGTTCTCGAGAACTGATCGTCGAGAGGCGACACGGCCTGGGAAATGGGCATGTCCCAGGGCATGTCCTGCACGGGTGAATACCGAGTGGCGTTGAGTGGCGCTGAGAGGAATGGTGTTGAGTGGCGTTGAGTGTGGAACATAGCCTGTGATACGGGCATGTCACAGGGGTGTGTTGGGCACACGACCATGGACACGGGCGTGTGCCTTAGCCGTGTCCTTCTTGGGTGATTTGGGCTTGTGTTACAAAGGGTGACACGGCCAGTCACACGGCCGTGTCAAAGTTAACACGGGCATTTCTGCACTGTGACACGGGCGTTTGGAGCCCGTGTTCTGGTTCAATTTGAGTCGGTTCGTACACTGCTTGGGGGACACGGCCTGGGACACGGGCGTGTCACAGGCCGTGTCAAGTCAAATATGGAATTTTGGGCAGATCTTGGCCATCCAATTATTTCTATTCGGATCCAATGGCCCAGGTCCTTTCCTGTAGTGATAAGGCTGAGTGTTAGCCTCTTCTCTCATTCTTATCAAGAGAGAAAAAGAGAGAGCTTGGAGGAAGGAGAAGGAGGAGAAGATCAAGGCTTTAGTTGTGCTCCCGCGGTCCGATTCGAGATCTGAGGCTAGTTTAGTGGAGGCAAAGTTGTTGCGGTGCTTTCCAACCGGCCAGATTTTCGATGGCTCCCAGAGATCGTCAAGGGTAACGATCTTCCTTCTTGGACATGTGAAGTCCTTCTTTATGCATGAGTAAGGAATCCTCTCCACCAAAAGGTTGAATGAGTGAGTGATTCCGGTGGGTTGATAGTTGTTATCCCATGTTGAGTTTGCATATAGACCCGGAAAAGTGTAGTACGGGATAGGCATACTGTGTGAAGCACATTTGGACATGTTGGTCTGGATTGGTGATGTTGCATTTATGCACCGGAGAAGACTCCGCGTATACTCGTGTAGTTAGTGGGGTTGTTGGGTTATGCCCGTGAAGGGAGTAGCAGGAAGTACTGGAATGTGGAACTCCAGAAAAATGCCCTTGTGCTGTTTGTGTTGTGGCTACGATGTAGCCAATCCTTGATGGACGATGAAGCCAGTCCTAATTGGACAGTGTGGCTATTGTGAAGCCAGTCCTTGGCAGATGTTATGGCGATTGGGAGTTGCGAGCTCTAAAAGGCCTCGTGCCGAACAGAAAAGGTGAAGCCGACCCGCGCCTTTTATTATAGCTGCAAGTACGATGTGCTTGGTGAGGGCAAGGCGAGTTGAGCAACGGGGGGTGGTGGATCTATACCCGCATTATGTTGACTGTACAAGGAAGTGCCAAGGCATTGGGCTTTTGTCAGTAGCATAATGAGAGTCTTTGGCCTACACACCATTAAGACTAAATGCTCAATGGTTTTGATCTCGGTTCGCCGGTGTACCCAAAAGTGTGCCTGAGATCACAGATCGTCGGGCCGGGTGGCTGACGGTTGTGATGGATTGCTTGTGCGTGAGAGCACAATAGGTATATTATTTGTCAATTGATGTATTGCTCTGCAGGGAAGGAATGTCTCTACCCCGGGAAAGGGGTAGGATTGTTATTAATTGGTCAGCTGAATGTTGACCGTTGCCTTGTTTGCCACCTTCTGGGTGGATTGTCCCTGTGTAGGTGCTGGAGAGCCGAGCGGAAAATGAAGGGCTGATGCCCCTGCTGCTATTGTTGTCGCTCTTGTTGTTGCTGCTAGCCCTTGAAGGCTAGCTTTTGTATTTTCTTTTATTCATGTATGGCCGGCTTACACGCCGATATCTGTAATCCATACTGTTTAAAGAGGAACTGTAAGGCCTTAAGGCCAAACTGTAGTATTTGTTATCCTCTCGTTTGAGTGGTTGTATATAACGTTGGTTTATATATATCTGGTGGATATTCCTGCTATGAGTTCAGCTAATTGTGTATCTATTCCGCTAGCATGCTCTGTGTTAGGATGCGTTGATAGTATTATCCTGTGACCTCACCGTCTGTTTGTAGCATATAGTGTGGGGCCCGGCCGGACCTTCTATTATATGTTATATAACTGGTGGAGTCGTTATATTTAGTTGCATCAAGTATAGGATCAATCTCTTCATGAGATTATTCTTCAATAATAATTTCAGGTTTAACTGCATGTACTTGTTTCTGAAGATTTCCTTGTGCTATTTCAAGTTCATGAGAGTCTTCATTATCAGAATGAATATAAACATTATCCAATTTACGATACTGCTCTTTAGATGAGACTTCACTAGGCCTGAAAGTTAAAAACTGAAACCAAAAAAACCACAACATTGCACTACACCGCACCTATTTTGAACCGTACTGAACGGTTTGGATGTGGTGCAGTTTTGGTTATTAGAAAATGTCATGGTTTGTAGTCATGGGCGGAACTACCCCTGAGCACGGTAGAACACGTGCCCGACCGGTTATTTCCGCGATTTTCACCGAGGGAAAAGAAATCCCATCGCTAAGCCTGCTGCTCCTATGCCCTAGCCTGTCGCTGCTCCCATGCCCTAGCCCGCCAGGTGCCAGGCGTCGACGATGATCGCACATTCGTAGATCGCTGCTCGGCTGCTCCCGCTGCTCCCGTGCCCTAGCCCGCCAGGCGCTGACGACTGCTGCTCCTGCTCGGCTGCTCCCGTACAGATCGCTGCTCGGCTGCTGGTAACTTATTTTTCTTCTTCTTCTTCTTTCCTGCTTAAAATGAATCTTCTTCTTCCTTCTTTCATGCTTAAAAATATCTTTGTAAAAAAAAATTTCAGGAGCGCTGTCCCCGAACCCCCACTCAGGGTGCGCTGCCCCCAAACCCCCCAAATTGACAGTACTAAGATTGTGCCTGTGCAACTTCAAAATCCTAGTTCCGCCACTATTTGTAGTGTATTTGGTTTTTGCCTTGACAAAATTGAATAAACCGCACCACACTACACTTTAGGTTGTGACAAAAATATGACAACTTGATATAGGAAGGTTGTGCTAAAGTGTCATTTTTCAATGCAAAGCTTTTGGAATTCAGGGCATCATTAAAGATATATGTGTAGAGAGTAGCTACCATAGCTTTAATATTTTTTGTGGAGCTATACTTGGTGATTGGATCCAAATAATGCGTTGTTTTGGTTGTCAACATCTCGTCATCCTCTACATCAAGAAGGAACTTATTCTAATGTTTTAGATGGTGGTAAGCAACAAAACACCCTTGGAATAAGCATTTGGTATTAATAATGGAAAGATTAAGGAATGATATTGTATGGGGTGAATTCATGATGAGGATGGTGAAACCAGCTTGTAAGTAACTGTCTGAGTTTTATAATGACCATGAATTAGCCATAGTTCTAACGAGATAATTTATGTGAAGTGATTTTACTCATTCTTGTTGGTAGGCCTTGAGCTTAAATCTACACAATGACCAATAAAAATACGTATCTATCATTGCTTTGAGAAATTCTTGTTTCATATAATGTTGAGAACTTACTACATAATATAATCACATTTTCTTCTTACAACTAGATCACATTTCAAATATATTTTGGTAATTGTACAAAAACTGAAAAATGCACCGCTAAAACCGACTTCAAATCACACAAATGTTAAGTCGCACCGCACAGTTTTGATGTGGTGCAGTTTTATTCAACCCAAAACCGCCCCCTTTGGTGCAGTTGCAGTTTGGGCTCAAACCACGCCAGTTTCACCCATAGCCATCACTATATTCTTATATCTCAGTTGCTCCAACTCAACAACTAGAGGGTCTTCTTCCTACAAAATATTTTTGGTGGAAGTTTCCTCCACTTGGAAAATGGGCTAGCCGCATTAAATACTATATGCATGAACTCTTATATTTTGATAGTCATTTTGTTATAACATTTATAATCCTTGCTAGATGATGGGTATCCTATGAAATACCATCATCAACCTTCTTATTAAATTTTGAAAGATGGCTCTTTCCATTATTTAATATGTAGCAAGTGCAGCCAAATATCTCAAAGTATGAAACTATTAGTGTCTTTCCCTTTATGAGCTCATAAGGAGTCTTTAACTTAGTTTTATGGATAAGACTTCTATTCAGAACATAGTTAGTATGTTAACTGCTTCAGCCCAAAAAGACTCAAGAAAGTTTGACTCAACTTGTAATATCCTTCCTGATTCAATTAGAGTTTTATTTTTCCTTTCAGCTACCCCATTTTGTGGAGGAATTCTAAGAACTAGAAAGTTTTGACATATCCCTTCATCCTAATAGAACCTACAAATTAACTGGTTTTCAAACTATGTGTCATGATCACTTCTGATCATTATAACTTGAGTGTTGAATTCAGATTAAACTTGTTTAATGATTCTTGAAAGGATCTTGAAAGTTTCAGACTTAGCTTTTAGAAAGAATACTGAGCTAAATCTAGAAAAATCATCCACTATGAATAAGATAAAAGACTTTCCTCCTAAGATCTAAGTGGAGATTGGAACAAATAGATCCACATGTAATAGGTAAAAGCTTCTAGGTGAATCATTTTTACCAATTATTTTGTATGATAATTTAGTTTGTTTACCCATTTGATAAGCTCTACATGGGTTAACTTTCATATACTTACCTTTTGGCATGACTTTTACTAGATTATTCTTAACTAACTTGGCTATGATTATATGATTTAGAAAGTGCTCCTTTGAGTTAAATAACTTTTACTAGATTATTCTTAACTAACTTTCATATACTTACCTTTTGGTCTGAATTAAATAGAAAGTGCTCCTTTGAGTTAGGGTTGAAGTCAACTACATACACATTGTGTTAGGAAAACTCTTATGATTTACCTTAATAAATTATTTAAAGTGATTTTATATCCTTGATTTATTACCCATGATGTATAGAGAGGGTAATATGGTCTTAGAAGTCCTAAGATGTCATTGGTATAAAGGACATGAGAAAGGCACACTAAATTTAAGAGGAAAATCAGGAAATCCCAACATACGTTGATTAGAAGTTGATGCAACTTCGACATTATATCGACGCTACATGGACTACAAATCAGAGTAACAAAACGTGACAAGTCGACCTTAACTAAAGGATTAAATGGACACATACTTTGATATGATATCAATCTAACATTGATTACAGAACTAAATTGACTGATTGTCTGAATGAAGTCAGAACTCGATGCTACGTCTATATGAACTTGATGTTATGTCAAATAAATTTCTGAACGAGAACTGTTTTGAAGATTATTTTAGAATTACTTCAAGAAAGGTTTGAATTGAATAATTGATTCTTGAAGACGTTAGATTATCTGTCATATATATATAATCTCTAAGGAATTGGTCATATGTTCTCCTGTTGGGTATTGTATCCACAATGTACCTGATTTGAAGAAGCCCCTGAACAAGGTAAGGTAAATAGACAATGTGTTTGATGAAATCTTTTAAGTTGTGCTTGCAGTTATTCCACGCTAAGTACACACCAATGTCAGGGTGCAGTGGGTCAATATACACTGGTCTGCGCGACGTAATCCCTCGTTGAGCAGATCAGTGTGTTGGCTTACGTGTGCTCTCTATTGGAGTGTACTTATTTCCAAGCACAGGTTCAAGAAAGATCATGAGCAGACAAGGAGCAAGGATGGGCCAAAGACCAGCTCACGGGTTGAAAGACGAGAATCGTCTAAGTGTAAATCATCGAGAATCACTAGATGATTCTCGCCGGGTTGGGCCGGCTGTCTCAACGCAGTCAGAAAATTCTCTAAGGCAGAATCATCGAGAATCACTAAGTGATTCTCGCCGATTCGTCGAGAATGACTTTGCATTCTCGACGATTCGGCGAGAATCAAATGTGATTCCCGCCGATTCTCCCCGGCCTCTATAACCTGTGCAGCCAGAATTCGCCAAGTAGAATTCGGCGAGAATCGTAAGTGATTCTCGCCGATTCGTCGAGAATCACCTACGATTCTCGCCGATTTTGCCTTGGGCGATTTTTCCGAATTCCTGGACCGGTCCATGTTACCTGCAGCTATTTGAACCGGACTTTGGTCTTTGCTTTGCTGGGGCCCATAACGGTCATCTCCATGACCTATTGTATAAATACATAGGTATTTGTGTATAGTGGTTAACGGATACAAAATACGAAAGTCGAGCCGCCGACTAACCCTAAAATCGCGAACCAGCTCTGCCTCCGTCGCCGCCGCTCGTGCAGTGGTCACCGTAGCTGATCTCGATCTCCTCCAGATCCCCGGTGATAGAAGCCAAGTCTTGCACAGCGTCTCATGCGTCTAACCAGAGATCTTTTGTCTCTTGATTTGAGATAGGGAAATCCATCCCCGTCCGAATCGATCGAGACGATCGATCCTAGTGTGACCGTTGGAAGACCTTGCTGACTTCGCTAAGAAGATTGAATCTCCAGTACATCGCTACTGTTTTCAGTTGCCGCCGCCAACACCGAGAGCCTTGCCGCCGCCCTTTGCCGCCGCCGGTCTCGGGGAGATTTTCTCCAAGAAAGATCAAGGGTTGTGGACTTTTTGTTGCCTACAAGAACAAGTAGTCTAACGAAAAGGGACACCTAGATCTTCAAGTTGTTTGTATTTCTTATACACTCCAATTTCTTTTTCATTGTAAAGGAACATTTGGTTCCTAATTGTAGGGTTTGGTGTAACCCGTGTTGTGGGAGTGTTGACTCCTACGTGTGGAAGGGTTCCTTCCGATAGTACAAGGATTGGATTTTAATCCTGTTGGTGAAGTGACCGAGTCGTACCTGGTTGGGAGATAGGTCGAAGGGGGAAAGTGGACGTACCCAAATCGGGGAACCACTATAAATTACTTGTGTCCTTTCTGTGCTGTGTTGTTTTGTTTTCTTGTGCAGGTACAATCTTAATTCCGCAAATACGCTGCAAGTCACCTATTCCCCCCCCCCATAGGTGAAGGTAGTTGACACTAGGTGGACTTTCAAGTGGTATCAGAGGGAGGTTCCTCATCAAAAAGGTTCACACCTTGAGTTGAATCCTGCCACCTGTGTCAACAAGGATGGAGCTGGAATATGATATCTCTCCGCTTAGACTCCCTACATGCACAAAGGAATATTACCCCATCTGGAAGATGAGGGTATCTTTTTACTTGGAGGCCATTGACCCGCGGACATCAATCATCCTGGAAGAGGGTCCATTCATTCCTATGAAGACCTCCTGCTCTGGAAAGGGTCCTCAAACACCTATGGATTTCTCTGAGATGTCAGAGCTTGAACTCTCCTTATTCAACTTGGATAAAGAGATCCGTAGAATCATCATGCAAGTCTGGTTTGGACCTTTTCGATCAAGACTGGAAAGGTGTAGGACAGCCCAGTCCCTATGACAGATAATATCAGACCTCATGCAGGGATTAGTATCTGCTGAAACAAGTTGCCAGCGAGAGGATGAGGCTTGTGTGGGGGTCAGCATTTCAAAAGATGACAGTGATGACCAATCTCTCTATATCAGGGATCCAGTTTCCTTATCAGAGACTAAGGAGGAAGACTGCCCTGATGAAGATGATGCAGCTGTCCCTGTCAATCTGAACGTTACCTCAGAACAGCTAAGTCAGGAGCAGGTAACTCCTTCATCTTGCCCCTCTCCCTCTGAAACTCCTGAAGACAGGAATGGTTCAGAGGATAGCCCCTCCAGTGTTGCCCAGGATAAGGAATGCCCTACTCCATGGCTTGAAACACCTGACTACCTTGAGTGTGCTCTTCAGAAAAGCAACCAACTTGTTGGGGATCAAGCTCTGGAGATTGCTAGATTGAAGATCTTGATGGATCACCAATTGGAATCTATCAAGATAAAGGACGCTCAAATCTCAGATCTAGAGAGTCATCTAGAAAATGAGAAAAGGATAGTATCGAACATCTCCAAGGTTGATGCTATCAAAAGAAAGGAAGAAAATGGGAGGATCTCCCATATTATTAAGTCTTGGAGAAATGGGGAAACGGTATTCCGTCCCCCCATCTCAGGCAGGGAGAGTACTCATCATGCCTTCAGGTATGACCACAGGAATAATCGTGGTCACTGCAAGGTTGATTTGCCCTCATGTGGAGGAACCCATAATGCAAGGGCTGTCATGGCCACCCAGAAGAGAATACCTCAGGATTCCACCAAGCCCTTTGTAATTTCGACCACAGCCCCAACTAGTCATGAATCTGCCAGCATCAGCTCACAATGCGCCTCTCACCTCCCTAGGACTCAAGAAAGGGGGGTTAGAAATCATGTTGTTGGGACTCATGGGGTCCTTAGAAGGGGGCTGACTGAAAGGAAGGCACCACCTCCCAGGCCTCATGACGCCTGCCATATGCATTCTTTCCACCCTTCCAATAGTCACGGTGGAAGAGACAATTCTGTTAGCATATTCGGCTCTATCCCGTTTAGACCTAGAACTATGACTACCTCAGTCACCCATTCAGGTCACAAATGGCGATACAACATTCATGAATGTTGGTGTTGTGGCAAAGTGGGTCATTTTGCCATAGATTGTTGGCACAACTCTTCTGTGTCAAAGGCTAGGGGACTTCCACATCCTCGAGGCAATGTTAGTCCTCCCACCAGGATTCCTGAGGGGAGGCATTCCAATTATTATGCTGACAAGAACCTAGGACCCAATACATATTGGGTTCCTAAGGAAAGGTAATTCTTTTTTGCAGGATAGTCTAGGTACCCAGGTACATGATGGGACCTAGACAAGAGATGTTCCAGGCTTGCCATGGAACAAGATTAAGGGAAAAGAGATAACGCTAACTATGGTGCAAGGCTTGAATAGATAAGCTTAGATGAGACTGCTAAAGGTGCAACTCCCAAGTACGTCAAGGTTTCCACCTCGACGTTAGCTGGAGAAGTTGACGAGAAGGATGGAGAAAATCTTCCGGAAGAAGGAGAAGCCCCAGAAATTGCTAGAGCTCCTGATGCCACACTTCTAGAGCTCAGATACGTGAGGGATCATCCTAGAGATCAGATCATTGGAGATCCTCGTGACGGGGTCAGAACTCGAAGAGGTACCATTAACGAGATTTTGCATCTTAGCTTCCTGTCACAGGTTGAGCCAAAGAAGTTCGACGAGGCGAACAAAGATGCTGCATGGATTTTGGCCATGCAAGATGAATTGCATCAATTCGAACGATGCAACATTTGGACGCTGGTTCCTAGACCACAAAAGCAGAATGTGATTGGCACCAAGTGGATCTTCAGAAACAAACTGGATGAACATGGTGTCATCATAAAGAACAAGGCCAGGCTAGTGGCTCAAGGTTACCGACAGGAGGAGGGGATTGACTTCGACCAGACCTTTGCACCAGTGGCAAGGCTGGAGGCCATCAGATTGTTCTTGGCGTATGCTTCGCACAAAGGATTCACTGTCTATCAAATGGACGTGAAATCAGCCTTCTTGAACGGAGACCTGAAAGAGGAAGTATACGTCGCTCAACCCCCAGATGCTGATTTTGCAGGAAGTAGGGATGATAGGAAAAGCACCTCCGGGACATGTCAATTCCTCAGAAGAAGGCTCATCTCATGGAATAGCAAGAAGCAGAATTGTGTTGTAACCTCCACAGCGGAATCAGAATACATTTCGGCTGGGAGCTGTTGCGCACAACTTATATGGATCAGAAATCAGTTAGCAGACTATGATCTCCAGTTCAAGGAAGTACCGATGGACTGCGACTCCTCCAGTGCAATTGCTATTGCCAACAATCCGGTATCGCACAGCAGAACGAAGCATATTGAAGTGCATTACCATTTCATTCGGGAGCACGTGGAGAAAAAGGACATCTCTCTCTGCTATTTTCCCACTAACAAGCAGATTGCAGACATTTTCACAAAGCCCCTTGACGAGGCCAAGTTCAGTATGTTCAAAACTTAATTGGGGATGCTAAACTACGAGGAATGAAGACTACAGAAGCTCAAGGCTCATGCGTCTAGGGGGAGCCTCTGCTAGGAATTTAGTGAAAGCAAAGGTACAAGAACTGAGGGGGAGCATGGTGTCTCATGCTTCAGTCCCCGATTTACAGAAGCCGAAAAGGGGGAGATTACCATTACCCTCTCGGCTAAGGCTAAGGTGGCTCCAAGTTTGCTCTCAAGTAATTAGTAATGAATATCTCTCTCAACTCAATTTTAAGTTTATGATTTTCATTCCTATATGCTCTATTCACCTTAGCTTGTAGGGTTTAGGCTTCTTCAAATAGGGGGAGATTGTTGGGTATTGTATCCACAATGTACCTGATTTGAAGAAGCCCCTGAACAAGCTAAGGTAAATAGACAATGTGTTTGATGAAATCTTTTAAGTTATGCTTGCAGTTATTCCACGCTAAGTACACACCAATGTCTGGGTGCAGTGGGTCAATATACACGGGTCTGCGCGACGTAATCCCTCGTTGAGCAGATCAGTGTGTTGGCTTACATGTACTCTCTCTATTGGAGTGTACTTATTTCCAAGCACAGGGTCATGAAAGATCATGAGCAGACAAGGAGCAAGGATGGGCCAAAGACCAGCTCACGGGTTGAAAGACAAGAATCGTCTAAGTGTAAATCGTCGAGAATCACTAGATGATTCTCGTCGGGTTGGGCCGGCTGTCTCGACGCAGTCAGAAAATTCTCTAAGGCAGAATCGTCGAGAATCACTAAGTGATTCTCGCCGATTCGTCGAGAATGACTTTGCATTCTCGACGATTCGGCGAGAATCAAATATGATTCCCGCCGATTCTCCTCGACCTCTATAACCTGTGCAGCCAGAATTCGCCAAGTAGAATTCGGCGAGAATCGTAAGTGATTCTCGTCGATTCGTCGAGAATCACCTACGATTCTCGCCGATTTTGCCTTGGGCGATTTTTCCGAATTCCTGGACCGGTCCATGTTACCTGCAGCTATTTGAACCGGACTTTGGTCTTTGCTTTGGTGGGGCCCACAACGGTCATTTCCATGACCTATTGTATAAATACACAGGTATTTGTGTACAGTGGTTAACGGATACAGAATACGAAAGCCGAGCCGCCGACTAACCCTAAAATCGCGAACCAGCTCCGCCTCCGTCGCCGCCGCTCGTGCAGTGGTCACCATAGCTGATCTCGATCTCCTCCAGATCCCCGGTGATAGAAGCCAAGTCTTGCACAACGTCTCACACGTCTAACCAGAGATCTTTTGTCTCTTGATTTGAGATAGGGAAATCCATCCCCGTCCGAATCGATCGAGACGATCGATCCTAGTATGACCGTTGGAAGACCTTGCCGACTTCGCTAAGAAGATTGAATCTCCAGTGCATCACTGCTGTTTTCAGTTGCCGCCGCCAACACCGAGAGCCTTGCCGCCGCCCTTTGCCGTCACCGGTCTCGGGGAGATTTTCTCCAAGAAAGATCAAGGGTTGTGGACTTTTCGTTGCCTACAAGAACAAGTAGTCTAACGAAAAGGGACACCTAGATCTTCAAGTTGTTTGTATTTCTTATACACTCCAATTTCTTTTTCATTGTAAAGGAACATTTGGTTCCTAGTTGTAGGGTTGGGTGCAACCCGTGTTGTGGGAGTGTTGACTCCTACGTGTGGAAGGGTTCCTTTCGATAGTGCAAGGATTGGATTTCAATCCTGTTGGTGAAGTGACCGAGTCGTCCCTGGTTGGGAGATAGGTCGAAGGGGGAAGTGGACGTACCCAAATCGGGGAACCACTATAAATTGCTTGTGTCCTTTCTGTGCTGTGTTGTTTTGTTTTCTTGTACAGGTACAATCTTAATTCCGCAAATACGCTGCAAGTCACCTATTCCCCCCCCATAGGTGAAGGTAGTTGACACTAAGTGGACTTTCATCTCCCATTTCAATTAGTATCAATGTTAGATTGATAAATAAAAGGTTAATCTAGAGAAGGTTAATCAAGAAAAGGTTAAACACCATGATCAAAAAGATCATAACTATTGCATTAGTACATATTTTATTAATTTTTCAAAAATGTCTTCTAATACATTCAAATAATTTGCATCTACAAGACCTTCAGTCTGTAATTTTGAAAAGTTTACACTCTGAAAAACCAGAGTAAGATTGTATATGAACTCTATTGATGAAGGTACTTTTGTTCAATTTTGACAGGACCACATATGCCTTATAGAAAGGATGTAGAAGGAAATGTTATTTTAGAACTAGTACCAAGATATTAGTAGACAGATGAAGAAAAGTGAATAAAAGATCGAGATGCTAAAGCAATAAACATACTAGTCTCAATAATTTTAGATGAAGTTTTTTATAAGGTTGCAGAATGTTAATCAGCTAGAGAAATCTGGAAATCACTATCAAGGATTGTTGATGAAAGAAAGGATAGAATATCTCTCTTAATTTCTGTAACACCCCTATCTGTCGCATAGCATATAGTAGTAGGTCCGGCCGGGGCCCGACGCCATATACTACGGACAGACCGGTTGGTTACGCGTTGAAACCATTCAACCAATCATGTCGTCCTACACAACACCTAGCGGAAGCAATTTATTAGGTTGCAAAAGAAATAAGAACCCAGCCACAACAGCATGAATGTCCACTACAAACTCAGGAATGTATACATACACCAAAAGAGAAATGGCCTTAAGGCCTTACACTATTCACTTAACAAAAGTAGTGTTTTCATACTTCGGCTCGCAGGCCGGCCATACATGAAAAACGGGAAAGAAACATAGGCAATTAGGCCTTCGAGGGCCGGCATAGCAACAAGGGCTTTAGCCCGCTATTTCCCGCTCTGCTCCACAACACCTGCAAGCCACAAACCACCGCCCGGTGGCAAACAATAGCAACGGTCAGCAATGCTGACCAAATTATAACGATCCCGCCCCCACACTCGGGGCGGCAATGCTCTTTCCCTGCACTTTATTAGCATAGGCAATTATATAAAGTATTTGCACTTCACCACAGGCGTGGGCTCGTACGGCCACACACCCCGTGCACTCAGGGCACATTCTCGGCGAACCGGCCAACGTCACGTCAATTCAAGCCATAGACGTTCCCAATCCACCACCGCCTCTTGGTCGGTCATCCATATGAGCATTTTGCCTTCCTGGCCTTGGTCACGGCAATTTAAGCCATAGACCGCCGAAGACCCTCATCCATGCCAACGGTCCTACCGAACGACATAGACCGGGTACGGTTCCGCCTGACACGTGCTCACACCGCAACGACAATTTAAGCCATATGCGCGGGCCAAGACTCACCGAGTCCCGTTTCCACCACAATAATCACATAACCCGGTTATGTTCACGTTGGCTCCCCGGCCACCATGTTGGCAAAACCCGCTTTTGCCCAGTTTTCTGGGTGCACCTTGGAGTTAATCTCCAAGGCTCCCTGATGCAATCTACCACGTAGAAAACCCGAAAAATGCCTAAATACCCGGAGTCTTTCCCGGTTCATATGCAATGCAACATCACCGATCCGGCTCTACTTGTCCGGATAGGCTTCACACACAATGCCTATGTCCGTTTTCGCATACGGACTCTACACAAGGGGGACTTTACATATCTACCCCAAGGAACGCTCCAACTCTTCGCTCACTCGCGAGAGAGGGCTTCCTATGCAAAGGAAAAGAGGGCTTCATATGTCCAAGGATGAGAAATCGTTACCCTTGCGTTCTTCCGCGGCATCATGAAAACCTATGCGGATGAAAGGCACCGCAATCTCCTTGCCTCCGCGGATCCGAAGACGGCTCGCGATTTGGAGCTCCGAATCTCCACCGGCCGCCGGAGTTGACCTCCTTCTTCCTCCTCCAAGCTCTCCCTTCTCTCTAGATTTTAGAGAGAGAGTACCCAAAAGAAATAAGGGTTTCAAAACCCTATTCCCGTCTAAAACCACCCAGGAGCAGCCCCCCACCGTCGGATCCAAAGCCAAGGAAACGAACGGCCACGATTAGACCTCAAAAATACAAAATCTATGCCGAACACGGGTTGCAACACGGCCATGTGCCTGGCCGTGTCACCCATTCGCCGTCTCGATCGAGTCGAAAAACCAGCACACGGCCTTTGACACGGCCTCCGACACGCCCGTGTCACCTGCGACACGCCCGTGTTGGGACCCGTGTCATGCCCCCCGTGTGCAATCGACCAACGTTTCGCAGTCAGAGAGGTACATGGCCTTGTGACACGGCATCCGACACGCCCGTGTCAAATTTGACACGGCCGTGTTTGTGCCCGTGACACGGCCTGTGTGCCACACTTGCAGAATCCCTGGAGTGACACGGCCTGGGACACGCCCGTGTCCTAGGCCGTGTTCTACAACTCGACTAGCGTCGACCGCCAAGGCATCGATCGCACGACCCGAGGCCGAACACGCCTGTGTCACACCCGTGACACGCCCGTGACACGCCTGTGTCACGCCCGTGACACCTGCTCCAAAAATACAAACTGGGCTTAAAACATCACCCGTCCCTCTTTTGAGTTTCGGGGTGTTACAATTTCTGAGTATGAAAACTTCAAAAAGAAAGCTGAAGAATCTGTAGCTGAAATGTGTGATAGATTTAACATGATTATAAATGAGTTGAAAGGTTCGAATATGGATATATCTCTTACTAAGATAAATGATAAACTACGCATGTGCTTTCCAAGTATATGGGATTCAAGAATTTGGGCTATTAGAAAAGCAAGGTGTCACAAAAAGGTTATAATAGATGCCCTGTTAGAAAAGCTCAAATCATATGAACAACTCCTGAAAAGTAGAGCTAAAATAGAAGCAAAGGAGAATGTTATTACACCTAAAGACAAATCTATTGATTTTAAAGTCACTGATTATGAACCATCTGTATCAAAACAAGAGATATTCAATCTTCTGGCAAGAAGATTCAGAAAGTGGATCAAGATAGAAAGATTTAGAAGAAGAGATAGGAATGTAAACAAGCCAAAGTTTGACAAAACTCTTAATAAGGAGATAATTTGCTTTTCATAAAAAAAACTTGGACATATTGCAACTGAATGTCCAGATCAACAATAGATTAAACATAATAAAAAGGATTAAAATAAATACTTGAAGAGAAAGGATAAGAAAAAGTAAAAAGATTTCATAGCAAAAATCTGGAGTGATACTTGTTCTGAGTCAAACTCCTCATCGGATTATGAAGAAGAAGCTGGTGCAGAATAAGCATGCTTGATGGTATTGGAAACTAACTCATATACCGAAGAAAGTCATGTAAATTATTTTGATAATATTGATTTTTCATCAGAAGAATTTAAATTTTTCTTTAAAGAATTTTGTAAGGATCAGTTAGATGATGAAAAAGAAATTAAAAGTATGAGAAAACAAATAGAGTTAATTAAGAGTTATTCATGTGATAAAGAACAAGATGAACAAGATAAATTGTTGGAAATTGAAGTTGAAAAATTGAAGAATCAGGTTGCACATTTAACAAAAGAAAATACCCTATTGAAAGAAAACTATAAAAATCAAAAGTCTTTGAAGATTCTTTAAATGGAAGGAGTCAACAACTTAAGAATATTACAAAAAAAAAGCTTAAGAGAAGGTTTAATCATTTAGGATTAGGAGCCAATCAACACAGGATAGTAACAATTAGCAATACACTCGCTTACAAAAATCCTGTATCATTGACTAAAGTAAAGAAAATACAACTTAGCATAGATGTTAGTAATGATTCAGAAAAGATAATAAGATTTAATAATGATAAATTCAAAGGAAAAGATATTGTAGGTAAATAACAATTAGTAAATAATAAACAAAGATCAGAAGTTTTAGTAAATCAGCAACATGTGTCAACTTCATATCGACGCAATTCCTATGAAACATCGACTTCAAATCAACGCATCCAAAAAGTTACGTTGACTTCAACTCGACGCACATCCCTGAATAATAGTTTTTTTTATTATTATTATTTTGTAAATGATGTTTGTACAAAATGTTTTATCAAGCGAAATAAAATTGGAAGTTGTTGGTTTAATAGACCAACACTCCTTTATCTCAAGTGGTATTATGGAAGGCCATCCTATATTTACATCACTCCTTATAATAGAAAAAGAAGTAATGGATCCAAGGTAACCTGGATCCCATTTGATGTTTTATTTTATGTACAGGAAAAAAAATGTCCTTATACAAACCAGCTATGGTATTTGGTCAGTGGTTGCTTTAGGCATATGACTGGACATAAAGAATTGCTGGATAATTTCAAGGCCAAAATAGCATAAAGGAATTTTTTGGTGATTCTTAATATGGTCAAACCAAAGGTTATGGAATGATCAAAATTGGAGATATCACTTTATCTAAAGTAGCTTATATTGAAGGGCTTTAACATAACCTAATTAGTATTATTAAGCTGTGTGATGGTCAATATAAAGTTGTATTCACTCACAATCTCTGTCAAATAGTCAATATAACTAACATTATAGTAGGTAATATTGATGTAGTTGATCAGCTAACCAAAAAGTGAGGTATGTCGGTTTAATGCTGAATTAGACAAGGATGAGCTGTAACACATGAGGCTTGGTTATGTAAATCACAAGATAATATCTAAGCTTGCAAAGGATTATTTGGTAAGAGACTTGCCAAAAGGTAAGTATAAAAAACTTAATCCTTATACAACATGTTAGCAGGATAAGCAAGTCAAATCATCATTCAAACCAATTGGTAAGAATGATTCCCCTAAGATTTATATCTTCTACATATGGATTTATTTGTTCCTCTTATCACTCAGAGTTTAGGAGGTAAGTCTTATACTTTTGTCATAGTGGATGACTACTCAAGATTTAGCTGGGTGCTCTTCCTAAGTGCTAAGTCTGAAACCTTTTTAATCCTCTCAAGATTCATCAAAAAAATTTAAACTGAGTTTGGTTCTAAAGTGTCTTTGATCAGAAGTGATCATGACATAAAGTTTGAAAATCAATTGATCTATAGATTCTGTGAGGATAAATGAATTAGACAAAAAAATTCAGCCCTTAGAACTCCTCAACAAAATGGAGTGGTTAAAAGGAAAAATATAACACTTATTAAATATAGTAGAACCTTATTAGTAGAGTCAAATATGTCTAGGTACTTTTGGGCTGAAGCAGTAAACACGGTTAATTATGTTCTCAATAGAATCCTCATTCACAAAATCAAGTTAAAGACCTCTTATGAACTTTTGAATGGTAAAACACATATAGTCTCTTATTTTAGAATATTTGGTTGTGCTTGTTATATACTTAATAATGGGAAAAGTTATCTTGCCAAATTTGGCAAGAAAGTTGGTGATGGAATGTTTTAAGATATTTCTTATCAAGCAAAGCTTATAGGTGTTATAATAAAAGGACCCTTAAAATTGAGGAATCCATGCATGTAGTATTTTATGAAACTCTTTCTTATTCTAAGGTGGAGGAAACTTCCACCAAGAATCTTATACATGAACAGATTCCTTTAAATGATGGTTTTAAAAGAGCTGAAGATTGAGGATAATACATAAAACTCATCTAAGAAGCTTAACCATCAATCAGAAGATATTATAGAAAGCTCTGATGATGAAGTACAAGTTGAATGAGTATTCAGTCCACCTGTTATCACTAATCAAAATAATGAGCGAGTGACTGACTTTCAATATACACAAGAAATTATAGAACAACAAAGAGATTATCATCAAACAATTTAAGCCAGAATAGATCCTAAAGAGATCAATTATCAAGAATCATCCATCAACCCAAGTAATTGGAGATGTGAATCAAGGAGTAAAAGCTAAAAAATAATTATCAACAGAAGTCATGTTGCAATGCTTTCTATCACAGTTTGAACCTAAGAAATTTGAAGAAGCAGATAATGATACACATTGGATTATTGCTATGCAAGAGGAGCTTACACAATTTGAAAAAAATGAAGTTTGGACACTAGTGGAGAGACCAAAGAATTACCCAATTATTGGAACAAAGTGGGTATTCAAAAATAAAATGGATTCTAATGAAGTGATAGTAAGAAATAAGGCTAGACTTGTTGCTCAATGCTATAGAGAGGAAGAAGGAATTAATTATAATCAAACATTTGCACAAGTAGTCAGGCTTGAAGCAATCAGATTATTTCTAGCCTTTGCAATATATAAAAGATTCAAAGTATATCAAATGGATGTAAATAGTACTTTTCTTAATGGAACTCTTCAAGAGCAAGTCAATGTTAAACAAACATTAGGTTTTGTCAATCTAACTTACCCATCATATGTTTATAAACTAAATAAAGCACTTTATGGTTTAAAGCAAGCTCTAAGAGCTTGGTATGAGACCTTATCCAATTTTCTCTTAGATCACTCTTTCACAAGAGGAAAGGTGGATAAAACACTTTTCACAAAAACACATAAGGAAAAGTTGCTAATTGTAAAAAATTTATGTGGATGATGTTATTTTTGGCAATATAGATTCTTGACTTTGCAAAAGCTTTGCTGACTTAATGCAATCAAGGTTTGAAATGAGTAGCATAGGAGAATTATCCTTCTTCCTTGCAATACAAGTGAAGCAAAATGATGAAGGCATTTTTATATTATAATCCAAGTATACAAATGAACTGATAAAGAGATTTGGTATGGAAACTATCTCCATCATGAAAACTCCTATGGCTACTAATATTATTCTACATAAAGATATTTCTGGTAAATCTATTGATCAGAAAATATATAGAGCAATTATTGGATCTCTTCTTTATATTATAACTGGTAGGCCAGACATAAAGTTTAACACATGTGTCTGTGCAAGATTTCAGGTAGTTCCTAAAGAATCTCATCTTAGTTCTGTAAAAAGAATTTTAAGATATCTTAAGGGTACACTAGAGATGGGATTACGGTATCCAGCAGAATTAGAGTTTGAATTATATAGATATTTTGATGTTGATTATACATGATGCAAGATTGGATAAAAAAGTACCTTAGGAACATATCAATTTCTAGGTATTAGACTGATATCTTGGTTCAGTGAAAAACAAACATCAGTCTCCACTTCTACAATAGAAGCTGAGTATATTGTTGTTGTAAGATATTGTTCACAAATATTGTTGATTACAGAATCAATTGTTTGATTATAACTTAAATTTCACTAATTATATAATATTTTGTGATAGCTCAAGTGCTATCTCAATTGCCTCAAATCCTGTCTTGCATAGGAGGACAAAGCATATAGAAATTAGACATCACTTTCTCAGTGACAATATGGAAAAAGGAAAAATTTCTCTAGAATATGTGACTTCTGAAAATCAGAGGATAGATATTTTCACAAAACCTTTTGATAAAATCAAGAAGAAGCACTTGTTGGGTCCATTTCCCACAATGTCCTTGATTTGAGGAAGTCAATCTTATCAATGATATACATATATCAGTAGATGACAGTGATGGGACAAGTTGCTTATATGGCCAAGTTAGGTAAACACTTACCTAAGAAGTGGGGTGACAGAAATCTGTCTAAGTCCACAGGCGTTGAGTGAAGGTGACTCACTCAACACCAAATGACTTATAACGCTAAGTGAAGCCTATACAGTCAAAGCCAAAGTAGTGGAAAGCTGAGAAAGTAGCTAAGTCCATAGGTGTAGAGTGAAGTAAACTCAATGTCATACAGCAAAAAGCTGCGAGACAGGCTAAAGTAGTAAAAGACTAAGTTGAAATGAGCAGAAAAGTGGCTATGTCCACAAGCATTGAGTGAAGTAAACTCACTCAATGCCATGCAGCTAAAGGCAGAAATATGGCTAATTGTTTTGGCATTGAGTGATGAATACACACTCAACTCCATACAACAAAAAGGCTGTAAGTTGAACTGGATTCAGAATTAGTTGAACTAAGTTCAAAATTCGTCAAAATCAGTTCATAGTTCGTCAAGCTAAGCTCAACATTTGTCGAGCTACTCTCAGATTTTGATATTTTGATTTAGTCGAACTTAGTTCAGAATTCGTTGACCCGAGTTCAGAGTTCGTCGAGCTGAGCTCACCGTTCATCGAACTCAGTTCTGTTCATCGAACTTAGCTCAGAAAATTGGCTAAGGCAAAAAGCGTTGAGTGAGGCATGCTCACTCAACGCTCTAAATGTCTAAGATGCTTCAGAGGTAGAAAATTGGCTAAGGCAAAAATCATTGAGTGATGAAGACACACTTAATGCTCTCAACACCAGAGAAGCAGGAAGTTTTTGCTAAGGAAAAAAGCATTGAGTGAGGCGTGTTCACTCAACGCTCTCAACGCTTAGATAGACAAAATTTTGTCCAAGTGTTTTGGCATTGAGTGAAGCTCATTCACTCAACGCCTATTCTACTAATGCTCGATTTTGGCAAATTCCACAGGTGCTGACGTCAGCAAAAGTGACAAAGTCAACTAAGTTCAAATCAGGTACGGGGAAGCTACAGAACACGACAAACTTTGTTGTAAAGCTATTGTACGTATTCTTCCCTTAAAGCAAGGTACAACTAGAATCTGCAAGTGGGGCTCACCGATCTCTAAGAGCCGTTGATCGGTGAACTACAAGAGGAAGAGATGGGGCCAAGACAGAGACAACTTTTAGGGCTTTTATCAACTTCAAAAGTGAGCAGCCGTCTTCATCTTCCTCATCATTGATGCATGTGAAAAGCTTGAAGCTCTGTAATAAGAAAAGTTCGAATAGCTGCGCCGTCTCCATCTGACGCAGTAGGATAAGAAATAGTCTTAAGAAAGAAGAACCTTCAGCCTTTGGCTGGTTCAGTTAGCTGCTTGAAGACTCTAGATCAACAAATCTTTAGTCTTCTACAGTAAGTTCAGGAGTAAGCTTCTGAGTTCTCCCAACAAAGTTTTCTCTGTTGTGTGGAGAGTTAGAGCTGAAATTTCTCAGCTCTAGTTGTTGATGCAGAGAAATTTTTCTGTGTAAAAGTTAATTAAAATATTTCCACGTTGTAGGATCCTTTGTGGATCTGAGTGGTATGAGTAAACTTTCTCTGAGGTAGGATCCAAAAGTGGATCTTAGTTATAGGGAAAATTTGCCAGAGCTGTAGGAGAGGGTTCCTCTCTGAGCATAGGATCCTATTAGGATCTGAGGTAGGTGAGTTTTACTCACTGAGAAGTAGGGCACTTTTGCCTGAGGCAGATTCTGGGTGCAGATCTGTGGTAAGGCTATCCTCCATAGCCTGAGTGGTAGGGCTTAATTGCCTGAGGTTGGTGATATTTGTATCACTGAGTGTAGGCCCTTGTGGTTGAGGTGTAAGTCTTGGAGGAGACTGAGAGATCCTGAGGGATCTGAGGTGTAAGCTTATTGGAGCATTGTTTTGGAGAAGTGCATTGACTAACAGGAAGTTAGCAACGTGGGAGGAGAGTAGATGTACCCATAATTTTTGTGAACCACTATAAAAATACTTGTGTGATTTTTTGTGATTGTTTTTTGTTTGCAGGTTCTCAAAAAACTATCATTTAGCCAATCACAAAGTAATTTAAGAAGAAACTAGAAGGAAATAAAAAGACCTAGACAAACCTATTCACCCCCCCCCCCTCTAGGTTGCTAGCTACCTTGAAAATAAGAACTCTCAACTGGTATCAGAGGGAGGTTACTCAAAAGGGATTTAACAATCTGAGTGATCTCCAAAGGTAGTTGCAGTTAAGTGATAATGGGCTCTGGAGAGAGCCAAAGAGAGTTGAGTTCCATGAAACTCTCCATCTACAAGAAGGAGTATTTTGGAATATGGAAAGAGAGGGTGAGGTTATTTATGGAAGCCTATGATCCAAGGATCTTTGTAACAGTTAGGGAGGGACCTATCATTCCTATGAAGGTCTCTGCTCTGGATTCCAACATCAAGACACCAAAGACATACTCTGAGATGATAAAGGATGAGGTCATCTTAGCTGGCTTGGACAAGAGAGAACAGAATATCATTGCCAGTGCAATAAAGGATTCAACCTTTCAGAACTTGGTTCACTTCCAGACCTCCAAGGAGATGTGGGACACACTTGTGGTCTACATGAAGGGTACTGAATAGGTAAGGGATGATAGGAAGTCTCTGCTCAACCAAGAACACGAGGCTTTCAGGCAAAACCTGAAGGAGAACATAACTGCTTGTTATGAAAGATTTTTCAGGATCATAAATGATTTGAAGACCTATGGGAGGGTCTTTAATAATTATGAAATAAATGATAAGTTTCTCGTGACTGGGATACTAAGATCTGTGTCATAAGAGAGGTGGCAAATCTTGCTGACACTCCTCCCCAAATATTATTTGGAAAGCTGCTCTCCTATAAGATGCATCTAGCTGCCAGGAAGGAGGAGGAGGCCACCAGAAAATCCCTAGCTAAGGAAAAGTCCTTGGCCTTCAGAGTAGAAATCATAAGGAAGGACAAGGAGAGGATTCCTTCTCCACCAAGAAGAACAACTAAGTCAGATAGCTCAGACTTAGAGGCATCAGACAGCAGCATGTCTGATGAAGACTTTGCATCCTTCTCCAAACAACTCCAGAGGCTGATGAAGAAGAAGCATTGGAAGAAGAGGCCTTCCAATTCCACTCATCACAGGAAGAATCAGTCCAAGACTGGCAGGTATGGTTCGAAACCTAATAAATATAACTCTTCTAAAGTAGTTTGCTACTATTACAGCAAGCCTGGGCATATGATAGCTAACTGCCCAGAGAAGAGGAAGGAGGCTGAGGAGAAGAAGCAGCATTATTACAAAGGGAAGAAGGAGAAGTCCTTCATTGCTAAGAAGGAAAAGAGTTGGTCAGACTCATCATCTTTTGAGTCTGAAGAAGAGGAAGCCTACATTGGACTAGTTGCTATTGCTGCTAAAGATAAAGATGTTGCAGTAGGAGAAGTCAATCCTCTAATGAGGATAGGAATCAGGGCCCCTCTGACACTAGCAAGCAGTTATTCAGAGGTAGATGAAGATGATGCCTAAAACTATAGAGGGCTGATGGCAATTACAGATGAAGAGAGCAGCCAGGATCAGCCTGGTCAAAGCAAGGTACATTCTTTACCTAATTCAGCTTATCTGTCTGAGTATGAGACTAGTCCTTGCTCAAAAGCCTCTTAACCCAGTGGTGAAGAAGACTCTAGATCTGAAGGAGATGTCAATCAACTGATTGATAAGTATGGAGAACTTCTGAATGCCTTCAAGAAGGTCAAGAAGTTGTCTAAGAAGCAAGCTAAAGAGATTTCATCTCTTAAGCTTGCAGTTGCCCAGCAGACTGTAACAGCTAATCTACTGGACCAGAAAGCTAGGGCAATAAGCCAACTAAAGTCCCTCTTGGACATCCAGATAGCCTCCATCAAGCACAAGAACTGTCTCATCAGGGAGCTTGAAGATAAGCTTGAGAAGGAGAAAAGAATAGTGGCTAGCTATTTTAAGCCAAGTACTATCCTCCCCTTGATAGACTCCTTCTCCTCTCAAAAAGGAAAGAAGGGGTTGGGATTCAAGGGAAGCACAAGATTTGCTCCTTCTAAAAGTAAGGGCAACGCTACAGCTCCAGGTCAACCTTTTGCTTCCAAGCCTCCCATTCATTTTAGAAAAGTCATGTTACCTTCCAACAAGTATGACCAGAAAAGCTCATGTGGTCACTGGGAGAAGGGTTGTTCATTTGGAGTGAACAAAGATGTTCACTACCATAGTGAAAGTTTTAGCAGGGTATGTGCCTTCAAGGCTGCCAATGAGAAATTTCAAATGGCCCAATCTGGACCATTTATTTTTGGTCCTTCGGCTTCAACTCTCAAGAATGTTGTTGCAGTCAAGACTCAGAATTTGACAACAAAAATTCAGACTAAGGGCAAGTCTATCAGTCAGGGTGATTTGGGCATATCTGAAGCCATTAGAAGCATGCTTTCTGAAAAGAAGATTGTTGTTGTTGGCACTCAGAGCAGACTAAATAAACTAGCTGGAAAACTATCCTTCAGTTAAATTCTAGCTAAAAGAAATAAGAAAAAGGCTGCAACACATCTTACTCCTATTAAGGCTACTGCTAACCAAGCCACAGGGCCTAAACAGAAGAGAAGATATAACATACATGAGTGTTGGTGTTGTGATAAGATAGGGCATTTTGTCATTGACTGCTGGAACAATCTAAATGTGGCCAGAGCTAGGGTCAGTCCACCAGTCAGAAATTCTGTTGGACATGTTCAGTTTCATGCTAACATGCACCCAAGACCCAATAGATATCGGGGTCCTAAGGTTAAGTAAACTGTATATTATAGGATAGTCCAAGATGTCATACCCCTATATGGTACTTGGACAGTGGTTGTTCCAGGCACATGACTAAAACAAGGAGTAACTTGAAGGATTTTACTCTAGTAAAAGATGGACCCAAAGTCATCTTTGGTGGGTCAGATAGAGGGGTAACCAGAGGATATGGTAAGATTACCAATGACATAGTCACCATCATCAAGGTGGCTTATGTTGAAGGGTTACAACACAACCTGATAAGCATAAGCCAGCTCTCTGATCCTTGTTATGTTATTGTCTTCCACAAGGATGAGTGCCTAATTAGTAGGTCAAGTGACCAAGAGGTCATCTTGACAGGCACTAGGAGTGAAAATGTTTATTGCTTAAACTTTTTATGTTTAGATACAGATTCTCCTATCTATTTAGTGGCAAATGAGAAAGTCTCCTACTATGTCCAGTAGCACAAGAGGCTAGCCCATTTGAATTTCAAGACTATTAGCAAGCTCTTCAGTCAAGAGTTAGTTTGAATTGGCCTCAATGTGAAGTGCTCCAAGGAGGGCATTTGCTCAGCTTGCCAAAAGGGCAAGCAGACAAAAGTCTCCTTCAAGGGCATTGGGACCAAAGACTCTGTGAGGTGCTTATACCTCTTACACATGGACCTATTTGGTCCTATTCCAGTTCACAGTCTTGGTAGGAAATTCTACACCCTTGTGGTAGTTGATGACTATTCTAAGTTTACCTGGGTGTTCTTTCTTAAGAAAAAGAATGAAACCCTTAATGTCTTCATGAGGTTTGTCAAGCAAATTCAGAATGAGCTTGGCAGTTCTGTGGTCAAAATCAGAAGTGACCATGAGACTGAATTCCAGTCTGATGGCATGATAAGGTTTTGTGAAGAGCATGAGATTCATCATGAATTCTCTTCTCTTAGAACACCCCAGCAAAATGGGATAGTTGAGAGGAAAAACAAGACTCTCATAGAGGCTGGTAGAACACTGTTGAGTGATACATCTCTTCCAAAATATTTCTTGGCTGAGGCAGAAAATACTGCATGTCATGTCCTCAATAGGGCCTCTATCACCAAAAGCCACAAGAAGACTCCCTATGAGATCTTGAAGGGAAGAAAACCAAATCTGGGCTATCTCAGAATCTTTGGTAGTAAGTGATTTGTGCTTCACATTGGCAAGTCCTATGTGACTAAGTTTGCTGCCAAGTCCTTTGATGGAATATTTGTTGAGTACAGTAATCATAGCAAAGCATATAGGATCTACAACTTGAAAATCTAAGTTGTAGAAGAATCAGTTAATGTAGTCTTTGATGAGTCTATTATGATTAACAGTGGGTTTCTTATCTCCTCTTATAGTACTACAGGTACAGAATAGATGATGGACAAGCTGACCATTAAGGAAGCATCACCAGTTATACAAGATGAAGTGGATACTCCAGAAAATCTACCAGATACACTGGGAATGGATGAATATCAACAAGAGTATGCACTTGAAGCTGAAGCTATGGCCGAAAGAAGACTGCCACTAGGAGTCAGACACATAAGAGATCATCCAGCACACCAGATCATTGGTTAGGCAAGCCATGGAGTAATAACAAGGAGCAGAAGTATGAACACAACCATGTACTCTCGCTTTCTATCACAAGTAGAGCCCAATAAGTTTGAAGAAGCCAACATAGACCAGCATTGGATTGGAGCTATGCAGAAGGAACTGAACCTGTTCAAGAGGTGCAAGGTCTGGAAGCTGGTTCCCAAACCACATGGTCATAATGTCATTGGAGTCAAGTGAATCTACAGGAACAAGCTTGATGAAAATGGCATTATAGTTAAGAACAAAGTCAGACTAGTAGCTAAGGGATATAGGCAAGAAGAAGACATTGATTTTGATCAAACCTTTGCCCCTGTAGTAAGATTGGAGGCCATCAGATTGTTCCTTGCATATGTTGCTCACAAGGGATTCAAGGCCTACCAGATGGATGTGAAGTCAGCCTTCCTGAATGGTGACTTAAAATAAGAAGTCTATATTGATCAACCTCCATATTTTGTAGTTCATAACTCACTTGATTATGTTTATAGACTTAGGAAAGCTCTATATAGGCTGAAGCAAGCCCCTAGAGCATGGTATGCAACTTTGTCTAGTTTTCTCATTGAGAACAAATTCTCAAGGGGGAAAATAGACAAGACCCTTTTCCTAAGGGAATCTAAGAGTAAGATCATCCTAGTTCAGATCTATATAGATGACATCATCTTTGGATCTACTGATGACAACCTCTGCAAAAAGTTTACTAAACTTATGCAGGGGAATTTTGAGATGAGCACTATGGGTGAACTTAAGTTCTTCTTGGGTCTATAAGTAAGACAGACTGATGATGGCTTGTCCATATCCCAATCTAAGTTCACTAGAGAGTTAATAAAGAAATTTTGCATGGAGAAATCCTCCACCATGAGAACTCCCATGGGGTCAAGTATGCCTGTAGGCAAAGATGAGGTAGGGAAACCTGTTGATGAAACTTTGTATTGAGGGATAATTATCTCCCTTCTATATCTGACTGCAAGTAGACCAGACATCATGTATGATATATGTGTTTGTGCTAGGTATCAGGCTTGCCCTAAAGAATCTCACTACTCTACAATTAAGAGAATTTTGAGATATCTTAAGGGCACTCCAGATCTTGGCCTATGGTACCCTAGGAAGTTTGAACTAACAGGCTATTCGGATGCAGATTTTGCAAGCTACAAAGAGGATAAGAAGAGCACATCTGGCACCTGTCAGTTCTTGGGAGGGAGACTGGTATCTTTGAGCAGTAAGAAACAAACCAGTGTTGCAATATCAACTGTAGAGTCATAGTACATCTCAGCAGGTAGCTACTGTGCTCATTTGATGTGGATTCAACACCAGCTTCAAGACTACAACCTCCAGATAAGTAGAACTCCTCTATTTGGTGATTCTACTAGTGCAATCTCAATTGCTAGGAATCTTGTCTCCCATAGCAGGACTAAGCACATAGAGATTAGATATCATTTCATTAGGGAGCATATGGAATGTGAAGACATCACCCTTGAGTTTGTTCCAATAAACAAGCAAGTGGCTGACATCTTCACTAAGCCACTAGATGAAGCTAAGTTTAACACCTTTAAATTTGAGTTGGGTATGTTAAACTTAATATAGCTTTAGTTTCTCCTCATCTGGTAGCAAGCTTTTTGGTATTTTGTAGATGGAATTGTTCTTTAAAGAAATAAGTATTCTACAATTGAGGGGGAGCATGTCCAGCAAGTTCAATAATTCACTGTTGCCTAATTGAGGGGGAGCAGATGATCAAATGATCAGATGAATCCTACCAACTATTTGCTGAAGTCAAAAGGGGGAGAAAAAGATGATCAGATTAATGTTGAAGTGTGGTAGCAGCAATTCAAGGAAAGTTCCACTCTATAGGCAGGGAAGTGTGGTAATAGGTTGCTTATATAGTTTTTTATGCTTGTTGCTGCATGGTTCTATGTATGTCATTGACTCACTTGCTTAAGAGTTTTGACTTCCTCAAAAAGGGGTAGATTTTTGGGTCCATTGCCCACAATGTCCTAGATTTGAGGAAGTTAATCTTATCAATGATATACATATATAAGTAGATGACAGTGATAGGACAGGTTGCTTATATGGCCAAGTCAGGTAAACACTTACCTAAGAAGTGGGCTGATATAAATCTGTCCAAGTCTACAGGCATTGAGTGAAGGTGACTCACTCAACGTCAGATGACTTATAGCACTGAGTGAAGCCTATACAGTCAAAGCCAAAGTAATGGCAAGATGAGAAAGTGCTAAGTACACAGGCGTAGAGTGAAGTCAACTCACTCAATGTCATACAGCAAAAAGCTGTGAGACAGGCTAAAGCAGTAAAAGCCTAAGTTTAAATGAGCAGAAAAGTGGATATGTCCACAGGCGTTGAGTGAAGTCAACACACTCAACGCTATGTAGCTAAAGGAAGAAATATGGCTAAGTGTTTTGGCGTTGAGTGATGAAGACACACTCAACGCCATACAACAAAAAGGCTGTAAGTTGAAATGGATTCTAAATTAGTTGAACTAAGTTCAGAATTCGCCGAACTCAGTTCATAGTTCGTCGAGCTAAGCTAAGCGTTCGTCGAGCTACTCTCAGAGTTTGAGATTCTGAGTTAGTCGAACTTAGTTCAGAATTCATCGACCTGAGTTCAGAGTTCGTCAAGCTGAGCTCACCGTTCGTTGAACTTAGTTCTGTTCGTTGAACTTAGCTTAGAAAATTGGCTAAGCCAAAGAGCGTTGAGTGAGGCATGCTAACTCAATGCTCTCAATGCCTAAGATGTTTCATGGGCAGAAAATTTGCTAAGGCAAAAAGCATTGAGTGATGAAGACACACTCAACACTCTCAATGCCAGAGAAGCAGGAAGTTTTTACTATGGCAAAAAGCATTGAGTGAGGCCTGTTCACTCAACGCTCTCAACACCTAGATAGACAAAATTTTTCCTAAGTATTTTGGCATTGAGTGAAGCTCATTCACTCAACGCCTATTCTACAGATACTCGATTTTGGATAAGTCCACGGATGGTGACGTCAGCAAAAACGACAACGTCAACTAAGTTCAAATCAGGTATCGGGAAGCTACAGAACACGACAAACTTTGTCGTGAAGCTACTGTACGTCTTCTTCTATTAAAGCAAGGTGCAGCTGGAAGCTGCAAGTAGGGCCCACTGATCTCTAAGAGCCATTTATCGGTGAACTACAAAAGGAAGAGATGGGGTCAAGATAGAGACAGCTTTTAGGGCTTTTATCAACTTCAAAAGTAGTCACATTCATCTTCCTCGCCATTGCTGCATGTGAAAATTTTGAAGCTCTCCAGCAAGAAAAGTTCAGATAGCTGTGCCGTTTACATCTGGCGCAGTAGGATCAGAAATAGTCTGAAGAAAGAAGAACCTCCAGCTATTTACTGGTTCAGTTAGCTGCTTGAAGATTCTAAATCAACAGATATTTAGTCTTCTAGAGCAAGTTCAGGAGTAAGCTTCTGAGTTCTCTCAGCAAAGTTTTCTCTGCTGTGTGGAGAGTTAGAGAAGAAATTTCTCAGCTCTAGTTGTTGAAACAGAGAAATTTCTCTGTGTCAAATTTAATTAAAATATTTCCACCTTGTAGGATCCTTCGTGGATCTGAGTGGTAGGAGCAAACTTGCTCTGAGGTAGGATCTAGAAGTGGATCTGAGTTGTAGGGCAAATTTGCCTAAGCTGTAGGAGAGGGTTCCTCTCTGAGTGTAGGATCCTGTTAGGATCTAAGGTAGGTGAGTTTTACTCACTAAGAAGTAGGGCACTTGTGCCTGAGGCAGATTCTGGGTGTAGATCTGTGGTAGGGCTATCCTCCATAGCCTGAGTGGTAGGGCTTAATTGCCCTATGTAGGTGATATTTTTATCACTGAGTGTAGGCCCTTGTGGCTGAGGTGTAAGTCTTGGAGGAGACTAAGAGATCCTAAGGGATCTGAGGTATAAGCTCCTTGGATTATTGTTTTGGAGAAGTGCCTTGACTAACAGGAAGTTAGCATGGTGGGAGGAGAGTGAATGTTCCCATAATTTTGGAGAACCACTATAAAAATACTTGTGTGCTTTTCTGTGATTGTTTTCTGTTTGCAGGTCCTCAAAAAGCTATCATTTAGCCAATCACAAAGTAATTCAGGAAGAAACTAGAAGGAAATAAAAAGACCTAGACATACCTATTAACCCCCCCCCCCACACACACACACGCAAACACACTCTAGGTTGCTAGCTACCTTGAAAATAAGAACTCTCAATACTTTATCAATATTTTGGGAATGCTTGTTAAAGCTCAGTAAATGATTTTATAACATGCAATTTTCAATAAAAATATTGTTTGTAAAAACTTGCAAAAGAATTAAAAATTTAAGTTTGTGCTCGACATAACGTTAAATACAAGTCGACAGAACTTCTATTTCTATTCAATGCAATGTCTAGAGACGGTGTCTAAGAAGAGTTTGAAATCTTGTCAATGCAAAGTCGACATCACTCAATGCACGTGTTGACTGTGATATTTTTGCATACGTCAAAAAGAAATCAACGTCACGTCGACTAAGGAAATATTTATGCCCTAATTTCTCAACTTTTCATCTATTATTTAGACTTTATATTTTCTCCAAACTATTCATCTTCCCCACTCTATTTTTTCCTCTACTTGTTCTCTCTTGTTTTCCTTATAATTTTTACAGGAATTCGAATGAAAACTAAGACAAACTCAGGTTTTAGTATATATCTTGAATCTTTTGTTGTTGTAGGAGATTCTTTTAAAAAAAATTTGAAACTCTTCACATATACTGGGCTAAACAAGTTGATCATAATAAGATGTCTATTGTATTCTATAGAGTTAACAAAGTTTATTAACAATGTTACAATAGACAATGATGCAACAATGATTGGAAAAATAAGTGGGTTGGATGTTCATATAACTTCAGAGCTTATTCAGGCAACTTTTGATCTGTCTTTGGGAGAAGGGGAAGCAAAACTTACAGATGAATAAATAAAGGAATCTTTGAAGAGGATGAATTTCTCCAAAGATAAACCAATTTATTTGAAAAATAAAGATTTTTCTGAATAATATGAGTTTTTAGCTGACTTAGTGGGAAAGGTGTTGATGTGCAAAATATCAGCATATGATGTAGTTCCTAAAGCTCAGCTATATTTGATGGGGTTCTAGTACTAGGAAAGAAGTTCAACTGGAGTAGGTGTATTTTTAATCTTTTAGGTCATAAGTACAGTCATAAGGATAATGCATATATGACCTTTATGAGTCATATACCGAGACAACATTATCCCACTCTGTGCAAATCAAAAGTACAATACATACTTCCTGGGAAAAAACTCACTATAACTTTATTTTCAAAGAAAACCAGACAAATACTTAATTCTGGTTCAAAGAAAGATCTTTTACCCCCATTCTCACCATTACCTAATGAGTCAATTTTACTAGCAGAAATAAAATTACCTTATGTTTCCCATGAATCAATTCTACCAACAAAAACACCATTATCTCTATCACAATTTTTATTTCAAGAACCAAGTCTTTAACAGACTATAGACCTTGATTTCCATACTACAGACATAAAAAAATAACAATGATCAACCATCATTTTTCTTATCATAATAGTGAAATTGTTATATCTTTGTTTGTTTCATTTGACATTAATAAAATCATTCTCCAAGTAGTACAACAAACTACTATTTCATTAACCCTTATAGATGAGCATGCTCTATATTGTAGATCTTCAGTTGGGAATATGTTAAATAAGATTTGCGAAATTCAATTTTCTATAAGAAAATTTCAAGATAAACTGACTTCCATAGAAGTGACAAAATCTTTCTTAACCTCCTTAGCTTTTGAGGTTCAGAAGGAGGAGATATCCGAGGAAGATCAGTTCATGGAACCTTTAGAAGAGGAAAAGGCTCTTCTTTGAGAAGGTCAAAAAGATCTATTAAGCAAAGAGGCAGATGAACCAATAACTCATATTTTTAAAGCTGAAAAACAAGTTGTCCAAAGGGAGATAAAGCAGAATTATGATCAAGGTATTCAAAATCCTGATGCATCATTCCAGGGGGAGGCAGAACAAAGTACTTTAGTTGATATTCTCATAGTAGCCAAAGAATCTATGAATGATATTGTGTCAGTTCTGGGGGAGCATCAAGACTTGCTTGGAGAAGAACATCCAATGCATAAAATGGATAAGGGTGTGTATATGATGTTCTCTAGAAAAAGAAAAGCTCAATTTTAGAACAAATATATTCTGAGGGTATACTTTTGAGAAGTATGTTGGCATTTTATAATTCATTCTAAAGCCTCATATATTCAGTTGTATTTCTCATATTTCTATCCTTTTCAATTTAATTTGTGTCCATTACATGTTGTATATAAGTCAAATTTTTGTAATCCTACTGATTTATCTTTGTAAAATGACCTTTAAAATTTTGTAAAATTTGTTAAGCTAAATATGAGAGATTGTTGAAAAAAACCCTTATGATTTACCTTAATAAATTACTTTAAGTGATTTTACATCCTAGGCTTATTATCCATGATGTATAGAGAGGGTAATATAGTATTATAAGTCCTAGGATGTCATTGGTATAAAGGACACGAGAACGGCACAAGTTGACATTAAAAAAAGGATTAAATCAACGCATACTTTGATATGATATCGACGCAACGTCGATTGCAGAACTAAATAAGCAAATTGTCTGAATGAAGCAAGAACTCGATGCTACATCTATATGAACTCGACGCTATGTCGAATAGATTTCTGAATGAGAACTATTTTGAAGATTAATTCAGAATTACTACAAGAAATGTTTGAATTAAATAACGATTCTTGGAGATGTTAGATTATGTGTCATATATATACATTATGAAGAGGAGATAGAGACTGAATCACAACAATAATTATTCTAACCATCATTACATGCAAATTAGATCGTGGTTTTGGAAGTTTGATTTCAAAAGAGAAGGATTAGAAGATTATCATCTGCAATTAAAGTTCTTCCTTAAATCAGTCAATCGTCATCTTTATTCTTGAATCTGAAAGAGAATCAATTCTTCTTCTTCTCAAAGGCTTATCAATTGCTGCATCAAATTTAGAGAAGTTTAAAGGATAATCTGGATTAATAGCTTATAATCCTTGAGATCTTCTTATTAAAGGATTCATTAGAGTTCCAAATATCAGCTCACTAAGTGTCATATAGCCCTCAGAATTTTGCTGAGAGAATTCAATAAAAAGATCAATAAATCCTCTAATCTTTTCTATTTTTTGTTCCATTAACTTTTCAGTTTGTGAAAAGAGTTTTGAGAATCCCTCTTCAAAGGATTCAATTAGAGATTCTAAGAGTCTTCTTAGTAAAAGACTCAGATTATATTGGTTCAAGATCTCCTTATCAAAAGATCTAGTGACTGGTTCTAAGAGTCTTCGTATCAAAAGACTCTGGCACTATGATAGTGAATTTCTACAAAGGAGGTAGAAGAGTGGATGTACCCAAATTTTGGGAAACCACTATATTTCTTGTGTCTTCTGTGAATATGCATTATTCTGTGATTTAAATTTTATTTATGCTGCATTTTTAATTATCTATTTTTAATTATGGTTAACAGCTTATGTAAATGCAAATTCTGTGAATTGTATAGTTAATTTAAAATAAGTTTTAATCTTTATTCACCCCCCCCCCCACCCTCTAGAGAAATCTCTGAGAAATTAGTCAACTATTCTCCCATTTCACATTTCCTTTTTTATAACCAGATAGTACTATTGCAACTGACTTAGAGTTGACTATTTGAAATAGGTTATGGGTGAATACTAGTTTATATTCACCATCACACAGCTGACTAATACTAATGAGATAATGTTGAAGACCTTCAACATAAGCTACTTTAGAGAAGAAGATGTCTCCAATTCTAATTATACCCTAACCTTTGGTTTGACCATAGTTGGAGTCACCAAAAATTACATTAGGGTCATTCTTGGCCTTATAATGTTCTAGCATATTCTTTTGTCCAATCATATACCTAGAGTAGCCACTATTTAAGTACCACAACTGGTTTGTGGATGGACAACCCCTAACCCACATAAGCAACTAAACATTAATTAGGACTCAAGTTACCTTGGGCCCATTACTTCTCTCATTATATGAAGTTACGAAAATATAAGTATGCATTTCATGGTACAAATTGAGATGGAAGAGTGTTAGTCTATTAGACCAACAACTTTTAGCATCATGTCCAATTTTATAGCAATGATTACATTTTGTTGTGTAATTATCAGAAAACAATTGAGTATATGATCTATTATAATTATTAATTGGAGGGTTGCTTCGACTAGAAATTGATGCAATTACATGTTATGTTGATATAAAATTGAGGTTGACATGAAGTCACATTGATACGAAGTAGGCACAGCTGTTGTGTTGTATTTCCACTAGCATCCTTCTTATAAGACATTGGTGGACCTGAAAGCATATAGTTGAAGACTCTTTCATCAATTGAATTCATATAGTTTTATTCTAGATTTTTAGTGTGAACTTTTCCAAGTTGCCCACTATAGTTCTAGTGGATGCAAATCCTTTAGAATAATTAGAATTCATTTTTGGAAATATATTTGCATAGAAAATAATTATGAATTTAAAAGCTATTTAAATCTTTATGATCAATGTGTCAATCTTTATTTGATAAACCTTGCTTTGATATTAGTTGAAAGGGTAAACAATAATGACTTAAGCTTCTTCTAAGACTATTTTCTAAGATTAAGAAATTTTAAATTAGCATCCACATAATCACAGCCAGAGAATATAAACACAGAAAAAGTAAAGACATAAAAGAAACATAACAAAGCAAAGCATAACACATAATACGCCAAAAATACTATGGTTCCATAAAATCAGGGTATATCGACTCTTCAACCACTTTGGTAGGAATACACTATCACAATATATGAGTCTTTTGATAAGGAGACTTTTAGAACCAGGAACTAAGTTTTTTGACAAGGAGAGAGACTCTTAGAACCAATACACTAGATCATTTGATAAGGAGATCTTGGACTACGAACGAGTTTTATTGTTAAGGAGACTCTCAGAACCAAGACTGAATCTTTTGAAGAGAGATTCTTAAAACTCTTTATTCAATAATAGAAAGTGTAAAAGTAAGAGAAGAAGAAGAATAGTCTTCTAGGATGAGTCTTCTTTCAACAACTATCTCACGACTGTTTAGGCACTAAGTGTTCTGGATCTTCTTGATAGATGAATCCTTATTAAGAAGAAGATGCAAGGATTATAAGCTCTAAGATCCATTATCATTCATATTGTTCTCTAAATATTTCATTTCAATAGTGAAGAAGAAGAACTGATGTTAATTGTATCTGCATTATTTATGTATGCTCTATATTATTTTTGCTTTTTTTATTTGATCTATGTATTCTTCTATTTTGAATTCTTGGTATATCAATCCTTGAATCAATTCAAATATCTTCTAGAAAATTATCTTCAAAATGATTAAGATAATATCCTTATATATCTGTCTTCATGAATTCCATTAATCTCCTTCAAATATCTTCCATATATTCTTTAAAAATATTACTACATAAATATCTTTCCATGAATTAGCTCTCTATAATTCAAAAAAAAATTCATAATTATTCTCTTCCATTAAGTATGATTGAGGGTCCTCTAAAATTTTCATTCTGGATAATAATCGATGCTACTTCGACTTCTGGTGGAAGGTGCATCGAAATCTGCTTCAGAATAAGGCTCTGTTGACTTAACTTAGTACTCGATATTACGTCGACATCTTGTCAATGTATGTGTCGGCTTTTGTCTTGAGGAGTCGTTGACTTAACTTGAGAGGATGAACCGCTAGCTAGTCAGAGTCACGTCGACTTCTAGTCATCGTTGCGTCGATTCCTAGTTAACAAATATTTGTCTTTGATGATTTTCTCACTATTTTCAAATTGCCTTTCTTATGCACTTGACTTAACTAACATCCTAGGACTTTAATTACCAAATTTCCCTCACTATACACCACGGGTAATTATCCTAAGATATAAAATAACTTATTAATAATTTGTTAAGTTAAATCAATATTATTATTTTTGAACAATTATGCTCGAAGTTGTATGAACGCAAGGAAAAAAATTCGCACACGACACTTTGTGGGCCACGACTCACGAAAAATTGGGGTCATTTGAAGGGGTTTGTGAGGACTCTAGGCTTGGCCTGCTTCGCTCAGGACATGTCCTTATGAAATGCACAAGACTTGTCTTGGCATGACCTCCTGGATGCCCTCTGGGCTGCAGCCCAAACACTCCAACCCATCTTTGGCCTACTTTCGGGCACAGTGGGTTGTTAAAGTCCTTGGCACCCCTTTTGATTAGCAAACTCTACAGTTCAGCGTGTCCTACAGGTACTTCCCAGAAGATAACCTATTCCGAAATTTCTCTGGCCTGAGCACGCTTAACTATGGAGTTTTTTAACTATTCATCACCGAAATTTTCACTAATTCTCACACTTTATTTCTTTCAAATTGTGCAAGTTCTTTTTCATATCACCTATCCAGTGTGAATCATTATTAGCTTCTTCAAATTTTTTGGGTTCAAATTGTGATAAGAAGCAATGTAATATTTCTCCTGTTGATAGTTGTCTTCTAGTCTTTACTCCTTCATTTATATTGCCAATGACTTCAAGAAGAAGGATGATCCCTTAGAATTGACCTATCTGGATCAATTCTTGTTTGATCAATTAAATCATGGTCTATTTATTCTTCTTCATGTTGTAATTCAGTTTCTTGAGCAATAACTTGTTCCATAACTTTTGTATTAATATGTTCTACTGTAGGAACTTCATTTTCTGAGCTCTCAATGTCATCTTCTTTTTGATGATTATTCTTTTCAGAAGAGTTTTCTGTATTTTCCATAATTTTTAATTCTTTGAATTTTTTATCCATTACTACCTGTTTCTGCAATAAATTTTTGGTGAAATTTTCCACCCCTGGAAACAAGCATGAGTTTCATCAAATACTACATGCATGGATTCTTCAATCGTAAGTGTCCTTTTATTATAACACCTATAGGCTTTGCTAGATAAGGAATATCCCAAAAATATTCTAACGTTAGCATTCTTATCAAATTTGGCAAGATAACTTTTCTCATTATTAAGGATATAACAAACATTACCAAATATTCAGAAGTAATAAATCTTAGGTGGCTAACCTTTCAAAAATTCATAAGGTGTCTTTAGTTTTGTCTTGTGAATAAGACTTCTATTCAGAACATAATTAGCAGTGTTAACTGCTTCAGCCCAAAAGAACCTAAGCAGATTAGGCTCTACTAATAAAGTTCTTCCAGCTTCAATTAGTGTTTTATTTTTTCCTTTCAGCAATTCCATTTTATTGAGGACTTCTGGGAGCAAAAAAGCTTTGTCTTATCCCTTTATCTTCATAAAATCTACAGATCAACTGATTTTCAAACTCTGTGTCATGATCACTTATAATCAATGACACTTAAGTATCAAATTCAGATTGGATCTATTTAATGAATTTTGTGAAAGTTATTAAAGTTTTAGAGTTAGCTTTAAAAAAGAACATCCAACTGAATCTTGGAAAGTCATCCACAATAATAAATGTAAAAGACTTACCTCCTAAAATTTGAATGGTAAGAGGACCAAATAAATCCATATGCATTAAATATAAAATTCTTGAAGAACAATTCTTACTAATAGATTTAAAAGAAGATTTTACTTGTTTTCCTAATTGTCAAGCTTTACATGGATTGATCGTTTTGTATTTACCTTTTGATAATCCTCTTACTAGCTCATCTTTTGATAGCCTTGTTATAGTCTTGTGATTCAGATGACTAAGTCCCCAATGTCATAGCTCATTCCTATCTATTTATGTATTAAATAGACATAATTCATTATTAGTTGAATCAAAATCAACAACATATATGTTGCCTTTTCCAGAACCTATTATCACGGTTTTTTGTTTTAGAGTTTATTATTTGGCAAATGTTGTTAGTGAATAGAACCTTGTATTCAACATCACATAATTGGCTAATGCTAATTAGATTATGTTTAAGCCCTTCAACATAAGCTACTTTAGCAAAGGTGATATCTCTAGTTTTGATTATGCCTTATCCTTTAGTCTGACCAAAATAAGAATCACCAAATACTACCTTTGGACCATTTTTGGCCTTGAAATTTATCAGCATATCTCTTTGTCTAGTCATATATCTGGAGCATCCACTGTCCAAATACCACTGCTGATTTGTGAAAGGACAACATTTTTCCAGCACATGAATTTAAACATTAGTCGGGATCCAGGTTACCATGGACCCATTATTTTTTCCATTGTAGGGAGTAATGATAGTATATGATTGTCTTTTATAATATCCCTTAGGATAAAAGAGTGTTGGTCTATTAGACCATCAACTTCCAGTTTCATGACATTTGATATAACAAACTTTACAAACATCATTCATAGAATTACATTGATAAGAATAATTGCTCTTCAGGGATATGCGCCGAGTTGAAATCAACGCAAAATTTGGAATACGTCGATTTGAAGTCAACATTTCAAAAGAGTTGTGTCGATATGAAGTCGATGCATGTTCCTTATTTATTGAAACTACTGACTTCTATTTCTTATCTATCAATGATTGTTTATTTGCAACACTTTTTCCTTTGATTTTTCTCTTATCATTATCAGAATTTGAATAATGATTATGTAATATTGTAGATGCTACTTCCTTTGCCTTGATGAAAGGTACAAGATTTCTCTATGCTGGTTTATTATCAATTACTACAATCCTGTTAGATTTTGCTCCTAAGCCAAAATGATCAAACCTTTTCTTAAGGTTTTCAGTGATATTCATAAGCTGATTACTCCTTCCATTCAAGCAGTCTTCAAAGACTTTTGCCTTTGATAGTTCTTCTTTCAACAAAGTATTTTCTTCTTTTAGCTTTCTAATTTGTTCCTTCAAATTATTTATCACAACTTCTAAATGTTTATTTTGCTCTATTTGTTTAATATTATCTGGACAGTCTTCATACATTTTCAATTTTTGTCTTAATGATTTGATTTCCTTTTCTAATTCTATTTGATCAATGAAAAATTCTCTAAAACATATCTTAAAATCATTAGATGTAAAATCTATATCATCAAAATAATCTGGAACCTTATTTGAATCATAATCAGATTTTGTCTCCAACGCCATGATACAAACTTCCTCAACAGCCTTTTCTTCTTCTATATCTGATGAAGAACTAAAATCTGAGCTTGTGTCACTAAATGTTTCAGCAATGAAACATTCCCTTTCTCTTATCCTTCTTCTTTAGATACTTTTTCTTTTGATCCTTTGAGCTAGATCTTTCCTTTTTACTGTTCTGGACACTCAGTTGAAATATGTCCAGGTTTTCTGCAGGTAAAGAAAATTATCTCCTTATTAAGAGTTTTGTCAAACTTTGGTTTTCCCATACTTCTGTCTCTTCTTCTTGAACCTTCTGATTTAATCCATTTTCTGAATCTTCTTGCTAGAAGATTGAACATTTCATTTTTTGTAACAAATGGTTCATCTTCAGAAACTTTGAATGCTACTGATTTTTCTTTTGATGATAGGCTATTCTCTTTTACTTCCGTTTAAACTCTACTTTTTAATAGTTATTCATATAACTTCAGCTTTCTAAGTAGAGTATCTGTAGTAATCTCTTTATGACATCTAGCTTCTCTTATTGCCCAGATTTTAGAGTCTCATGTAATAGGGAAGCACATGAATAACGTGTCATTTATTTTTGTAAGAGATATGTCTTTTTTCTATCCTTTTAACTCATTAATTATCATGTTGAATCTATCATACATCTCTGCTACAGATTCATCAGATTTCTTCTGGAAATTTTCATAGTGTGAGATTATAAGTGCTCTTATATCCTTACTTTCATCTGCACTTCCATCAACAATTCTTGATAGAGTCTCATATCTCTTTTACTAAGAGACATTCTATAACCTTTTAAAATATGACATCTGACATGGTAGAGAATAAGATATTCATGGCTTTTGTATCACAATCTTTAATTCTCTTTTCTGCATCAGTCCACTCATTTTTTGGTATTGGTTCTGCAGTTATATTGCCTTCTGCATCCTTTCTATATGACGTTGGTGGTTCTGTCAAAATTGATTCAAAAATGCCCTCATCAATAGAGTTCATATAAAATCTGATCCTGGCTTTCCAAAGTGTAAACTGTTAGGAATATTGCCCTCAATGTTCCCTAGATTTGAAGTGGCATCACAATCAATACTAAAAGCATAAATGTATTTGATGTATGTTCAAGTTCATTATGTGCAGGATGTTCCTTGGAATAAGTTTAGACAGGTTGTTTAAGTGATTGTGACAGGTGGTCATAAAGTAGTGTGGTGGAGAGACATAAATTTGTCTAAGTCCACAGGCATTGAGTGAAGCCAGTTCACTAAATGTCAGATGTTAAGGAAGAATGTTGGATAGACAAAAATTCATCTAAGTCCACAAGAGTTGAGTGAAGCCAGTTCACTCAACTCTAGATGCCAAGAAGCGCTGAGTAAAGCATGGATAGTCAAAGTCCAAATAGTTTGTAAAGCAGTTTTGCGGCTAAGTCCACAGGCATTGAGTGAAGGTAGTTCACTCAATGCCATATAACAAGAGGCATCGAGTAAAGCTCAGGCTGTCAAAGCTTCTGCATTAGCAAGCAAGAAATCCGACTAAGTCCGGAAGCATTGAGTGAGGACAGCTCACTCAATGCCTGAATAAAGAAGTGTTGAGTCAAGCTCAAGCAGTCAAAGCATTTGAAGAATCTGTCAAGAATTCTGGCTAAGTCCAGAAGTATTGAGTAAGGACAGCTCACTCAACGCTCAAAGAAGAAAGCGTCGACAGACCAATATTCAGTCAAAACTTAAGAAGA
This sequence comes from Platanthera zijinensis, assembly GCA_039513925.1. Lineage (NCBI taxonomy): Eukaryota > Viridiplantae > Streptophyta > Magnoliopsida > Asparagales > Orchidaceae > Platanthera > Platanthera zijinensis. The sequence goes on along the minus strand of CM077090.1, from coordinate 54,150,512 downwards.
TATAGACAGAAAAATTTGTCTAAGTCCAGATACATCGAGTGAGGACAGCTCACTCAATGCAAGCTCATCAAGAAAATCGGCCAAGTACAAAAGCGTTGAGAGAAGGCAGTTCACTCAACGCCTCATCAAGAAGTCAGGCAAAGGCAGAAGTATTGAGTGATGAAGGTTCACTCAATGCATTCATAAAGATGGAAATCGGCAAAGTACAGAAGCATTGAGTGAAGGCAGTTCACTCAACGCCTCAGCAAGATGGCTGGCATTCAGAGAAGCGGCTAAGTCTAGAAGCGTTGAGTGATGAAGGCTCACTCAACACACTTAATGCCTAAACAGCAGGAAAATTGTCTAAGGACAAAAGCTTTCAGTGAAGTTCATTCACTCAACGCACTCAACGCCTATCAGTACACAAGTAATTGGCTAAGTCCAAATTCATTGTGTGATGAAGGTTCACTCAACACACTCAATGCCTAGTAGTGCAGATTATTTAACTAAGGGTTTTTGTACTGAGTGAAGGCTATTCACTCAACACACTCAACATCTGGGATGAACTAGTTGAATTTGGCTAAGTCCACAGATGCTGACATCAGCAAATGTCAGTAGAGTTCAAACTCATTATGGGAAGTCTACAGTACACGACAAATGGCTCTGCGGGCCTACTGTATGACTTTTCCCGTAAAGAGCAAATTTGCAGCCAACAACTTCAGGTTGGCCCACTTGTCAAATAGTCGTTGGACGGCGGAAGATAAAAGGATTGAGATGAGCAGAAGCAAATCCACTTTTAGGGTTTATCTTTTCACAAAGAGGCGGAACTTCATCGTCTTCCTCTCTCCATTATTGCAGAGCTTGAAGCTGAAGTTCTAATCGCTGATCTAAAAGTTCCAGCAGTTAGCTGTAGTGATTTTCACCAGCTACAACAAGTTCAGAAAAGCTTTCTGAGAAAGAAGAAGAAGTAGAGCTATCTGGGTTTTGCAGTCAAGGTTAGCTGAGTGAAGAATACAAAGAACTGTCAAATCATTTGTCTTCATCAGCAAGATTAGAAACTTGTGTTTCTAAGTTACTTCCAGTACAAGCAGTAGTTTCCTGAAAATCATCTTTCTTGTTGCTGAGAAGAAGTTAGGGCTGAGTTCATCTCAGCTCAGGAAGCAGTTGACTCAGAGAATATTTATCTAGAGTCAAAACAACATCAACAAACCTTTATTTTCTATAGGATCTTTTGGATCTGAGTTGTAGGCCTATTTTATTAAGGCTGATTATAGGATCATTTGTTGATCTGAGGTAGGATCCTTGGTTGATCTGAGGTAGGTAGTTTGCCTGAGTTAAGAGAGTCATTCTCTCTGAGGTAGGGCCTTTGTACCTGAGTTATAGGATCCAGCTTTAGATCTGAGGTAGGAACTTTGTGCATGAGTTATAGGAGAGTCATCCTCTCTTAGTTGTATAGCTAACCTGCTAGCCTGAGGTGTAGGACTAATAATTTAGTCTGAGGTAGGTGATCTTTGGATCACTTAGTTGTAGGAGCAAGCTTGCTCTAAGGTAGGGCCTTGTGCCTGAGGTAGGTCTTGGAGGAGACTGAGAGATCCTGAGGGATCTATGTTGTGAGCTCTTAGGAGCCGAGATTTGGAGAAGTGTCTTGTCTAACAAGTTATTAGAAAGGTGGGAGGGGCAATGAACGTACCCATAATCTGGGGAACCACTATAAATCTTGTGTGCTTTATCTGATTGTCTTGAAAGCAGAATATAACTAAATCACAACACACTAAAATAAAACATATTCATAAAAGACTAAGAAACCTATTCACCCCCCCCCCCTCTAGGTGTTAGTTATCCTTGAAACAAAATACTTTCAAGTGGTATCAGAGGGAGGTTACTCAAGAAGGACTTAACAGTTTGAGTAAATCTCCAAGGTAGCTACAAGGATTATACTTATGGGTTCAGAAGAGAACTATAAGGAGCTGGATTTCATAAAGCTTCCAGTCTGCAGGAAGGAGATCTTTGGGATCTGGAAGGAGAGGGTCAGGCTTTTCATGGAAGCATCTGACCCAAGGATCTTTATTATAGTTAAAGAAGGACCTTTCATCCCTATGAAAGTCTCAGTTCTGGATGCAACAGTCCAGACACCAAAGAAATATTCAGAGATGACCAAGGATGAAGTCATCTTGACAACCATGGATAAGAGGGCACAGAACATCATTGTTAGTGTCATAAATGACTCAACCTTCCAGAACTTGGTTCACTACCAGACCTCTAAGGAGATGTGGGAAACTTTGGTGGTCTACATGGAGGGCATAAAGGAGGTCAGAGATGACAGGAAGTACTTACTCAACCAAGAGTATGAGGCTTTCAGGCAGTCCAAGAAAGATAGCATATTTGAATGCTATGAAAGATTTTTCAAAATTGTGAATAAGTTGAGAACCTATGGGAGGGTCTTCAGCCATTATGAGCTAAATAATAAGTTTTTCAAGTCTCTAACTAGAGACCAGGATACAAAGATCTGTGCCATCAGAGAGGTGGCAAAGTTGGCTGATACTCCCCCTCGCACTCTATTTGGAAAGCTGATCTCCTAAGAGATGCAGTTATCTGTAAGGAAGGAGGAGGAGACCATCAACAAATCCCAGGCCAAGGAAAAGTCTTTGGACTTCAAAGCTAAGAGCACTAAGAAGAGAAAGGAGAGGATTTACTCTCCTCCAAAGATGTCTACTGATTCAGACAGCACAGGGCCAAGTTAATCAAACTACTGCAGTTCTGATGAAGAATTTGCTGCATTCTCTAGGCAGTTATAGAAGTTGATGAAGAGGAAGTAGTGGAGGATCAGACCTTCCTCCTCCTCTCATCATAGGAAGAACCACTCCAAGGGAGACAGGTATGATTCTAAAACTAGTAAACATATTTCCCTTAAAGTTGTTTTCTATTACTGAAGAAAACCTGGTCATGTGATAGCTGATTGCCCTGTCAAAAGAAGAGAGGCTGGTGAGAAAAAGGTCCACCAGCTTAAGGGCAAGAAGTAAAAGTCCTTCATGGAAAAGAAGGAGAAGAGTTGGAGTCAGTCTGACTCAGCATCTTCTGATTCTAAAGAAGAAGAAGCCAATATAAAACACTTTGCTACTGAAGAAGATACTGAAGACTATCCTGCTGCTAGGATAGGGATCATGGCTCCTCTATCTCATTCAGATAGTGACTCAGAGGAGGATGAAGATGAAGAAGATGCTAATAGCTATTATGGGCTGATGGCCAAGTCTGATGAAGAATCCAGCCAGGGTCAGCCTGGTTCAGAATAGGTATTCTCTCTATCCAGCTCATCTTCAGACTTAGATTATGAGAATAGTCCAAATTTTGAGGTATCATCATCCAGTGATGAAGATGGGTCAGAATCTGAAGAAGATGTCAATTAATTGATTGACAAGTATGGTGCACTTTTGGATGCTTTTAAAAGAAGCAAGAAGCTGGCTAAGAAGCAAGCTGAGGAGATTATCTCCCTTCAATTAGCTGCTTCTCAGCATACTGAGATATTATCCTTGCTGGATCAAAAGGCTAGGGAAATCAGCCAACTGAAAAACACTTTCCTCATTCAGATTGGCACCATCAGATTCAAGAATAGTCTCATTAGGGATCTTGAAGAGAAACTCCAGAGGGAGAAGAGAATTGTGGCTAGTTACTCTAAGCTCAGTACTGTGTTTCCCCTGATAGACTCCTTCTCCTCTCAAAAGGGTAAGAAGGGGTTGGGATTCAAGGGAAACACTAGAGTTACACATTCAAAAGGGAAAGGCAAAGCTCCAGTTCATCCTCTGGCATCCAAGACTCCCATTCCTTTTAGGAAAGTTCAGTTGCCTTCAAATAGGTATGACCAAAAAGCATCTATGGTCACTGGATGAATGGTAGATCCACTAGTGTGAACAAAGATGCTCATATCTATTGTGGAAGATATAGTAGGGGAATGAGTGCCTTTAAGGCTTCCCATGAGGAAATTCAAATGGCCCATCATGAACCATTTGTCTTTGGTGTACTAGCCCCCTCACTCAAGAATAAGGCAGTGGCCTTCACTCAAGACCACCCTATAAAGATTCAGAGCAAGAGTAAGTTTATCAGTAAGCCTGATTTGGCTATCTCTAATGCCATCAAGATCCAATTCTCTGCAAACAAGACTACTGTTAATGGCATCCACAGCAAGCCAAGAAAGCCTACTGAAATACTCACTTTCAGTCAGATCCTTGCTGAAAGGAACTTGAAAAAGGCTGTTGCTCCTCTTTCTGAACAGTTAGCTGCTACCAAACCTGCTCAGAAAAGAAGGTATAACATTCATGAGTGTTGGTGATGTAGCAAAGTGAGGCATTTTGCCTTAGATTGCTGGCACAATCCTAATGTGCCCATAGGAAAAGTTAGTCGTCTTGTAAGAGAATATGTAGGAAGACAGGTTCATTTTCAGGCTAACCAGAACTTAGGACCCAATAAATATTAGGGTCCTAAGGTAAGATAAACGATGTGCTGCAGGTTAGTCCAAGTTCTCATACCTCTATATAGTACTTGGACAGTGGTTATTCCAAACACATGATTGGAATAAGGAGCAATCTAAAGGAGTACACTCCAGTGAAGGATGGACCCAAAGTAATCTTTGGTGGTCCAGATAGAGGAGTGATAAGAGGCTATGGTAAGATTACCAATGGCATAGTCATCATCTCAAAAGTTGCTTATGTTGAAGGGTTGCAACACAACCTGATAAGCATAAGCCAACTCTGTAATCTTGGCTATGTCATTGCATTCCACAAGGATGAGTGCCAAATTAAGAGGTCAAGTAACTAAGAGGTCATCTTGACAGGCACTAGGAGTGGAAATGTTTAATGCTTAAACTTTCTATGTCTTAAAAAGAATCTCCTTTATTTCTATTTGCAAATGAGAAAGTCTCATATTGTGTACAATGACATAAGAGACTAGCTCATTTGAGGCTGGTAGGACCTTACTAAGTGACATATCTCTCATATTGTGTACAGATGCGTTGAGTGAAGGCAGTTCACTCAATTCCTCATCAAGAAGTCAGGCAAAAGCAGAAGCGTTGAGTGATGAAGGTTCACTCAATGCATTCATAAAGATGGAAATCGGCTAAGTACAGAAGCGTTGAGTGAAGGCAGATCACTCAATGCCTCAGCAAGATGGCTGACATTTAGAGAAGCGGCTAAGTCCAGAAGCATTGAGTGATGAAGGCTCACTCAACGCACTCAACGCACTCAACGCCTAAACAGTAGGAAGATTGTCTAAGGACAAAAGAGTTGAGTGAAGGCCGTTCACTCAATGCCTAGCAGTGCACATGTAATTGGCTAAGTCCAAATTCGTTGAGTGATGAAGGTTCACTCAATGCACTCAACGCCTGGTAGTATAGATTATTTAACTAATGGTTTTGCGCTGAGTGAAGGCTATTCACTCAACGCACTCAATGTCTAGGATGAACTAGCTGAATTTGGCTAAGTTCATAGATACTAACGTCAGCAAATGTCAGCAAAGTTCAAACTCATTGTGGAAAGTTTACAGTACACGGCAAATGGCGCTGCAGGCCTACTGTATGACTTTTCCTATAAAAAGCAAATTTGCAGCCAACAACTTCAGGTTGGCCCACGGGTCAAATAGTCGTTGGACTGTGGAAGATAAAAGGATTGAGATCGGTGGAAGCAAATCAACTTTTAGGGTTTATCTTTTCGCAAAGAGGTGGAACTTCATTGTCTTTCTCTCGCCATTATTGCAGAGCTTGAAGCTGAAGTTCTAACTACTGATCTAAAAGTTCTAGCAGTTAGCTGTAGAGATTTTCACCAACAACAGCAAGTTCAGAAAAGCTTTCTGAGAAAGAAGAAGAAACAGAGCTATCTGGTTTCTGCAGTCAAGGTTAGCTGAATGAAGAATACAAAGAACTGTCAAATCATTTGTCTTCATCAGCAAGATTAGAAACATGTATTTTTGAGTTACTTCCAGCACAAGCAGCAGTTTCCTAAAGATCATCTTTCTTGTTGCTGAGAAGAAGTTAGGGTTGAGTTCATCTCAGCTCAGGAAGTAGTAGACTCAAAAAATATTTCTCTGGAGTCAAAATAACATCAACAAACCTTTCTTTTCTATAGGATCCTTTGGATCTGAGTTGTAGTACTATTTTATAAAGGCTGACTATAGTATCATTTGTGTATCTAAGGTAAGATCCTTGGTGGATCTGAGGTAGGGCAGTTTTCCTGAGGTAGGAGAGAAATTCTCTCTGAGGTAGGGCCTTTTTGCCCGAGTTATATGTAACACCCCAAACTTGGAAGGGGAAACAACGGCGTCGTTTCAGCAAAATTTGGGTTTTGGGGGTAGGCACACGGCCTGTGACATGGCCGTGTCACAAGCCGTATTGCGCCTGGGTCATCGAACCGTGTTGATCGACGAGCAGCGAGAAGGCACACGGCCTTGGACACGGGCATGTCCCTGGCCGTGTCCTTCTCAGGCTGTTAGCGGGATTTATTTTGCTAGGCGTGACACGGGTCACGACACGACCGTGTCGGGGATGACACGGGCGTGTCGAAGGCCGTGTCCATGGCCGTGTTTTTGGCCGTGTCCTTCTCTGACTGGGAAAATTGGTCGGTAGGGGGCGTGACACGGGTCTCGACACGGGTGTGTCAATGGCGACACGACCGTGTCGGAGGCCGTGTCAAAGGCCGTGTCGAAGGCCGTGTGCTGGTTTTCGAATCGGTCGAGACGGCGAATGGCTAACACGGCCATGCACACGGCCGTGTTGCAACCCGTGTTCGGCCCAGATTTTCTTTTTTGGGTTCCGATCATGGTCGTTCGTTCTTTTCTTTGGAAGATCCAACGGTGGGGAGCCTCCCTAGGTGGTTTAAGGCCGGGAATAGGGTTTCAAACCCTCATTTTCTATTTGGCTTTATCTCTCTTGATTCTAGAGAGAAGGGAGAGCAAGGAGGAGGAAGGAGGCCAAGATCCGGCCGCCGGCGAAGCTTCGGAGGTCCATTTTGCGAGCGGAGTTCAGATCCGCGAAGGTGGGAGCGTTGCGGTGGTGTTCAACCGAGCAAATCTTCTCCATGGCTAGGAAGAGGGGACGAAAGGTAACGACACTTCTCCTCTCGGTTTTTAGGATTTAGGATGCATGAATAACATCCCCTTCCTTTCATATTTTGAGCACCGAATCTCTCAAATGAGAGGGATTCGTGTAGCCTAGGTTCAAGAGGAACCTCCGGGTTGAGTATGTTCATCCCGGCATGCTTTGCATTAGAGATCCGCTCCGTTAGCGGATTAGGCATTGTGGGTGAAGCCGTGGTCGCAACCGTTAGTCCGACCCGGTGATGTTGCATAGCGAGATGTGAGGTTTCGGTAGAAATCCGTAGCGGCAATACGCCGTTGTATGTATGTGTTTTCCCCCTTATATTTGAGTGAGTACTCGTAGTCAGAACCGGACGAGGTTAGCTCCGCTTTGTGCGGTAGATGGTTTCCTTGGAGCACGGTAAAGACACGGTGCGAGTGGCAATTGGGGTGGGGAAACCTTTGTTTGTGCTGTGCTAAGGCGCGGCTATGTCTCCGTGGTCGGCTGGCTTTTCCGTGACGCGCAAGTCATGTGGGGAAAGTGTCCCGGCGAGACTAGCCCCTTGTGTGAGACTGACGAGAATGCCGAGTGGAGGGCAAGCCCGGGCAAAGTAGCCATGAGCGGGTGGGGTCCAGCAAGGCTTCTTAGAATCGGTCAGTGTGAGGCTGAACCCTGACGAGCGAAGTCAGATTGTGCGGGCAAGCCCTGGGGTTATGACCCTTGTGCGGGTGGGGCCTTTGCAAGGTTCCGTGTTACGGCGTGTGTGCCATTAGGGACATTGGGGTTCCCTTTTGTTTGCGGCTTTAAGCCAATGGGGAAACGGAAGTACCCAGTGTTTGATGTTGTGCTAGATGCATACGAGCTAGGGTGTCTTGGGTGAAACCCGGGTTGCATTCATGTTGCATAGTAGGCCCCTTTCACTTTGTGCAAAACATAGAGAACATGTATGCTGTATGAGACATCCAAGCCTATTTTACCGCTTTATTACATATACTCTTTTGGTATACGAAGTGCTAACTTGCAGGTGGAGTGGTACCCCGGGGTCCGTTAGGGACGGCCGGGAGGAGATGTGTTTGTTACACAGTAGAGGTCAGCCTTTGCTGACCCACGTTACTTCAAATCCTTATAGGGCAAGGATCGCATGCAGGAGCTAGCGCGCCGGGCGAAAAGCCCTAAGCCTCATGAAGTGTTGATGTGCTTGGATTTTCCTTTCGTGTTTGCTACCCTTGTTATGTTTATGTCCGGCTTGCATGCCGAGGTAGCCTAGGAGTGCTTGGCATATTTATATTGTTGGACTATTTTTGTGTAAGGCCTTAAAGCCATTTGATACTCTATCGTTAGTGGATAACTTCTGTCTGTTAGTTTTCCGTTTCCACTGTGTTTGTCTGGAGTTTTGAGATTGGGTAGTTTTCATATCATCTTTTAATACTAAAGTTGTGGCATCCGTATGTTGTGGGGCCCCGGCCGGACCCATATTATATGGTCTTTACAGGGGAGGTGTTACATTATAGGATCCTGTTTTGTATCTGAGGTAGGGTCTTGGTGCCTGAGCTGTAGGAGAGTCATCCTCTCTGAGTTGTAGGGCTAACCTTCTAGCCTGAGTTATAGGACTATTAATTTAGTCTTAAGTAGGTGATATTTAGATCACTGAGTTGTATGAACAAGCTTGCTCTAAGGTAGGGCCTTGTGCCTGAGGTAGGTCTTGGAAGAGACTGAGAGATCCTGAGGGATTTGTGTTGTAAGCTCTTAGGAGCCGAGATTTGGATAAGTGTCATGTCTAAAAATCTATTAGAAAGGTGGGAGGGACAGTGAACGTACCCATAATCTAGGGAACTACTATAAATCTTGTGTGTGTTTTGTGTGATTGTCTTGAAAGTTGACTATAACTAAATCACAACACACCAAAATAAAAGATAGTCATAAAAGACTAAGAAACCTATTCACCCCCCCCCCTCTTTAGGTGTTAGATATCCTTGAAACTAAATACTTTCATAAACTTGTCAAGATTACACACTGGTGGTCTAGTTGATGCAAATCCTTTGAAAGAATTTGAAGCCATTATAGTAAATGTGTAGGTGAATATATTATTGCAACTGAAATGATCTTTTGATCAAGTGTCAACCTTATTATAGATTAATCTCCAATTGATTAGCTTATTGATGATTAACCTCCATTTGATACCAATTGAAATGGGAGTATAGTTGTTATAATCTTCAGAGTTTTTTCTAGAGGGGGGTAAATAATTAAAAATTATCTTAAAATACTTAATTCTAATCACAGAATTTGCATTCACATAAACAATTATCCAGAATCAGATGTAGTAAAATAAAATCACATCACAACACCATAGAAAATAAGACAAACAAAATCACATAAGACACAAGAATTATAGTGGTTCCCCCTCAATCTGGGTACATCCACTCTTCTACTCCCATAAAAGGAATTCACTATCACAGTATCTGAGTCTTTTGATCAGGAGACTCTTAGAACCACACTAGATATTTTGATAAGGAGATCTTGAACCAATTACAATTTGAGTCTTTTCTCAAGAAGACTCTTACAACCTCTCATAGAATCCTTTGATGAGGGATTCACAAAACTCTTTTCTCCAATACAAAAAGTAAAATAAGAGAAGATTTGAGTTAGAATGATTCTTCTCTTTTTGTTCTCTCTTCAGATTTCTGAGGACAATCAATGATGATCTTTGGAACTTCTGATGAATCTCTAAATATCAAATTATAAAAGACTATATGCTCAATCTCCAGATGATCTTTCAAAATCTTCTCTGAATCTCATGCAATTTCCTCTCGGAAAGAAGTACTAATTCTCTAATAAGACTCAACAACTATCAAAAACCATTCGACTGATATTGGAAGAGATTCAATTGATGATGATCTTCCAAGCTTTCTCTGTCGAATTCAATCTTCCCACGATATGATATATATTTTCTTGATCGTCTACTGATTGATAATCAATTTGATAAACTGTGATAGATATCTTATCTATGTCATTGTTTCTTTGTAACTCATCATATATATAAATCGATTGCCTCTAATGTCTCTAAGAATCTGTTATGTAAACCCCTTGTTGATTTAAATTAGATTGAAGACACAAAACAAATTCTATTAAGAAATCCATTTTACGTAACGTCGAGTTCTAATCGAAGCAACATCAATTTCTGACTGTATGTATGAAAATATCTATAGTCGACGATCCGTCGAAATCAAGTCGAAGCATACGTCAATTTACTCTTGAAGTGTCGTCGACTTATCAAAATTAAGTTGCTCTGACTTCTATTCAAAGTAACGCCGAATTCCAGTCAACGTTACGTCAAGATCTAATCGACGCATGTTGACAATTTATGATTTTTCTCTTCAATTCAGTATGTCTTTATATATCCTTTATATCAATGATACCATATGACATTTAAGACCAAATTACCCTCTCCATACATCATGGGTAATAGACTTGTGATGTAAAATCACTAAATATAATTTGTTAAGGTAAATCATAAGGGTTTTTCCCAACAGTCTGCTAACACAAAAATAATTTTGTGTGAACACAATGGTATTTTACTTGGATCAGACTTGACTTCTAAACTTGTATAATCTTGGTATATTCTGATCTTCAGACATAATGTGATTGAGTGATATGAAATTATAACATCCCTGCTCAAGACATGTCAGATAAATGACTTAGAAGATTTTTCTCTCCTTTTGTTGACCTCAAAATAATATCGTTGTGTGGTCTGCTAACACAATAATATTTTTGTGTGAACACAATAGTATTGTACTCAGACCAATTCTGAGTTTTGAATATATATATTCTTGGTCTATACAATTTCTACATGTGTCACAACAGATAATCATCAGATACAAGTTGTACTTATCATTAAGTGGAAGACTTCTTCAAATCTGAAACATTGCGGGCAATGTTCCCAACAACCACAATATAATTTTTAGCATAGTAGCATTATCTTTTATACCCTCAAATCATTCATGCATGGCACTACTTCCATCACACGCAATCTTCATCAACTTCACTTGCTTCATCAACTACAGCCAGTTCACCATAGCCCATGAAGAATCTTCTTTCGGCTCCGTTTGGCATGACAATAGCGGTTGTGAACATGGTGGTTATGAACTGTTATTCAAGAACGCCCAATCCCATCTATGGAGCTCCATTCACTTTTATGTTCAAAATTAATTTTCTTTTTCGTGTGTCAAATATACATTCTATGATAGTGATGTTTTTGTCCAAACTCATCGGAGCAAAAACGTTGCGCCAAACTAAGCCTTAGAGAACCAGTTGAGATCTCGAAGAAATTGAATATAACGTATAGGATATAGTATACGTATATTTCATATATCAATGTCACACAATATGGTATAAAAACTGCACAAATTAAGGAGCAACGATAACATATCATTTTTTATGGGTGATGTTATTAGCAAACCCTCTTTGGCTATTAACAAACCAAAATAAACCAGGTTCAAGTATCTTTACTTATTTTTTCTATCCTAGAAATTTACTGCTAGCAAACCATTAGGGTTCGGTCGGGATTCCTCCTCACGCGACAACGGCGATCCCCTTCTTGCGATTCTTCCTCCACGCCACCTCCGCGAGCCAGTAATTAGCTTCAAGGTTTGCGATTCTTCCTCCACGCCACCGCCGGCAGCGATTAGCTTCTTCAAGGTTTGCGATTCTTCCTCCACGCCACCGCCGCCAGCGGTCAGCTCGTTATTCCTATTGGATTTCTCCTCACGTGGAAACTAAGATACCCATCTTCTTCCAGGCTTGCGATTCGTCTTCCAGGTTCGATTCATCTTCCAGGTTCTCCCCACATTTTTTTCTTTTCCCGTTGCTGCTCTTCTTAGGCCAATGCATCAGTGAGATGAAATTGTGGTAAGCCCAAAGCTACATATTCTATACAATATACATGATTAGAACACTTCTGTAGGTGTAAACTTCTGATATTAGTAAGAATCCATATGCATTATATGCCCACTTTATGGAATTGGTTGTGTTTAACTAGTTTCTGAATGTTGAAATTCCATGAACTTCTTTAGATGAATATTTACTAGTCCAATACTTTGACACACTCAAACGAGTTTGTTTAAGCATTTTGGGGCTATAAAAGGGACTGCAATAAATTCCAAGCAGTCTGTATATTGCTAGTTTGTCTTTTAACTTAAGTATTTTACTCAAAACATTAAGTTTAATAAGCTCCAGATGCATAAATAATGTTCAAACAGCAATAAATAATGTTGACTCATGAAATTGCATGTTTGTTTTTTTGCAGAATATGTTCAAAAAAATTTTGTGCCGCGTCAAAATATTTGTATTTTTGAAGATATTATGAGACATTCAAAGAAGATTTGGAGCATCTTGAGAAGTTTTGTTTACATAAATGATATGTTAATATTAACCAAAAATTATTTAGTATGTCTAGTATTTAAGAACGAATGAAACAACTTATTATATGATTGAGATTTTTTTTAATTATTTGATGGTTTGCTAATAACAAAATGGTTTTCATATAGTCATTTTCAATTGCAATGGTTTGCTAACAGTAATGGTTTGCTAGCAGCGGAAATGGGTTTGCTAATAACAGCACCCTTTTTTATTCTTAAATAATTATTTTAAAAAAAACTGACTTCACAATCCAGTTTTGTAAACTCAAAAAAAGATTCTGTTCATAAATTTTTTTATTTGAGCATATATTTTTTACACATTTAGATTTTGTTGGTGTAAAACGTGCACTATTATTGGCTAACAACATGCCAAAAAACACCCAAAAACATAAAACCCTTTGGTTCCAAACACACCAAATTGTTAAAGAGCTCCGCCCCGACGACACTCTCATTCCCTTCTTAAGCCTTTTTCACCTCTACTCCCTTCCGATCGCAGGCACTGGTACGAGGAAGGAGGAAGGTTACTCGCAGCTCCATTCGCACTCTCTGCATTCCCTCCCATTCACCCTCTCTACCAATCCCTCCTAGTAGGAGCAAGGAGGAGGTCAGCATTCTCTTCCATTCACCATCTTTGATGTTCCCGTCTGGCAGAAGGAAGGAGGGAGTCAACATTCCCTTCCATTTGCCCTCTCTTCCATTCACCATTATGTTTTTATAGTTTTTATTATTATTGCATGTCTACGAATTTGGAGGATATTTGGAGATATTTGGAGGCATGAAATAAAGATGATTGACTTAAAACTTATTAGATTAATCTTCCATTTTATCGAACATATATTGTCTTTTTTGAATGGTTGATATAATTGAACAATATTCAAATCAATTACTCACAAAGTAATACTAGCAAGATGGAGATACAATTTAAGAAAAAGGATGAAATTAGATTTTTGATGTGCATTTAAAATATTTTAGTACTTAGGCATTAGTGAGATTATGACACAATGACGACAAAGAATCCATATAGCCGACCCCGCTATAGTGGGATAAAGGCTTAATGTTGTTGTTTATTTAAAATAATTTAGCATTAGTGTGGTAATAACTATATGATGTGTAAATAAACTTTTTTGGGATGTCAACAAAATTTAGTTGTCAATAATCAAAATGTGTGCTTTTAACATTGCCCTTAAATTTAGGCGATTGTTAATCGCAATCCGGTTTTGGTTATTCGCACCCCATTGTTAACCGCAACCCGAAAAGATAACCGCACCCCGTTTTTTTCTTGCTGCACCACAATATTTTTTTGACACACCCAAAAATATCCCCTAGTGATGTGCATGAGACAGCTAATAGAGTAAGATGACGTGAGGAAGATGTCGGAGACGGGAGCAGCTCGGCGAAGAGGAAGACGGAGTGCGGCTTCCGCGAAATGGGGGAGATGGGGTGCGAGTAAAGTTTTAGAAAAAAGTTTTTTAAAACAAAATTGGGGTGCGGAGAGCCATATGAGGGGTGCGGTTAATAATCGCCAAAATTTATGTACCAGAATATTTTACATGCGTTCTATTTGGGCAAAAACACCACCGTCTTAGAATACATGTTTGACATGTCAACGGTTACGCCTACTATGAAAAAATAATTTTTTTTTTTTTTTACATTGAAGGGGTTCCCCCTAAATTTTAAGTCAAATCGATACAACCCAACCGAGCGAGCCATGTGCGCTCAAAGGGTCTGAAATCACCCCGAAAGGAGAACGAGACTGTGAAAAAGTACCGATAAGAGGTAAATAAAGGCAAATTTTATTGCTCTAAAAAGTTAATTATTACATAGGTATGTCCTCTTATTTATAGAAATTAAGAGAGATGAGAGAATACAACAATCGATGTAGGACTAAATACAAGATATGCGGTCTATGCGGTTTGACATGGTCAAACCTCCCACTATACAATGAATAATAGAACACCACGCGTCAACAGAGGAAAGCCGCCAGACCGCCAGGGAAGACCTCCTGTGCAAGCCGCCAGACCGCAACTACGGGTTGCCACCAGACCGCAGTTGCGATTAACCATCTATCTGCAGTTGCGGCTTCATCCAGACCGCTGCAGCTTCATCCAGAGCTGTGGCTTCACCCGGACCGCTGCGGCTTCATCCAGACCGTTGCGGCTTCATCTAGACCGATGCTGCTTCACCCAGATCGCTGCGGCTTCATCCAGACTGTTGCGGCTAATCTCCAGACCACTACTGCTACTGTTGTCCTCCTGATCAATAGCTGAGGTTCACCACCACACCGCTGAGATAAACTGATAGGTCGCTGAGAGAGAGAGATCGTTGCGGTTAGACACAAGTCCGCCCAGTCTCCACAAGCTCCAACACTCCCCCTCAAGCTAGAGCATATATATCTACCATGCCCAGCTTGCTACAAACCTCCTCAGAAGGAGTAACTGGTTTGGTGAAAAAATCAGTTAGTTCTTTCTCTGAGGTAATAAAAGGTGTGCAGATCTGATTCTTTAAAATCTCATCTCTGATAAAGTGATAATCCACTTCGATATGCTTTGTTCTTTCATGAAAAACTGGATTTCTTGAAATATATATGGCTGTCTTATTATCACAGAACATAGGTAGGGGATGATCATAAAATTCTCCTAGATCCAGCAAGAGTGTCTGGAGCCACTTCAACTCGCAAGCAGTCTTAGCCATGCTTCAATATTCAGCTTCTGCACTTGACCTGGCAACTACAGCCTATTTCTTGCTCTTCTAGATAACTAGATTACCTCCAAAGAAAGTGCAGAAACTAGATGTAGATCTCCTTTCTTCCTTATCATATGCATAGCTAGCGTCAGAATAAGCCCCAACCTTCAAATGTCCTATTTTCTGAAACAAGAGCCCTTTTCCTAGTGCACCTTTTACATATTGTAAAATCTTTAGAGCTGACTGCAGATGATAATCTCTGGGGGCTTATATAAATTGGCTCACTTTCCCTACTACATAACAAATATTTGTCCTTGTGATCATCACATAAATGAGTTTACCCACAAGATGCATGTATCTGGTAACATCTTCAAGAACAGGAGAATTCTCATTCTAGCATTTGTCATCTCCAACAACCATCAGAGTCCGAGCGGGTTTAGCTCTAAGAAGACCAATCTCTTTCAAGAAATCTAAGGCATACTTCTGTTGTGAAAGAACAATAGAACCAGACTTCCTAGAAATCTCAATCCCCAGAAAGTACTTAGGAGACCTCATATCCTTGGTAATAAAATGTTGAAGCAGATGCTTCTTTGTCATGTCAATACCATTTTTATCATCCCTTGTAAGAAGAATGTCATCCACATAAACCACGAGAATAACAAGACCCGACGAGATTTTGCGGATGAACAAAGAATGATCTGCAGCACTCCGAGCAAACCCAATCACAGAAATAACTTCGTTTAACTTGTCAAACCAGGCACTGGGACTTTGCTTAAGACCATAAATTGTCTTTCGCATTTTACAGCCCTGAGACTCTCCATGAGCAACATACCCAGGAGGTTGCTCCATATAGACTGTTTCCTGTAAATCCCCATAAAGAAAGGCATTCTTCACATCTAACTAAGACATTTTCCAGTCCCTATTGACAGCCACCGAAAAAAGAACACGGATTGTAGTAATCCGAGCAATAGGAGAGAAAGTATTAAAGAAATCCACACCGTAGGTTTGCGTAAATCCTTTGGAAATAAGTCGGGTTTTATAACGATCAATAGTAACATCAGGAAGAAATTTGATGACAAAGACCCAGTGATAGCCAACCACATCAGCTCCTGGAGTGGTTGGAACAAGAGTCCAAGTACCCCGTTCAGTGAGAGTGTTCATCTCTTAATCCATAGCAGCTTTCCAATGAGGAATAACAAGAGCATCTTTATAGGAAGCTGGAATAATATTTACTGAGAGATCAAGAGCAAAGCTCTAAGACGAAGGAGATAACTGCGCATAAGAAACCACATCCTGAAGTGGATGTTGAGTGCATGATCGAACACCTTTCCGAAGAGCAATCGGAAGGTCAAGGTCTGTCTGGTCTATAGTATCAGTATCATCCAAAGAAGGGATTGTTGGCCCAGGAGCGGGTGGCAGCAGCTCAGTAGAAGAATCAGAGACGGTAGGAGAATCAGCAATAGAAGGAGAAGGAAGAGGTGCAGGCTCCGGAAGAGGTGCCGACACAAGAGGAAAAGAAATAGAATCATTAGAAGAAAGGAGAATAGAGGGAGAAGAAAAGAAAGGAGCATCCTCAAAGAAAGTGATATCTGCAGAAACATATTATTTCTGGAGAACAGGATCAAAACACCTATACCCTTTTTGTGTCAGACAATAACCCAGAAAAATGCACTTTACAGAACGAGAAGAGAGTTTATCACTACTAGAAGAAGTAGAGTGGACAAACGTCGTGCATCCAAAGACACGAAGAGGAAAAGGAAATGGATTCCTATCAGGATACAGGAGGGGAAAAGGAGTCTTGCCATGAAGAACCGAGGAAGAAACTCGATTAATAAGAAAGCAAGAGAGAAGAATAGTGTTGGGTACACTGAAAAATATGTACCAGATTTGGAGAAGCCTTATCTTACTCAATGATATACATCAATTTGTATTTGATGTATGTTTGAGTTTCATTGAGCAGGTGTAAGGTTTGCAAGAAATTTTTCTAAGTACAAGTGTCGACACTTGTGAAGAATTGTGTCGACACCTAGAAGTTGTGTCGACACTAGAAGCAAGGCTTGTGTCGACATCCAGGCATTGTGTCGACACCTGAAGAAGAAGCTGTGTCGACACCCAGAATTGTGTTGACACCTAAGGCAGGAATTGTGTCGATACCTAAAGCAGAAGTTGTCTCGACACCTAGGAGTTATGTCAACATCAGAAGAAAGGCATGTGTCGACACTCAGGAATTGTGTCGACACCTGAAGAAGGTTTGTGTCGACACACAGGACTTGTGTCGACACACAGTCAACGCCATCTTACAACAACAGCTATACTGGGTCTGAAGACTTGTGTCGACACACAGGACTTGTGTCGACACACACTCAACGACAGCTTGACATACACTCAACGCCATTTGTCTACATCAGTTATGTCAAGACCAGAAGTTGTGTCGATACACAGGACTTGTGTTGACACACACTCAATGACAGCTTGATATACACTCAACGCCATCTGCCAGCATCAGTTATGTCAAGACTAGGAGCAGTTGTGTCGACACACAGTACTTGTGTCAACACATACAAACAGAAGCTGTGTCGAGTAGCTGAAGAATGACTATGTCAACACATGGAGTATTATGTCGACATCATAAAGACTTATGTCGACACTCAGTCTATTTGTGTCGACACATGTGAAGCAGTTTGCTGAGTGGTTATGCTGAGGTGTAAAGTCTTTAAGGAATTAGCTGTCATAACTGGTGACTCGACAACTGTCATAACCAACAGGTCTGATACCTTTGTCAGAACTGTCAGAAGGTTGTTACAAACCGGATCAGCCGATAATCATGAGGAAACTTTATATAAGGGACTGATCCTTGACAACCAGAATAATAACAGAACTAAGGAAGTAATCAAGCTATTATAGGAAAGAGAATCTGACAACAAGAAAAGGGGCAACCCTTAAGAAGTCAAATCCAGAGCAGTCTGCGAGAGAAGATTCAGATCTTATTCTGAATTCAAGGAAGGAGCTGACAGGAGATCAACTTTTACATCAAGTAAAGTTCAACCTTATTTTATTCTATCAAGAATCTTTGAAATAGCTAAGTCAGGTTGAATCTGAAGATTCAGTTTATTCAAGAACTGATCAAGAAGCTCACACCTATAGAGAGATCTATCTGGTAATATCTTTATATCTCTTAAACAATTAATTTCTTGTAGGATCTTTTGTAAGATCTGAGTTGTAAGCCTATAATTATAAATGCTGAGGTAGGGCTGAGGGCCTGAGGTGTAGGACTTGTGATAGTCTGAGTTGTAAGCTTAGTGATAAAGGCTGAGGTAGGGCTGAGGCCTAAGGTAGGATTATTGGGAAGAATCTGAGGTAAGACTTGTATAAGTCTGAGCTGTAGGAGCCAATCTGGTTCTGAGTTGTAAGATCTGTGGATCTAAGCTAGTGGAAGGAAGTTGGGCTGAATCAAGTTCTCTACTGGATAGGCATAGGGGGGAAAGTGGATGTACCCATACCTCGGGGAACCACTATAAATCTAGTGTATGTTGTGATGTGTTTTCTGTGCTGTGATTTGTTTTTTTTTCTGTGCCAAGTAAGAACTAGTTAATTGACTAAATTATTAAAGAAAATTAGAACCTATTCACCCCCCCCCCTCTAGGTGTCTAGAATCCTGATTATGTATATAGGCTTGGTATGAAACCTTATCTGCTTTTCTTATTGAGAATAAATTCTCTAGAGGAAAGATAGACAAAACTCTATTCTTTAGGGAATCTAAAGGCAAGATAATCTTAGTCCAGATATATGTTGATGACATTATCTTTGGATCTACTGAAAATAACCTTTGTAGAAAGTTTGCCAAACTTATGCAAAGGAAGTTTGAGATGAGAAGTATGGGTAAGCTGAAGTTCTTCTTGGGACTTCAAGTAAGACAGACTAATAATGGATTGTTCATATCCCAGTCTAAGTTCACCAAGGAATTGATTAAGAAATATGGTATGGACTTAGCCTCCACCATGAAAACTCCAATGGGAATAAGTATGCCTATAGGCAAAGATGAGACAGGGAAACCTGTTGATGAGTCTTTGTATAGAGGGATAATTGGCTCCCTACTCTAGTTGACTGCTAGTAGACCTGACATCATGTATGCAACATGTGTTTGTGCTAGGTACCAAGCTTGCCCAAAGGAATCTCATTATACTGTAGTTAAGAGAATTTTGAGATATCTTAAGGGCACACCTAATCTAGGTCTTTGGTACCCTAATAATAGAGATTTTATACTAACAGCTTTCTCAGATACAGACTTTGCAGGATGCAAAGAAGACAGGAAGAGTACTACAGGAACCTGTCAGTTCCTAGGTGGAGGCTGGTGTCATGGTGCAGCAAGAAGCAAACCAGTGTAGCTATATCAACAGTTGAGTCTGAATATATAGTTGCATGCAGTTGTGCACAATTAATGTGGATAAAGCACCAACTTGAAGATTATAACATCAAGGTAAGTAGAATTCCACTATTTTGTGATTCTACTAGTGTTATTTCTATTGCTAAGAATCTTGTATCTCACAGTAGAACCAAGCATATAGAAATTAAGTTCCATTTTATAAGAGAACATGTGGAGAAGGAAGATATTAATCTAGAATTTGTAAACACAAATAGTCAGATTGCTGATATTTTTACTAAACCTTTGGATGAAACTAAATTCAATTATTTTGAAATTGAATTAGGTATGTTGAACCTAGAATAGGTCAACTCAAGCATTTCTAAGTAGAATATGTAAGCACAGTATTTCTTAGCAAATTTATCTAAGTACAAAGTTTGTGTCGACACACTCAGTATATTGTGTCGAAAAAAAAAGGATGTGTCGACACAGAAACAGTATCTGTGTCGACAGAAGTATGGGTGTCGACACAACTATGTCGAGACTTAAAGTTAACTGATTTTTTGTGTCGACACACAAAAATCAAAGTCGTCACTCTGTGTTGAGACATGACCAGTCCATGTTGACACTGATATAAGTATGTCGACACATAGACGTGTCGACTAAACCTAAGTAGTGTCGAGACCTAGATCTTTTCTGTCGACACATATAAGTGTTGTTGAGACCTATTATTATTACTAAGGAGCGTCTTTTGAACTCCCCTTTACACTTAGACTATAAATAGGTGAAGCCAAAATCTGGTCGACTACGCTTTCAGATTTCTCGACTCTAGACCTTGTGTCGACTTCGTTATTCACTTCTCTTCTCTTCTCTCTCTCTCCATTTCATCAATGGCGCCCATCAAGGAAGACAAGATGAACGAAGGCTATGAGCTGGTTCGTGGTGGATTCACGACAGCATCTCCAGAAATCTAGGGTGTAATTACCCTAATTTCAGAGAATGGTTTGGAATTCTTGGTCTCAGAACTGACTAAGATCTAGAAGAAGGAAGTCATGGAATTTTATTCATCAGCCACTGTGGATATATACGGGAAGAAAATCCAAGCCATAGTACAAGATTCCCGAGTGAAACTTACACTGAAGACGATTAGGAAATCACTCCAACTTCCTAAGGTTAAGGATGACGATGACATCAATCCATCAATGACAAAAGATGCATTAAGCTAGTGCGGGCTAAACCCTAATATCAAAGTTGGATCATCCATTACCAGGAAAGGGATGAATTCACAAGGAAAGTTTTTGCCTGAAATCATAGGCAAGGTAATCCTGTGTAAGATAGGTGGACATGACAGAGTTTCAGTCTCCATGTTCAATCTAATGACAAGGGTCATCTTCACTGTAAAAATAGACTGGGCATCTGTAGTGTTTGACAAAATACAAGAAGGAATAAAGAAATCAAATCTGGGAAGGATTCTAAGCTTATGTCTAGCTTCAGCAATACCAGATGTAATGAGCCAACTTCCAGGAACAAAAATCAACCATATGAGGATGGACACCAGAATTCTGTCTAGGTGGGATAGAGTATTAACCAAGGAGGTTTCTACTCCACAAAAACAGACCAAGAAAGAAAAGAAGAAGAAGGAAGTTATTCAGCAAGTAGAATCCTCTAGTGATTCTGAAGAGGAAGTGGTCTTCAATTCAGATGAAGACATGCCACAAAAAGATGCTCAAGATCAAGTAGAGAGTAGTGTGCTCCAAGAGCAACAGGTAGTCTCCACTCTAGGGGGAGAAACTCCTGAACCAACAGCACAAGATACTGTACTTTCTGAGCTACCTGCTCAAGGGGAAGGAATTGATGCAGCTACTCTATAGAGTGAGTATGCAACTGATACAGTAATGGATATTGTATCATATATAAATAAATAAGCTCTGGACATTGCTGAGAAGGAGGAACAAGATGTGCAGATAAAATATACAGCTCAGAATGAGCAAGTAAGTATATCCTTTATAGAACAGGCCCTGGACAAAAATCTGGATGTCCAGGGAGAACCTTTAATTTTCCAAACTAACCTTGTTCCTCCTATACAGATGTAGCAAGAGGTAACAATGGAAGAGCTATTTCCTGATTTACCAGCTGCAAGGACTGAGGGGGAGCAATCACATATAGAAAAGGACCTGCCAAGAACTGAGGGGGAGGAGCTACTGAATGACCCATCTAATAAAGACACAGTAGACATAGAGAGCTCAGCACAACCCTCTGATGATGAGGAAGCCTCTATGGCTAAGAAGAGAAAAATGATTGAAATCAGGAAAAGGAGCTCAGGCTACAAGAAAGCCTTGCACACAGTCACACAACCACCTACTCCGAGCATGGACTTCAGTTCATTACTGGTCCAAATGCAAGTAAAATTGGATGAACAAAGGCAGTCTTTAGAGAAGTATGTGGATGAGTCTAATATAGAACTGCAGTTTCAGCTGGCTCAGGACATAAAATCAATCAGATTTGAAGTCAAACTACATAAGAAAGAGATGACAGATTGCTTCCATAAGAGAGGCAATGTTGTAGTATATTTAGCTGAGCAACAATAGCTGCTGAAGACTGAGATTGAGGACATTGCCACAAAGCAAGGGTATGTTTTGGAAAATCAATTCAGGTCCAATAAAAACCTCAAAGACTCCCATGAAGAAATCATCAAAAAATTAGACAGTATCTCCACTGATTTGAAAACTGAAATATCAAAGCAAATACAAGAAGATCTGACTGCTGTTCAAATAGCTATTGGAGCCTCTCAAAAGATCATTTCTGATTACCTAACAAAGTTCAAAGCTTACTATCAAGAAGGTACAGAATATTTGGCTAATTAGATAAGTTTTCAAAAGACTGATCTGAGGGATCATATAACTAGAGAAGTCATAAAGGGGGAGAGATTGTTAGTCAAAGCTAGCTCTGATCATACAAAATGAATCTCTAATTCCATCAGAGCTACACTTGTCTTTCCTTCTTTGTGTGATGATGACAATGTTGATGTGTCTGGAGTGCAACCTGCTAATATTGAAGGAGATCAGCCTAAAGTTGCACAGGTTATTTACCCCCCTGCTGACTTTGACATGGTTCAACAAGGAGTGCAGGCAATGTACAGCCCTCAACAGGAGGCATCAAATGTGATTATTGAAAAAGTAGGCATGTCAGAGGCTGCCAAGGAAACTCAGAAGGAACCACAGCTATCCAAGAAAAGGTTCAAAGAACAGGCTGAGTTAAAGCCAGATTTTGAGCAATGGAACCCTACTTCCAGGAATATTATTTTGACTGCCTGGAAGGCTGTAAAGGATAAGACTTATGATAGGGGTAAATGGTATTCTGAGCAAGAATAGAATAAGTATCAAGCCAGGCAAGAAGCCATTCTTTAGTACAAAAGAAGTGCAAAAGCTGGGAAGTTAGCTGTTAATGCTCTGGAGCCTAGCAGGTACTTCCCCAAGCCTTTTCACTATTTTGAAAGGCAAAGGATAAAGGCTGAAGAACTAAAGAAGAAGGATCTCAAAGGAAAGAAACCTGTTGATGATACAGAACCCACTGTGCAGGCAAAAGATTAAGTCTGGAAAAGGCATTATAATTAAGGAGCCTAGTCAATCATAGGATAGATAGGCTTATGTGTAGAATAATGTAACTTTTTGTTTTTGTTCTAAGGAAAAACATGTAAACCCAAAACTTTCTGATTAATACATAAAATCAGCTTCACTATTGATTTTAGTTGTTTACATTGTTTATATGTTATCTTGCATTGAAATGAATGTACATCTATTTTTATGTGCTTTATTATGAGAGTTGTATATCTTTGACTAAGGGTTATGACTTCTCTAAATAGGGGGAGATTGTTGGGTACACTGAAAATATGTACCAGATTTGGAGAAGCCTCATCTTACTCAATGATATACATCAATTTATATTTGATGGATGTTTGAGTTTCATTGTGCAGGTGTAAGGTTTGCAAGAAATTTTTCTAAGTACAAGTGTAGACACTTGTGAAGAATTGTGTCGACACCCAGAAGTTGTGTCGACACTAGAAGCAAGGCCTGTGTCGACATCCAGGCATTGTGTCGACACTTGAAGAAGAAGTTGTGTCGACACCCAGAATTATGACAACACCTAAGGCAGGAATTGTGTCGACACCTAAAGCAGAAGTTGTGTTGACACCCAGGAGTTATGTCGACATCAGAAGAAAGGCATGTGTCGACACTCAGGAATTGTGTCGACACCTGAAGAAGGTTTGTGTCGACACACAGGACTTGTGTCGACACACTGTCAACGCTATCTTACAGTAACAACTATACTGGGTCTGAAGACTTGTGTCGACACACAGGACTTGTGTCGACACAAACTCAACAACAGTTGGACATACACTCAACGCCATTTGTCTGCATCAGTTATGTCAAGACCAGAAGTTGTGTCGACACACAGGACTTTTGTCGACACACACTCAATGACAGCTGGATATACACTCAACGTCAACTGCCAGCATCAGTTATGTCAAGACCAGAAGCAGTTGTGTCGACACACAGGACTTGTGTCGACACATACAAACAGAAGCTGTGTCGAGTAGCTAAAGAATGACTATATCAACACATGGAGTGTTATGTCAACATCATCAAGACTTGTGTCGACACTGAGTATATTTGTGTCGATACATGTGAAGCAGTTTTCTGAGTGGTTATGTTGAGGTGTAAAGTCTTTAAGGAATCAATTGTCATGACTGGTGACTCGGCAGCTGTCATAACCAACAGGTCTGACACCTTTGTTAGAACTGTTAGCAGGTTGTTACAAACCGGATCAGCCGGTAATCATGAGGAAACTCTATATAAGGGACTGATCCTTGACAACCAGAACAATAACAGAACTAAAGAAGTAATCAAGCTATAACAGGAAAGAGAATCTGACAACAAGAAAAGGGGAAACCCGTAAGAAGGTAGATCCAGGGCAATCTGCAAGAGAAGATTCAGATCTTATTCTGAATTCAAGGAAGAAGCTGATAGGAGATCAATTTCTACATCAAGTAAAGTTCAACCTTATTTTGTGTACGAATCTCAGTATAAAACGTAGTAAAAATAAAGAATATTTCAGATCGATCACGCAATAGATACAACCAAGTACATCGAGAGAAATCATCAATAAAAGTAACAAAATACATGCTACCCCGTCCAACAGTCAGAAGGGGAGCGGGACCCCAAACATCTGAATGAACTAGATCAAAAGGTCGAGAAGAACTGTGAGCATGCTTGACAGGAAAAGTAGAGTGGTGATGTTTCCCAAATTGACATGCTTCACAATTAAGAGAAGAATCTTCTCGAGGTAAATTAGGGAAAAGCTGATAAAGAATTCGGGGAGGTGGATGCCAAAGGCAAAGATGTCATTGAAGTAAAGAAGAGGATGAAAAAACAGAGGCAGTATCAAGGTAGAACAATCCACTGCGTGCAGTTCCCGACTTATTGGAGTGAGGGTCCCGAAAAACACGTGTAGAAATAGTAAAAACAACTTCATAGTTCAATTATTTGCAAAGAGCAGTGATAGAAAGAAGATTGCATGGAAAACTAGGAACATAAAGAGTGTCATGAAGCCCAAGCGAATGAGTAACATGCACCGTGCCAGACCCACAAACATGAGACGGAGAGCCATCAGTAATCAGAACTGGAGGCAACCGAGTACTCGTGTCAAGAGAAGAGAAAAGATGAGAATTTCCAGGCATATGATTTTTAGCACCAGAATCAACGAGCCATCTTCCTGTAGAAGCAAACTGAACAACAGCTGAAGTAGCAAGGGAAGAGGAAGAAGTGGTCATAAAGAATAACGGCAAACCGCACGGATTAATAGAACAAACTGCGCGAACAAAACGACCAAAAAGAGCTCACACCAAACAAGAGCGGGTCATAGAAAGAATGCGAACAAGTCGCAAAAAATGGAGAGACCGCATGGTCATGGTGACAACACACCAGCGGCAAGGTACATGCCGCGACCAAATGCGGAGCCCGCAACTGAGAATAGAAACCGCGCGAACATGACAAGCGCAAAAAGAGGAGAGACCGTGTGAGTAGAGAAAACAACCCACGCGAGAAGAAACAAGCCGCAGGAGGAAACAGCCCACGGGAAGAAAGAGAAAGAAGAAAGCGCGAACAGTAACAAAATTGCGCGAACAGAATAAGTCGCAAAGAAGAAGGACTAACAAGGGAGGGAAGGGGGCAAGAAGCTGGAGAAAGAGGCCACGCGGTTAAACAAACAAACCACTATCTAAGTGGAGCAACATATCGGTTTCCTCTGATACCATGTGAAAAAGTACCGACAAGAGGTAAATAAAGGTAAATTTTATTGCTCCAAAAAGATAATTATTACATAGGTATGCCCCCTTATTTATAAAAATTGGGGGAATGAGATAATACAACAATCGATGTAGGACTAAATACAAGACAAGCAGTCTATGCGGTTTGACATGGTCAAACCGCCCACTATATAATGAATAACAGAACACCAAGCGGTAATAAAGGAAAGCCGCCAGACCTCCAGGGAAGACCGCTGGTGCAGGCTGCCAGACCGTCAGGGAAGACCGCTGGTGCAGGCTGCCAGACCGCAACTGCGTGTTGCCATCAGACCGTAGTTACGGTTAACCATCTGTCCATTGTTGCGGCTTCATCCAGACCGCTGCAGCTTCATCCAGAGCTACGGCTTCACCCAGACCACTGTGGCTTCATCCAGACTGTTGCGGCTTCATCAAGACCATTGCGGCTTCACCCAGACCGCTGTGTCTTCATCCAGACTGATGCAGCTAACCTCTAGACTGTTGTTACTACTGTCCTCCTGACCCCTAGGTGAGGTTCACCACCGGACCGCTGAGACAAACCGCTAGGCCGTTGAGAGAGACAGACCGCTATGGTTAGACACAAGTCTGCCCGGTCTCCTCAAGCTCCAACAGGGACCAAGCGCGCATAGAGGCCGCATAAAATCCACACGCAAGCAGCAGGCATGCGCAACACGCAGGCTCACCTCGTGCGCACACAAGTGTTATGCGCGCTCAAGCACTGTGGGCACAACAGCACAAGCACCGCGTGTGCGGCGGCGTGCACACAAGGCCTGCTTGTGCGGCAACCCGCGCCTCGCACGCGCGCAAGCGCATTGCCCGCCTCTCATGCGGGCAAGTGCAGCGCGCGCCGCATGCGTGCATCCCAGTAGGAGTCGTCGCCTCCGACTGCCACCGCCCTTAGCCATCTCCGTCCGCCGCCATCCTCTGGCAGCCTGCCCGGGCCGCCCAGGGGGCATGTTCGTCATTTCCTGAAAATTAGAAATCCTTGTGACCGAAACAAAACAACGTCATTCACCAACTCAAGATCTAGCCCGACATAATTACCAGCACGTCCCTCTAGAAAACAATAAAAAAGCTCGCATACATTCATTTGAAGACAAGCAACTCCAGAGACTAGAGAAAGCTCTGAGGTTTTCAGATGAGAACATGGGACTTAGATTATTTCTTCGCTTGAAACTCACCCTGCTCCCTCTCTAGCGTGCGCAATGCCCGGAGCTCACTTGAACATATTCGTGAGCTTGGGAAAAGACATTGGAAACCACTCTCATGGATGCTCGTGTTATGACTCTTCGAAGCTCCAAGGACTTAGCATTTTTCTCCAACAAGAATGCTCTCATCCAAGCTTCGTGGACACTCCAATCCAAGCCATATGGGTGCACTCATCCAAGCTTCATGAACTTAATTTATTTTTTGCACTTCCTATATTCAAAGCGTGTAATATAAAGATTTCATGCCACCCTCCGTGGAGACATCAAATACTTGTAAACTCAAAGCTAAATAGTGAATTTTGGCCCAGCACAGTTCCGACCATGTGATTTTCACCCTTTCCGGGTTTTCCACGGTAAAAAAGCCTTTTGTCATTTTTGTTGGATTTTCAATGCCTGTTTGTGCGCCCAGTCAAACTCCGAGCTAAGGCGGTCTGATTCTCTAGACATGAGGAAAATTGGGTGACCTGTAACATTTTGGCGCTGTCTGCGGGAAAGTGTTCTCAAAATTCTACAACAACTCCCTGAAAACAACGCTTGCACCGTGCAAGCACTCCCAACCAACAGTAATGGCGAGGAGAAGCACACAAATTGTCAGTGACGCAGCGCTAGTGGAGCGCACTGATCCAGCCCCTGCTGATTTACTCACGGTCAACGCCTCGCTTCAGGAAGGAGCCATCGCCGCTGCATCTTCAACATCTGGGGAAGTGCGTAGATGCCTGATAAAGGAGCGTCAAGCAAAGATGTTCACCTTGCTAAGAAACTTAGGGGCTCATCATGCCCCCAGCACGGTCTTCATTTAGGAAGGTCAACTACCACAGATCACAAATGATATGGTGCCTGAGGATGCTACCTTCTCCAAGGATCCCGTCACAGATGGGTTGCCTGATGTAAAAAACTCTACACACCACATGTTACTCGATGGGTTTCCTGGGAATGCGCTGAGCAAATCTCATATGATGAAGGAAGTGGCTGCTCTGACCAATGGATAAATCTCTTGCGAGGAAGTAAGACTCATGATCGAGGAGGAATATGGGCACGATGGGCACCGGGACACAAAAGTGCAGCGGCCCGTTCACCATATCTCCCCTCTGGGCCCACAAGTCATGGCACATCCCGTTCTATCCAGGACCAAACTCTGTGACTTCGAGACATTTGAAGGGTCAAACAACCCTCTAGAGCACATTAGGCACTTTGCAGTTGTCATGTGCATCTACAATGCCCCAGACCTGCTCTTATGTCAAGTGTTCCCGGCAACACTAAAAGGAGATGCTTGCACTTTGTTCCATTCTCTAAAAGAGGGAGAAATCAAAACTTCTCATAACTAACTCAACTTTTCGTGGAATAGTTTGTCGCAAACTAGTGAATCGTTCGAGATCACTCGCACCTCTCGGGGATCCAATAGATCGAGGGAGAGTTGCTTAAAGATTTCTTTCGCCGCTTTACTACGGAGGCACGACAGATTCCAGGGGTCAACCACGAGCTCCTACATAGTATTTTCCTTGGAGGACTCCAACGAGGAAAATTTCACTCCATGATGATGAACAAAACGTTGCCAAGCTACCATGACCTTATCCACCGAGTCAAGGCTCAAATCACGGCAATCGAAGCAATTGAAGCATATCGACTATAGTTCGAAGGAAGATTGAAGAGGAAGAAGAATATGGATCCGCTACGAGATCCCAGGGGAAACAACGAGCATTAGGACAATCCCCATCGGGATCGAAGGACTTGTCCGCATCAGGTCTACACTCCATTGAACACCATCCGAACCAACATGCTCTTTGACATTCGAGACAACAATGAGCTTCGCAGGCCCGAGCCACTCGCGCCAAGCAAAGGAAACCAATCATAATATTGCTACTTCCATCGCTGATACAACCATAAGACAGAGGGTTGCAACCGATTGAAGGACGAGATCAAGAGCCTCTGTCGACAAAGCCTCCTCGGAAGATTTGTTGTAAGACTCCACCCTAAACAAGCATGCATCACAAAATGGTGATCCAACTAAGGTTCGCACAGCAGCCCGACATGAATAAGCAAGCAGGGGTCCCTTCACCTAGTACAACAAATAAAGCTTGTGTCTCAACTTCATGTTTTTTCCTTTAATATAATAAACCGTAAGATGGAACTTGCATACTCATATGTGTTCCTCTAACATTACAAGCGCTTTCTGCCTTCCGTTAGCCATATTGGTCTCCCAAAAGCAAGGCTCTAAGGTGAGGACCACAAGCCCTGAGGTCAACCCCAAGTAACATGAAACAAAATGCATCGCTCCCGTGTCACAGGGCATTTCACTCCCACGCTTCAGGGCACCTCACACTCGTATTGTAGGACATCTCGCTCCCACACTTGCAGGGCATCTCGCTCCCACGCCTGTAGGGCATCTCACTCCCATGATGTAGGGCATATCGCTCCCGCATTGTAGGTCATCTTGATAGAACAAACCTCGTGTCTTTTTGAGGCGCAGACGAACAAAGTTTGCTGCCTCTACCCGAACAGACCCCGGTCCTCCTAAGACACGAACAAATAAAGGTTTTTTTCCACCTCCACCCGGACATACCCCAGTCCTCCTGAGATGTCTATGAACAAAGTTTCTTCCTCACCTCCACCCGAACAGACTCTGGTTCTCCTGAGACACGAACGAATAAAGGTTCTTCACCACCTCCACCTAGACTGCGGTCCTCCTGAGACACAAATGAACAAAGGTTCTTTACCATATCCACCAAGACAAACCTCGGTCCTCCTAAGACACGAACGAACAAAGGTTTTTCGCCACATCAACCCAAACGGACCCTCATCCTCCTGAGATGTGAACAAACAAAGGTTCTTCACCACCTCCACCCGGCCGGACTCTAGTCCTCCTAAGAAGCGAATGAACAAAGCTTCTTCGCCACCTTCACCCGGACGAACCCCAGTCCTCCTGAGACGTAAACAAACAAAGGTTCTTTGTTACATCCACCCGGACAGACTCTGTTCTTCCTGAGACGTGAACAAACAAAGGTTCTTTACCACCTCCACCCGGACGGACCTCGATCCCCATAAGACGTGAACGAATAAAGGTTCCTCGCCATCTCCACCCAGATGGACCTCGGTCCTCCTCAGGCGCGAATGATGAGTTGTAAATATACCTATATTTTCATATTTTATTTAAGTCATTTTTGTTTATTTTTATATTTTTTAGTTTGTTTTATTTAATAAATTGTTTCTTTTTTATAATTTTTATTTCTAACTTAGCTTTTTTGTTTTCTAAATTTTTTCAGAAAAATATTTTTTCGGCCTTGTCACGCCCGTGTCACC